>VZTA01027902.1:34415-116998 GCA_013398855.1 Mohoua ochrocephala | reverse complement strand
AGCCCCCGCGGCGATGGAGGCGGCGGCTGCAGGTGAGCGGGGCCGGGCCGGGCGGGCGGGGGAGCGCGCACTGATCCCCGCGCGGCAGGCTCGGGAAGTAGTTCCGGCGGGGCTGTGGTGACGCTCCTTCCGCACGACAAGTAGTCCCCACAGTGGCGGCCGCCCCAGACTCCATCGCCCCGCGCTGCTGGGGGACCTAGGGGGCTGTGGGACCCACGGAGCACTCTGGCAGTCCGAGCCTGGGAGTTCTGCTGTGCCCCGGCTGCCCGTCCCGAGGCTGCCGCTTCGCAGCGAGTCGGGAACAACTGGGAGCTGCTGCTGGTGCCGGATTGATCCGTGGAGACCCCATCGCAATCTTACGGGATGTGAAGGGGGCCTGCGGGGAGAGGGACTCTTCATCAGGAACTGTAGTGATAGGACAGGGAGTAATGAGTACAAACTGAAAGAGGGGGAATTTAGGCTGGATATTCAGAAGAAATTCTTTACTGTGAGGGGAGTGAGACACTGGCACAGGTTGACAAGGAAGGTTGCTGCCCCAACCCTGGCAGTGTTCAAAGCCAGCTTGGATAAGGCCGTGAGCAACCTGGTCAAGGTGTCCCTGGCCCTGGCAGGGGGGTTGGGACTGGATGATCTTTGAGGTCCGTTCGAATGCTTTTCCCTTCTGTGATTCCATGATTCTGTGCTCACCTTGGTTTGAAACACTCGTAAGCTCCTCTGGCAGCCGCTGCAAATAGAGCAAACAGCTCAAGGTCCCCAGAGTTCGACTGCAGAAGGCAGATGTTTAAGATGTGTTAGAGATGTTTCCACTGCACTGTCATCTCGTGCCTTTATGTGCCTTGTACTGGCCTGGCTTTCACTCCAGCAGTGAAAAAAGTTACAGAGAGGTGGCAGCCTTAGGAATGCTGTGCATGTGCTTTCTGCCTTTCACAATCCCTATGCGCTGTTGCAGTACAGGTTTGTGAAGTGATGTTGCAATAATTGAATGCCTGTTAATTATCCTGTATACTCAAATTTGGCTTCTGGCTGTCATTCCCCGAGTTGACTTCTTAACTTTTGGAATCCTGAGTTATTTCTACCTGTCCTACGAAGTATTGATGGATAGTTTACAACTCAAACCACTGCTAAGGGGTAATAGCCATACTTTGGCAGGAGGGTTGGACTAGATGATCTCCAGAGGTCCCTTCCAACCCCGTCTGTGCTGTGATTCTGTGAAACAGTGTTGTATGCCAATGAGAATTGCACTATCAGGCGAATAACTGAGTAGCAGAATAGCCAACAGGTGCTGTGTTACTTATTGTAAAAGCGTTCCAGGACCGTTTTATATTCTGGGATCCAACTTTCAGTGAGAAATAATTCTCTTATTACTAGTGCTACTAATAAATTCATATTTATGCAAGCACATTTGTCTTAATAAAAAGCGTTCTGAGTGTGGTTGAACCCAGAACTGTTGTGAGTGTTCAGTACTTTTGATATTGCTGCTGCTGAGCTGTATCTGACCTCAGAAGCATTTCCATTATGGCTGCTTCCAAAAATGAGGTTCAAAGTGCATCCTGAAGTCCATGGCTGATCACGTAGTTTGTGCTTGTTCTTTGAGGGATTCTGAGTGGTTCTGGTGTCTGGCAGTGCACCTTACACATTTTGATCTTGTGCATTAGTGTATTTCAGTGGAAGCTTCAGCAGTGTTGTGTTTAGCCACATGAGGGAGATCTTAGAACATGAAAATAAAAATGTCTTGATATAAACATATCTACTCTGGCTTTTCTTTTTTTCCTTAATGATGGAAAAGTTATCTTGTTTATATGTTTGATAAAGTGCTTATTCTAAACTGAAAATAATTTAATTTCTTAGTTATTTGAATATCCTATTAAATCCATGTTATATCCAAGTCCTGAATTTTATATATTTTAGCCAACATAAATGTGTAGAGACAGTTGTCTTCTTTTAAAGAACTTTATTTAACTTTTTTCCAGGAGCATTTGTAAAGATGGGGTGTGTAAAACAGAAAAACACATGTGCAAGTTTCTTTTCAGAAATACAGTATCAGACTGGTTAAATACAATGTGTTTGGTTTAGGTGAGCGAGTGAGAGGTCTGGGTGAACCTTGTGGAGCTCAGCAAGGCCAAGTGCAAGGTCCTGCACCTGGCTCGGGGCAATCCCAAGCACAAACACAGGCTGGGCAGAGAATGGATTGAGAGCAGCCCTGAGGAGGAGGACTTGGGGTGTTGGAGGATGAGAAGCTGGACATAACCCAGCCATGTGCTCTGGCAGCCCAGAAACCAAACATATCCTGGGCTGCATCCAAAGCCCTGTGGGCAGCGGGTGAGGGAGGGGATTCTGCCCCTCTGCTCTGCTCTGGTGAGACCCCACCAGCTGTGCTGTGTCCACCTCTGGGACCTCCAAGACAGGCAGGATCCTGTTTGAATGATGGAATAACTGAGCTACCTTAAGGTCTACATCATGCAGTGTTCTTATTGCAATGTACAAAACACAGTGTCAGAAAGTATTGAATGGTTTGGATCTTAGTTTTGTTTCTCTCCTGACATTTCATGTGCCTATCAGCCACTCACAGTGCATGTCTAAACAGAGAAGTCTAAGAACAGGGCATGCACACAGTGACACTTGTCCAAAATATGGACTTAGACCTTTGTATGGGCTTTGCTGAGCCCCAACCAGTGTCCTTCAACTTGGTGCTTCCTGGTCAACTTGTAAGAATTCTGGACACCAGGTGGATGTGTACCTGCCTTAGAGTTGCAGCAGCAGGGAGAGATCAGCTGTGAGACAGGCGGTAGTTTCAGAGGGGTCATGTCCTTCATGACACATGGTTTTGTAGTTCTTCATTTTACACTTTGCCTTTTCTCCAGTCCTCAATTCCATCCTTCTCAGGCAAAAAAATTTCTAATTTATTTAACTGCTTACTATGCTGTGTTGTTGATCTTCCTTATTTCTGCACCTTTTAAGCATGATGATTATGATTGTTCTAGCAGAGGAGCAATATCCAAAGATGTGAGCACAGTATGGATCTTTTCTATTTTTTAATAGGTCTTTGTGTTATAGGACCATCTGTTTTATAAGTCTGCCTGCTTTAACTGTAAGGTTTTGTTTCTGAGGAGTGCAGTTCCTAGCCTTGTTTTGAGGCTGTCTTTAAAGTGTTTGCTATAATTGAGAGGTCCTTCACAGAAAACCTCTCCAAACTATTATAAAATGACAGCAAATTGAAAAACTTGTTTTGCTACAGGATCAC
The DNA here is from genome assembly GCA_013398855.1 of Mohoua ochrocephala. Lineage (NCBI taxonomy): Eukaryota > Metazoa > Chordata > Aves > Passeriformes > Acanthizidae > Mohoua > Mohoua ochrocephala. The sequence goes on along the minus strand of VZTA01027902.1, from coordinate 113,757 downwards.
TTTCTTTGAAGAGTCTTTTTCCTATACAGATTACTTTTCATTGCACAGGCTCTTGGGCAGACCTGTTACTGTTGAGATGTTTTTAAAATGTTGCTGCATTCTGCTTTTTATTTTTTAAGTTGATAGAATTACCCTTAATGACCTGCCTCACTGTGTTTTTACATTAAATTTGACACAATTTAAATCTTCCTTTGCTTTCCTCATTTTACAAAACTTCTGTAAAGATGTTTTCTTCTACTGAAAGTTCGTTTCACTGCTATTTAGCTGTGCTAGATTTTTCCTTCCCGTTTCTAAAACCTTCTTTGATGATTAGCATCAAATCTGATGCTTTTAAATAGCCTTCACGCTGCTTTCAAGGATTTAACTTGTCTTGGAACTTTTTTAGTCCTTTTTGTGGTTTGTTTTGTTAAAGATGCTTTTTATCTTTATATAGTTCGCATTGTTGACGTGAAACACAAACATTTGGCTCTTTATCACTCTTTTAAGAGGGCTTTTGAGTAGAACTTTAATCATGGCTACAGAGTAACTCTCAAATAATATCACTTTGAAAAGGGTCCTGTGTTTTACTTCTGATAAAGTCAAGAACTGTTTCTCCTCACGTGGTTTCCCTGACTGCTTGCTGGGTGAAACAGTCACTAATGGTGTCTGAACGTTTAATCTTGGCATCCTGTCCTGACCTCTACATTTAACCACTCTGCATAAGGCTAATTAAAATCTGCAATATATTGTTTCTGTCTGTGACCTCCTTTATCCCCTCCAGTGTGCCACAGTCCTTTGTACCCCTGTGGTCAGATTGTTGCTCGTGTGTAGTCCTTACACTGTGCTTTTCTGTGCACTGTATTTAAATTCCTCAGGAGTTCTGTTACTTGTTAAAATAGCCTGTTAATCAGATTTGACCCTAAGCTGCTTCTAACAGGCCTTATTTCTTTAAAATAATACATCCCACTTTGTCCTCAATATTTTGGTAGTGGTAATGGCCCACTGGCATTACAACAGTGTTTATCAGAAGCTTATTTGAATGCATGAATGTCAGTAATCCTTGTCTACAGCCAGGCATTCCAACTTTGTCACTTTATTAGGCTTCTTGCATTATTGTAGTAGTGTTTATTTCTTGTAGTAGGTTTATTTTTTTAAAAGCGACGACAAAAACAAACCTAAGAAATTGTTTTGTTCTTTCCTGTAAAATTTTTACTAATTTCTATATCGTCCTTCATTGGAAAGTAGTCTCTGATTTTTACTGCTGCAAGGTGAATCACCTTCATCTTTGTGGTCTTTTGCACTTGTCACCTACCCTTCAGTCTTAATTTAAAACCATTTTCATGCTCCCTTAAATTTTTGCTTGGGTAAAGCCTGATGCTCCTCTGTTTTTATTTCTCAAATTGTAATTTTCTCTTAGTTATATACAGAGCTGCCAACTTAGTTCTGCTCACAACGGTACCGTCGTGAATTCGTATCCCAGGCACCTTAACTGGTGCGCTTCTCTTCTTTTTTTCAGTCCTAGTATATTTGTATTGTATAGCTCATAGACTCACAGGACGGTTTGTGTTGGAAGGGACGTTAAAGATCTCCCAATTCCACTCCCCTGCCATGGGCAGGGACACCTTCCACTAGACCAGGTTGCTCAGGGCCCCATCCAGCCTGGCCTTGAACACTTCTGGGGATGGAGCACCCACAAGTTCTCTGGGCAACCTGTGCCAGGGCCTCACCACCCTCACAGGAAAGGTAGAGATTTTAAAATATATTATTTCTTAATCATAAACATTCACAAACTTCAATGTAATTTAGTCTTGTGTGCAATGTCTGAGAGCCTCTACAGATGTAGTTTGAGTAAACTTCACTTATGACCTGGCTAGGAAAAATGGTGAACGTATATGACTGGGTTTTCCATAAAACCGTATTAAGTGGTGTTGATTTTGGCATCATCTTTTAGTTTTTGCAGGAATGCGTCCTGTACCAACATTGCTGTAGCATTCTTCCTTACTGTTAAAATAAAGTTTGTGGCACTTAACTAACGATAATTAAATTGCCCTGAGTTTTGTTAGCAGCTAAGAACAGTCATGGTCAGGGGCTCCTTTTCTTTGATCGAATGCTTTCTGCACTGCTGGCTTTGTCTCAGCAGTCATTTTGTGCTGGTGAATTAACAAACTGTTGCTTACTGTTTAGAATTGCCCAAATTCAGATGAAGGAAGCCCTAAAATAGCTTTTGATTCTCCACCTGCTGCTTCTAATATGGTTAATTTGTTGGTTTTGAGCACAGGGTTCTTGTGCTGCTGCTGTTCTAATGGTAGCAAATAGTTTGTTTTATAGACTTTATTTACTTATTTTTTCTTTAGCACTTACCAAGGATAATGCTTTTGATTCAGAGATGTGCTGTAATACTGGATATTAATTTCTTGATTAATCAAAATAGAGAAAATAGCCAGAAACCAGTACTGGTTTATTTAATTTTTTTCTTTAATGAAGAGAAATAAAATTAGTTTATACCAGCATCTTTACTGAAATAATGATTAAAATGTTATGAGGTCTATAAAAAGTAGACTTTAAGTAAAACAACAACAACAGCAACAAAAAACCCCCTACAAAAAAAAACGTAAAAAACCAACAAACAAGTGTCCTGGAGGTGAAGCAATAAGAATCAGAGATGGGTTGTAACATGTTTGTGAAAAGTTTGGATGTTTGAAGTGGCTTTGAAAATGAAAAGCCTCTAACATGCTCAGAGGAGTAGGTTCTGAAAAGTAAAATATTTTTAAAGTATTTGACAGTAGTACAGGATATCATAATTCCTTCTACTGCATTTGCCCATTCTTTTATGTTCAGTTCAAACTGCTTTATTACTAAGAAATAGTGTTGCTTGTCTTAAACAAAAGTTATTGGCTTTTTACGTGCTGCTTTCATATTAACTGCTACCTCACATTTCAATGCTTCTGCCTAAATAGAAAAGGTCTTGTTTATTGTTCTTAGACACTTCAGTATCTTACATGCTCAACATTTGTGTGTGAAGTAATTTGATTGGAATAGTTGTGTCCACTTTTTATTGTACTTGATATCTGTGCAGAAACAGCAGAAAGAGGGAAAAAAAAAAGAAGCCCAACAAGACCAAGTCCTAGTCTGATGAATAAGATTTTTAATTGCAGAAAGTTCCTGTTAAGAATTTGATGGTGGTGAGGCAACAAAGTTTGTCTCAGCTCTGTAATAAGTTTAGAAGGAAACAAGTAATTATTCATATTCTGAACTTCATTGCTGCGTATCTTATGAAGGTTGAACAGATGCATAGTTATGCATCCTATCAACTTTTTCCACAGGCCAACAAATATCCCGTGACTTTTTATTTTCATATTTAATTGTGGAGTTCTAGTTCCTTTTAACAGCTGCAGAACTTCAAAGGCACTTACGGAAGTTGTTAACTGTTGTCTACTTTGAAAGGAGAGGTGAAAAGTTTTGGATCTGTTAGAGTGATATAGGGCATATAAATACAGATTTGTGTCCTTACTCTTTGTGTCTTGTAAAAGTAGTTATTAAAAATAAAACAATACCCAATGCTGAGCCTTCCTTTTATGCAAAACGAAAGTTTTTGGTTAGTTAAAATTGACTCTGGACTAGGTTTTGTCATACGATGGTTAAAAGTATATATGACAATAATATACTCCTTGGTTCCCTTAAGTACTGTTAATTTCAGTGCTTTTTCTAAGATAAGTGCTTCTTTCTTCCCCCTTCCCTCTTCCCCACTCCAGCTTTAAAGCAGAAGAGGACAGATACTAGGTTATGCTTTGTGAAGGGGATTGGGAATCAGGGAATCTACTTCCTAGTCTGCAGCTTGTTCTTTGTTTTTAGTAATCCATTTGTTAAACTCCCTTTGCTGTAGATATGCTTAATGTGAAGAAAAAAAACCCTACTAATTAAGCAATATGCTGAGGAGTTTGGAAGAATTTTTAAAAAAGGCTTCACTTACATTATAGCTTAATTTTCCACATAGTCAATTAAGAAGAAAATTATTGGTATTATTTATTTCAATATATATTTAGCAGAGTTTATAGGGGCAAACTGAAGATAATGAATTACCACAAAGCATGTTTAGTGAACAGAATGTCCCAGGTTGGTTTTGGCTGAATTTCCTGATGTTTGTGTGCCTGCATACTTGATTACTGTTCCTTTCTTTCTCCACATATTTAATTGCTGCCTAATTAATTGCTCTGTTGATTTCCTACATAATTAATTATTCACTAATTAGTCATTGATTCCATGCATAGTTAATTAACTTACTCCTTATTTGATTTTTACACTTAATTGACTATAATTCATTGCTTTATTGCTACACTGCCTAATTAGCAACTGGGTAATCAATTATTGTTTGCTTATTCCATACTTGTTTAGTCTGGTGATCAGCAGAGTTTATCCTCTGCTCTCTGACCTCCTTTCCAAGTCATTCTTCCTAAAGTAATTTCTTTACTCTGTTTGGTCTCCATCTCACCTCTGAGTACAGCTCGTGCATCTTGTGTGTGTTCTCCTGGTGCTTCCTGCACCTTCACTGACCCTCATTGTCCTCTGCCTCCTGGGCTGTTCATTTCTGGGTTTGGTCCAGCTTTACTTCTGTTTGGTGGTGTTGGGAATGCAACACTTTAAACACCCACAGAGGCTTCTGGGGACTCTTCTTGCTCTTCTGCCACTCCCCAACTCCTCCCTGGGAGGAGCGAGAGATAAAGTGGTGTGTGAGTACCGATTGCAGCTGTTGAAGGAGGAGACAGGAGACAAAACACTGAGCCCAAACTTCTAGGGAAAACAGCCAGCAGGTCAGGAAGCAGAAACAGTGACAAATAAAACCTCAAAACTGAAATGTCAGCTAAACCATGGAATTTCAGTTAGTTAAACGTTTAGGTAAATGTTCATAGCTTTTATGGTGCATTTACATTTAAAGAGAACAGTTGTCGTCCACTGGGTCAATAGCAGGCTTCATTCCCTTAAAAAAAAAGAATAATGCTAACTAGAGCAGAACTAGTTCAAAGGAACATTTCCACATACTGCAATCAAAACAGAAATATCTGTGTGCTCAAGACAGCAGAATGCCTGAGAAGGAACCCAGCCGAGCTCCTAAGAACACGTTGATTGTACCATACACTTACATAGCTGCTTGTGTGTAATACAGAGGAAATTTCGAACAACAGGAGCAGTATTGGAGTTGTTTTTTCAGAGATGTTTTGAAAGAGATGAAGGTATAGTCTGCCTGTTAGTTTTGAGCTGTGCTTCTGTTATATTTCAAGTGCAAATACCTGTAAAAGAGACACCTCTGCTGCTCTTAACTTTCAGGACACCTTAAACAAGGATTTTTTTTGAGTGGGGTGAACTGTATAATTAGTGTGTCATGAAGGAAGTGGAATAATGTTGAGTAAGGTAGTGCTTAGGATTATTTTTGAAAATAGGTCCCAAAATACAGCTTCCCTGTTCTCTTACCCCCAGATTCATCCCAAAGTTCACAAACTGTCACTTTATTTCTGTACGTATCCAGTGATCTGTGGTTTGACTTGTACCTCAAAAGTGCTGCTTGTTGCACTTAGATTTCAGGTGGGTGTATGTCCCTAATTTTTTAGGGAGGTGGAGGGAGAGTAGTAATTGAAACCAGTCTCTGGGCCAGAACTTTTTGCATGTAGCTGGAGAACAAGTGTGCTGTTAAAATTGGTTCTTGGTTGTTCTTAGGTTTCCTTGGACCCTGAAGGGTGTAGGGACTCTTGAAAAATCAAACCATTAAACCAAAAGACTGATGTGTTAGAAAACAAAGTTCTCTAAATTTCTCTGGCCAAAATTTTTGAGCTTTTTTTTATCTGGGATTATATTAATCCTTCTTTATTGTTATTTACTTTCTTGAGGCTTTGCTTTCACATCATGATTCAAGTACCTGTGAATTTAAAAAAACCCATAAAGTTTTGCCTGAAAAGTTGTGTCAAATTTCTGTTTAAAGCATTGACCAGGGAGAGTTTTAATGAGAGTTCTTCATTTGCTGCTGCTGCTTTGAAGGTTTTTAGTTTGGTTTTGGGTTTGTTTGTTTCTTTTTCTTAAATCATCAGGAACTTTTCATGGAATTTGATGAGGATGTCATGTCTTACATATAATTTTACCATGTGTTTGAAAATATATAAAATTATAATGATGTTTGAGGCTGGATGGGGAAAAAGGTCTTAATCTTATCTGCTTTCGTTTTGTGTCATGTTAAAACATTTCTAAGATTTCAGAAATTTTTTGTCCTGTGGGGATCTAGCTAAGAGTTTACCCATTTCTTAAATTAATTCCTTTTGGGATGTATTATGAATGTGTTCATTTAGTGATACAACATTTGTCATTTCACCTCATTGCTGTCTGTTACATGTGTTAAGTAAATTATAGTTACTATGTTGACTGAACCAAAATCCCAGTAACTCATGGTAACATAAATAACTTACATTTGACAATATTAATTCCTTGTTTTTAAACTTGTTTTTCAGGGATCAATTCCATCTTCATGTGTAAGCTTTGTAACTTATTTTCACCAAATAAGTCTGAACTTTTATCTCATGTCTCCGAGAAACACACAGAAGAAGGGACCAGTGTGGATGACATCATTATTCCTCTCCAACCTCTAACAGTCCCCACAAACACAACCAGAGATGGAGAAGGTACATTCATAAATTGAGAGGAATGTAATTTTCAGCGTTATGTGTTTCTTTAATAAAACCTGTGGTGTGATGACTCTGCATTGTGTATAGAATGGTTTGCACAGTTTGTTTTTATAATAACCACTGTACAACTGCCACCCTGAATTTCATTCAGCACAGAATAGATCATATGACAGACATGGATAAACTCAACGTGTCTTAGGGAATGATGACATTGGTTCATTAATTTTCTGTGTCAAGTATAGCAAAGTTTGCTTCCCACAGCTTTAATTTGAGCTCTGTAGTAGCAGTGGGAAGATTGTCTGACAGCAGTGGAAAGCAGTCAGGACACCATGGCTGAGAGTGTGTCTTGGGGCTTAGGTGTCCTTTTTGAGTTGTCTGACTTGTTTGTTGTGGTTCAGGTAATGTTAGTAGTTTGTCTTAGGGTGACTTTATGATGTGTATCCCCTGTCGCCGCTCCATGCCCAGACATGAGTCCTGTGCTTTTCTGTGTCATTAAAACTGGGTCCGAGAGAAAGAAAAAAGCCAGAAGAACCTTTCAAAACAGTTTCTGTGTTCAAGGACACAGGGAGAGAGAGCTGCTGCTGCTGGTGCAGAGCAGAGGAAAGCTCCTTCCTGCTTTGCCTGGCTCTTGGCTCCTTTTCTCAGAAGAGAGAGACAGAGAGTTAAACTCCTTTGTTTCCCTGGGACTGTGGATTTTTCTTCTTCTCTTCTGGACTGTTCAGAACACCAGAACATCAGAACCTCCCTGGGAGGCCTCACACCTCGGCCCGGAGGGGCCCGAGCCCACCCAGCTCCAAAGAGGAGAGAGAGAGAGAGAGAGCCCACACCCACGGGAAGGACTCTAAAATCTTCCCAGGTTTTCTCTCCACAGCGAAAGGTTTTATTATTTAGCATTATGCTTTTCCTGTGTGTTTGTTAAATAAATAGGGTTTTTTTCCCTTCTTTCACTTTCCTTCGAGGAATTTTTGCCCGACCCTGGTGGGGGAGGGGTGGCAGTAACCTGCCTTCTATAGAGGAGACGTTCCTCCCAGAGCGTTCCTCCGAATTTTGTCTCAAACCGGGACATAGTTCTATTCCAAAAAGGAAGTGGCACAATTCATAATTTATAACTGTGTTTTGTTGTTGATGCTGGTAGACAGAGCAATCAGAGGTTGAATTAGTTGCACATAAAAATTCTGCTCTGCAGTGGAAGAAGTTACATTCATTCCATTCCGTTTTTAACTGGTTATAATTGCCATCTTGTGGAATATTAACAGTGGGTTCAAAATAATTCAGACTTTTTATCTTCTTTTGTGCCCTTACTGAGTAATGGATTCATATTGTTGGCAAACCTCTTATTTAACACAAATACTAGGATTTTTCAATCATTATGACTTCTGGATTTTAAAAACTATGTGCTCATGGATCAAACCTACTCTAATATCATATCTTAAAGAATTTTTTTGGTGTTAACATATGCATGTGCTGTTTCTTCCCTTATTTACCAGCAGTAATTCAGTAGTTATACTAACTTAATCACTATAAGAAGTTATTTCTAATAATGGTCATATAGTATTTCACTAGAGCTACTGTCTCCTCAAGTGGCTGGTGAGGAAAAATTGCACCAGATTATTATTTCACACAATGCCCAAAATTACCAGTGTATCAGAAGAGGATGAATAAATTTCAAATCAGGTTTCAAAATGCCATTCTAATTTTATTTTAATTGCACAGGATTAATTCCTCGGGCATACAGAATGCATTTTCCTTTCTCTAATCTTTGTTTCCTGTTATCCCTTCACTACATACGTTTCTGAGCACAGTGAGACTGGTACCTTGTAACATATTCTTATTCATTTTAGTCAAAAGGCTCTTCTGTAAACTTCTCTTTGCATTTGTGTCAGGAGTATCTGCACTTTCTGTACTGTATGTGTTCAGCATGCATTGTACAATTATGAGGATAGTTTGTAATTGCCATTATGATCTGAAGCAACAGAAATTAGACATAAATAGCTTTTAAGAAAATAACTCTGCAAATCTTATGTAAAATATGACATTCTTATGTTAAGTTGTATATTCATAGTTTACCTTTCTCATTATTCTTGGTGAATACTTTTATTCATCTGATGTGCTTATATGGTGCCACCCTTTTCAGGTTGTGTAGCTCAACTCTTTGCCATCTGCTGTCAGTAAGAATGTCAAGGTAAATTACTTTTGCGTAGTTTTCAAATCATATTCTAGGCATAGTTTAGCATTTCTTCTTTCCCATCAGACAGATTGATTGGAGAAGAGGGTTCTGAAGTCCCATTGAATTATTTTCTGTGTTCTGTTTTTAAAAAAATAGGGTATTCTACAGGTGAACATAGGATTTGGAAAGAGTTCTTCTTTCAAAGCGTCGATTTTACCCTCCTGCTCTGGAATCTGCAGCAGATGAAACTTAGAAAGTTTATAGTATAGAATTATTTGTCAGGGAACCAGTCTTTGTAGTAATTCAGTATTGTCACTGAAAGGAGAAGTAATTGGTGAATGACAGTCTGAGAAATTACAGCTTTTAGTACGTGTTGACTAATAGATGAACTTTGAAAGTATAATTTCTCTTCCAAGTACTGGTAAATGCTGTAGCTGCCCCACAGTCGAGAGAGAAGGGTGAATGCTGAGTTGCTAATGGAGCTCTTTGTTCTGCCTGAGTAATAAATTAATGATTTTGTAAGTACTGGGGACAAGTAAAGTGCTAGGCATGTAGTATATGTTTATTACTCTAATGTTATTTTATTTACAGTGCTTTCTACTGAATTTTGTTTAGCCACACCACTTCTCCATCGTTAAGCCATGACCTGTTTAGAGTTGATTTGTCCTAGATATTTTGGCACGATGATGTTAAATTTTTTTTATTAAGTGAGACCAAGGGTATCAGGGAGATGTTGCTGTTAGACATTTTCTCCAGCACTGGAGTGTGACCTCTTTGTTTGGGAAATGACAGGTATTTACCTGGTAGCTGTCGTCATTCATACTCCAGTTTAGCCTAGGGCTTCCTTTCATGACTGTTCACAATGATCTCCATTTCCTTCAAAGTGCTTGTCAAAACTCGGCTTTCTTTTGCTTCTGCTAAGTCAGATTGGTGAGGATCTGAGGGACAGCATCAATGGCCCTGGCTTCATCTATTCATACTGTTATTCCCTGATGGATTCTTGTTTGTTTTGGGCTGTATCTGGATTATGGGATACATGGGTCTGTTGGTTCTGAAACCTTGAAGAAAGTTACAGTCTGAGTATCATCATTTCCTCCAAGTTTTTTTTCTTCCTCATTCAGGTCACTTAAAACCACAGCCTGTGCATCAGCCTCATGCTTGCCTGAACACAGGATGCAGCCAGAGCCTGCATTCACACCTGAGGGGTAGGAGGTGTTGCAGGTGCCGTGATGCAAACACGGAACAGTAACAAAATACATCTGGGGATGAGATTTATTTGCATGCGTTTGTGTGACACCTTGTGCAGAAGATTCTGAATATGGCCATGTGCTGTTGTAACTGATGAAATGTAAGCTTTTAATACTGACATTTGGGGAAAGATTCACGTTGCATAATGCATCAGCCTGTTAAAATTTGGTCAGGATGTTTAAGTGAACACTGCACCAGTATTTTGTGACTGCTGACAAACGTTTTATATTAAATCGATTGAATTGGAAAAACTTATGTGAACAATTTTTGTGAAGCAAAAGTATAAAAATAGACATATAGTTTATTTCATTACTTTCTTTTTGAGGTGTCTTTTTTATGTCTTGGAGTACGTAATTATACAGCATAGCACAGAATGTCTTTTCTGGATATTGCCATTGCTTATCCAATAGCAGTCAGCGTAAAGATTGGTTTCAGTCAGTCTGTAATTAGTGTAAAATCCCCAGAAACAGCTAAGTTGTTCTTGAGGGAACAGGATCTTAATTCAAAATCTTTTTAATGACCAATTTAAAACTTCTATTTGTGACTAAGCATCCTCGAAATAAGTGATAGGGGGGTTTTTATTATTTATTTAATATACTACTTTATTTTTAACAGTTAAACAGATTCTTTTTTCTAACAAGCAATATTTGATTAACTTGGTTACGTACTGGCAGACGAATGACAATGTTCTGCTATTAAATTACTGCGTGTTGTTGATCTTAGGTGGTGCTTTGAGCTGGAATTAGTATAATGTAGTGTGAAGAGCTCACTGGGGGCAAGCTGGGTAGAGAGACAGCTGGAATTTATGGTTATGTGCCTCTTTAAAAATTTAATTCTGGCAGTGTTAACTCCAAGTGGGTTGAGATAAGTTCTGTCCTGGAAAATGAAACCAAGGACCAAGGAAAAGAAAGGACTGCGATAAGCCTCAGAACTTCTGGTGATGTATCAGTTGCCCACATGAGAGCTCCTGTTCTTGTGTTTGTTGCTGCCTGCCTCTTGCCACCAAACCTTTTAAAATGTTTGAGAACTGCTTTAAATTCTCCTACTGATGGACACATTTACAGACATTTCTAAAATTTGCATGTTCTTTGTGTATTTGCCACACCATTAGCAGTCACAGTGATAAGAACTGCAATTTTGTAAGCCATAGTGGAGGTTCTGTCACCAGCCATCTAAAGGAGCAGTTTTCATATTTCCACTTGCATGGAAGATTTTGTTTCAATTTCTGTCTTAATGTGAAAATGCTGTTCTGTTTTTCATTAAGTTTGCACTGAAACAGTCAGGAAGAAGCATCTCTTTTACCTGATTTTTCTTCATTTCTTTTTATTGGGCAATCTGATGATTGCTTTGTAAAGGAATGAAAAGAATATAATATGCAGAGAATGTGATGGTTGCATTCACTCTTCCAACCTTTGGATTTAATTATTTTGTAGTAGTCTGACCAGCATCCACATCCGTATTCCTCATGTTGGACACTTTAGCAAACTGTGACCTTTTGATGGATTGAGGTAAACATAATTGTTGTTGTTGGGCTTGTTTTAATTGTGTGTTAATTTCTTCAGCTCAAGGCACCAAATACTGGTTGCTGTGATGGATGGATATCAAAATAACATGAATGGTAGCAAAGAGAAGTTTTGAGAGCACTGAAATCACCCCTTTCTTTTTGGCTGATAATTGGCAAAACTAATTTTACTAGAGTAGCACAGAAGTTCAGGACAATGGTAGAGGGTTGCAAAAAGTTATGGGAAACAGTTGGGTTTTTTGTATTCATAGTAAGGTTTTTGTCGGTTTTATTACATTTATTTAAGCAGACAGGTATTCAATGTCTTCTTGTAGAAGGCAGAATGTTTTCTTTTTCATTTGATAGTAATTACATGATTAACTCAAAGCTGTGGTCTCTGAATGTGGGGTTTTGTTTGCCTGGTATATTTAAGGGAAGTGCTGAGTAGGTGATGAATTACATGATGCTACCTTCTCCTGTTCTCCTTAATCATCTTCCTTTAAGATTCCTTAAGTCATTTATTTTTCCATGTGCTCTAAATCAACCAATTCAGTAAGGTCTTTCGGCACCTGTGCTTGAAAAAATTTTGTGTTTTGGAGGTTTTTTTTTATATTCTCTCTTTTTGTGGTTTTTCAGACTTCTACGTCATGAGTCTCAATTTATCAGTATCTGTGATTCTGCAGCAGTGATGTGAGAAATCTCAAGCAGGATATAAAGTTTATGTAGTAAGGCATTTCTATGCCCTGCATCTCATGGATTTCATCAATGTTTCCTCTACAGAAATATGGAAATGTAAAATTATATTCTACTTATTAGGAGTTGTGGATGACTTCTGATTTTAATTAAGGAAACATTTTTTTGCATGACTTCTGCAATTTATTTGTTACCAACTATCTTTTATGCCAGCTTTTGTCTAGAAAGTGCTAACAATCGAGAACCACAGAAAATATTTGGGAGTAATTATTCACTATATTAAAAGGACAATGAGCTTTTGGTTCTAAAATATAAATTGTTTTTCTCTGATTACATCTCAATACTTGGATAATTTCTTTGAAAATGATTTAAATTAAAAAGCTTTTTGTAGGCTGTTGAAACACAGTAGAGCAATTTGGTAGAATAAGTGTCCTGATAGAGTTATACAGTAGTCTAGAAGAGTGCTTGCAGTGCAATTTATGTAAAACTGTGGCACTTTGACATCTGCTGATCTCAATAACACAAATGTTATTGCTTTGCAGCTACCAGAAATGCCAGCAAATACCACTGCTTGAAATAAGTTTGTGTGATGCTAACCTTTTTTTAAGCTTTTGTGATAACACCTCTCAAACTTCATTTAAGGGACCTGTTTTTCAAAGATCAGAGGGATACTAGCGAATTAGCTGTGGAATTTAGTTATCGTTTACTTCAAACTTTAATTTTCTTTTCTAGAGCTTCTTGTAGCGAAGAGGAAAAGGGGCAGGCCAAAAGGGTCCACTAAGAAGTTTTGTGTGGATGAAGACGTGGCAGAAAATAACCCCGTTCCAAGCAAAGAAGCTCCAGCTGGGACAGAAGAAGGCCCGGAACCATCCGAAGTCTCACCAGGCAGCCTGGAGTGCAGGAAATGCAATCGGAAGTTCTCCAACACGCGTCAGCTGACTAAACACATCTGCATTATTGTCCTAAATGAAGGAGAAGAAGAAGGAGATGGAGGTAAGAAAACATCCAGCAAAAATATTTGAAGCAGATTGTGGAACAGTGTGTTCCCACCTTGAGATCTGACTCGGAATCCCCAGTGCTGGTTTTAAATGGAGTGGAGTTGTCTGTTTCTTGTAATGCAAAAAGCATGTTGAAGCAAAACTGAACTTGGACAAGGTATTTAACCTTCTTTCAAAGTGGTCAAAATGTTTATTACACTAACGATTGTCTTACAACTCCCTGAAATGCTTGTTTTGCATTAGCAACTGTTCTGTTTCTCACAAAGGGGATTGCAGGTTTTCAGTGAGAAGTGGTATAGGCCATGCAGGTGAGTATCACACAATGGTGAGGAAGGATGGTCCTGTACAGGTATTTCTGTCCTGTGGCTTGGGAAACCTGAATTCTGTTCTCTTCTTCTGATAGAGTCTACTTTTCTGGATGGCTTCTTTTACTGTATAAAAAATGATGTCAAATTCACCTCTTCTTTTTAACAAAGCTTTATGTAAATGATTGTCTTTGGCATATGAGAGTTCAGTGTTTAAATTTAGCATTATGATTGATTTGGTTATATTCAACCTCTCAAATTTTTAGTACAGAACAGAGCAGGATGGAGTTATTTTCAGTTGTAAGGAACCTACAACAACCATCTTGTCCAACTCCCTGACCAATTCAGGGCTGACCAACAGTTAAAGCTGTTGCTAAGGCCATTGTCCAAATGGGTTCTTAAACACTCATAGGCCTGGGGCATTGAACCCCAATCTGTTTAAAAAGACAACAGTGAATATTCGTTCAGAATAGAGCAGTTAAAGGGGCGTACAGTAATCATCTCGTCTACCTATTTAACTTTTCTCTAAGGCGAATGTCACATACCTACAAAGCAATGACTTAGTCCATATTACCTTAATGTGAGTTTTGTGTTGATGGTAAAATTCAGGTTCTGGTTTTGCTACAGTTGCTCAGTATGATATTGTGGATTCTACTTGTAGACAAAATTTGCCACTGATTTTTTTTTCCAGTTTTTTGTTACTCTTTTGTGTGCAGTCTGTCATTATTTTACACAACTAGTATGACTATTTTACTTTCACTAGTATGTAGAGTTTGACTTCTGTGGCAAAGCTTAATTAAAATAAGCTTAGAATATAGTGACAGAGCACAGAAACTCTTGCTTTGATAAAGTACCTGGTTATATTTTACTGTCATCAGTGGTACAACTTTTCAACTACGCATAATGACAGTTACTCCAGCTGTCTCACCTATGACATTTCAAGTGTCCATGCCCTTTGCTGTTTGTATGTGCTAGGTCCAGTGTCAACATTTGCATTATTTTAGCAACATTGCCTTTTCTGATGTCCTCTTAAAATAAACTCTCAGGTCAAAGTATAAACTCAAATTACCTATTCTTGACCTGTTTGCTCATTAGAGCTCCTAAATCTTATCTTCATTTGTTTCTCTGCAAAACACACTGGCAAATTTTCCAAACTAAATTGCTCATCCTTTTCCTTCTTTGTAAATAAAATAGCCTCAGGATGGGGCAGATGAAACATTTTTTGTTTATTCTCTGGTAAAAGCAAAACAATCAAGCAAAGTCAGTCATATGCAACAAATAACAAGGGGTTCCAGTTTTTGGAAGCTTTCTGTCTTGACTGCAAACTGTGAAAGTATTGGGGACTGTTTTTATCCTGAAGACATAATTCTTCCTTGGAATACATCTGGGAAATCCAGTCTTCAGCTGTCCACTGGTTACTGTCCCATCACAGGAAAACTTTTCACTTCTGGCTTTACCATATGAACTGCTCTGAAACAACTTTTCTCTTTCTAAATATGTAGATGAAAGCAGCATGTGCATTATTATTATTATCCTCTAAGAAGGTGTGAGTACAGTCAGTAGCTCAAAATGTTGTGGAATGAGCAAGAGCAGTTCTCTGTCATGTTCTCTGTCTAGGGGTCTCTATAATACTCCCTGTAACCTTTTGCATAATCACAGAATCACTAAGTTTGGAAAAGACATCCAAGATCATTGAGTTCAACTGTTAACTCAGCACTGCCATGGTCACCACTAAACCATGTCCCCAAGTGTCACAGCCGCAGACCTTGAGAACCCTTCCAGGGATGCTGAGTCCACCACTTCCTTGCACAGCCTATTTTGATGGCTGATCACCTTTTCAATGAAGAAATTTTTCCTAATATCCAATCTAAACCTCCCCTGGCACAACTTGTAGCCATGTCCTCTCATCCTGTCACTTGTTACTTGGGAGAAGAGGCCGACCCCCACCTGGCTACAGCCTCCTTTCAAGGAATTGTAGGGAGTGATAAGGTCCCCCCGAACCTCCTTTTCTCCAGACTGAACACCCCCAGCTCCCCCAGCTGCTCCTCATCAGACTTGTGCTCCAGCCCCTTCCCCAGCTCTGTTGTCCTTCTCTGGACATGTTCCAGCACCTTAATGTCTTTCTTGTAGTGAAGGGCTCAAAACTGAGCACAGGATTTGGGGTGCAGCCTCACCAATGCCCAGCACAGGAGGATAATCCCTGCCCTGGTTCTGCTGGCCACATTAAGTTTGATACAAGCCAAGTGCCTTTGGCCTTCTTGCCCACTGGTCACATGCTGGCTCTTGTTCAGCTGTTGTTGACCCACACCCCCACATCCTTTTCTGCCAGGCACTTTTCCAGACACTCTGTCCCCAGCCTGGAGCACTGCATGGAGCAGTTGTGACCCCAGGGCAGGACCTGACACTTTGCCTTATTGAACCTCACACAGTTGGCCTCAGTCCATTGATCCAGCCTGTCTGGATCCCTCTGCAGAGCCCTCCTGGTTCATACCATGGCATGAGGTGCTTTTTTTCTGTTCTGCTCTTTTCTTAATGTTTCCTTTAGATCACAGTTGGTTTTTCTGACTCCTGCTTACTATTAAACTTAAGTTTTCAGGGAAGTATTTAGAAATACAACCAGATCTTTCTTGTATTCTAAGAGTCAATTTAGAACCCATCATTTTATCAGTACATTTTTTTTCTTGAATCCTCTGTTGCCAATTTTCTTAGAGCTGGATGGGAGATTTTATTGAAGGTCTTTGAATCTTACAGAAGTATAATATCTACTCCTGCATTTCAGACACAGTTTAAAATAGATGGCTAAAATTCACAAGGAGCTTTGGCTACAGGTTCTTCTCACTTAGTCTTTGTCATTTTACCTAGTACATACAGGCTGGGGTTTTTTCCTTTTATCCATGTCTTTTCCAACTTGAAATTACTTTAATCTGTTTTTCTAATGCTTCTGAGATGTTTCTGTAGTTTGTTTGTTTGTTTGTTTTTTACCACTTTCTCATGTTTTTAATTTCTTGCAAAGCTTAGCACTCTGGACCTCTGGTTAATAATCAGATGTTTTCACTTTGCACTGTGTCTGGCTGTAATGGAGTTGACTTTATTCATAGCAGCTCATATGATGCAGTGTTTTATATTTTTGACCAAAATAATGTTTTGGCTAATGCTAAAATATGCTAAGCATGTAAATATTGGAGAGGGGAAAAAAAAGTATATATATATAGTTATTCCATGTGATATTCTCTACAGAGAAAAACATAATACAAGTTTTGAGCTGGAGCTCAAATATTCGTAGAGATTTCCAAGTAATAAAATGTTTTGTTGTCTTTTATATGTTGACAAGAAAAATGTTGAAATCCCTAACATAATGGACATTTAAAATAAATAAATCACTAGAAAGCTCTATCGAAACTGCCCATGTATTGGTCAGAGGAATAACTGCTAGGTGTAATGGGCCTCTGCTGTTCTTTGCCTCTTTAATTAGTGACCTGCATTGATCTCTGAGATCACTGACTCATCGATAGTTCTCCTACTCTTTCCAGAGTCACCCGGCCTTCCTGGTTACCGACATCCTCTGTGCATCTAATTTGGTCCTTTGATGCATAATGCTTGCCTTCACCTTGTGGGCCCATTCACTAAAACAGCAAAAAAAAAAGTGACTTTTTTTTTCAATTTTGGCAGGTTGACCCTGCCTGGACTCCAGGTTGCCCAGAGCACGATAATGAGGAATAAACCCAAATCTGCATCAGAGAAGCCAAACTGTAGCCCCCCTGCTACCAAAACCTGGCCACTCAAAGCAAATTCAGCATGGGATTAAAAAAATGTCCATTGTACTTCCAATTTCCCCATGTACATGCTTAGTAAATATATTTTTTCATAGAGGGCTTGTTTGCCTAAGCAAGTTGCTGTTTTGTAAGCCAAGCTGTGTGTACACCTATTTCTGTTTCTTTTTGGTTAAACCAAGTTAACAGTTCTGGCTAATGATTTGGGTCTGGCTGGCAAAATGCAAGAGAGGTCATTTGATGGCTGGGGAATGGCATTTGCGTGGAAGACAGATTGCAGTCCCTTCTCTGGAGTGAGCCATTCAATCCTACTGAAGTGGGAGCCTACATAATTCTTAAAGATGTCACTTTTGGCTTTAGTTTAAAATGGTTTTGCCATCGGCTGGATTCTAAATTAAATTAATTCTTCCTGCAAGTAGGATGTCATTCTCTGCAGGAGAAACAATTGCCTGTGTTAATTTTAAATGGCCAGTTCACTTTCTTTTTTCCAAGCTGCTCTCCTGCTGCTATGAAATATCACATTTTAGAGGTTAAAAAATAGTACTTTGAATGAAGAGTAGTTTAAAAACATGCCGATTAAGGCTGTGTAGCTATGCCTGCGAAATGTTGGACATCCAATTACAAATGTTGAGAGCAGTCCCTTCAGTTAATGACTCCAACAGAATCATGGGACAGATGAACGATCCAGTTCGATGGGACTCTGGAAGCACTGGTTAATTCAGAGCTGGCAGCAGCTTTGCCGATCAGCAGACGTGACCATTTCTTAATTGCGTTGGAAGGCGCAGCTCAGCGCCGTGTCTCTCGCACAAACACGAGCCGGCGTTTGAAGCGCCTGACGCTGGGGAGGGGAGGTCACTGCGTCTGTCTGTTGGATCCAGGTGCCAGTTGACAAAGTGCTGAGCTGATTGCTTAGCAAGGGAGGTGCAGAGTGAAACAGTTTGTCTAAACAAACCTGTTCAGGAGCAAGCCAAGGCCTTTACTGCCTGGAGAAACTCAGCTTAGCTATTCAAGTGGCATATACTCCATTTTCTCATAAATAATCTTAAAATCACCCAAAGGTGTTCCTTTATAACCCATAGTAGTTATTATACAGCAAAGCTGTCCTAGTTGTGATGGACAAAGCACTTATTTTGACACTCTAATCCGTGATGCTAACACTGAAGGAATTTTTATCAGGAAGGCAACTCAATATTGATGAGATGGCCCTATACTATAAAAAGGCTGTTTGAGCCCTGTGGTCAAAGTTGAAGCTCTTTTTCATTAAAACATACTTTTGTCTCCCTTTTAATCCTTTCCTAAAGGACACTTTCCACTTCAGCTTTTTGGGTTTTTTTGGTGTAGAGAGAGTTCAGGAGCAAAGCAGCTACCGTTGAAAGTTAAGGTTTTTGTTGGTTCGATGGTTTGATAGGGAGTGTTGGTTTGAAGGAGTTTTAAGTCTCAGGTTACAGACTATGAAATAGTTCTGTTTATAGCAAAAAGTGTTTGCAATGTGTGCACCCCAGCTCCTTATCAACAAATTGTTTCTGGAAGTTGTTTGTTCCTCTCAGACAGGGCTAGAATGGGGCTACTGCCACCAACAGGCATCAGATTAGAGAATAAATTTTACTGTTTAAGTATCAGAACTAGATCATTGTAGAGAGATGATTCTTTTTGATCAGGTATCACGTGAGGGTGAGAATGTTCATACAAATACTCAGCACAAGTAGCAGATGTATGAGCAGCAAATCAGTGGAGTTTTCTCACTCCCGTTTCTCGCCGATCTATGTGTGGGCTTTTTTTGTGTTAACTGAGATTGCACGGCACTCAGTAGCTTCCTCACACCTTTGCTCATACTGAATGCAGTCCTCCTGTTAGGGGCTGGATGTTCTCAGCTCATATTGAGAAAGTTGAGTCATATTGGAAGTTGAAATTCAGTTCTTTGTTTGAAGTACTTACCAGCTTTGGGTTTTGTACGAACATTTTTTTTGCATGGCCACAATTTTTAGTGCTTAGCCTACATGCACAAATTTTCTATGCATATGAAACAGCACCGTTTTAACAAAGAAATATTTTTATGTTGAAATTCTATATGTTGTTTTTTAGTCTTTTTAAATAGTATTTGTGGTGTTCTGTTTTGAAAGCAGGGAGAGAGTCAGCAATATTTATTGTAACACGTCTCTTCACAGCTTTGACCCTTGGTCAGACTGAAAGAACTGGCAAACTGATCTGTCTGACAGAGGCATATTAGGAAAGAAAAACAGTGTGAAAGATTCATTGGCTTGTTACTGTGGTCATAGTTATTCTCTAATACGGATCACAAACAAACTCAAATCTGTGGTTCATCCTTTTTTTAGTAGAATTCCAATACTCAATAGAGTTGCATGTTAGCAAGAAAAGGTAATAAATGATTTTGTTATTTGTCTTCAGCCACTTTATTTCCTTGTTAAACTGATTAATGGTTAGAATCTTTCTAATGGTTAGGTTAGAAAGGAGGGTTTAGAAGTAAGGTGCTTGGATTCTATTAATATAACTACTAGGAATTACATGATCCCAAGCAAAGTGGAGAAAATTCTGTTCTCCTCATCACAGCTTTCTTTCCAATCTGTAGTTCTGTATTTCTTTTAGCTAAGACATGTTTTGTTCATAGGTATATAAAATCTTTTGGGACTTTTTTCTAATGCTATCACTAACTGACTGTCCCCTGAACAAAAGCAGAGTGATTAACCCAGTATGTGAAGCACCCTCAGGGAAACAGTTCAATCAGCAGATTGCACTGTCAGGCACATGGTGTGACTCTTGGGGACAGTCCTGTGCAGGGCCAGGAGCTGGACTCCATGACCCTTGTGAGTTCTTTCCAACTCAGCTTATTCTGTGATTCTGTGTATTCTGATTCTTTGAGAAGACTTTCTTGTGTTGGTAGCCTGGTCCTGCTGAGAAACTTGTGATGATTCATTTTATTCTTGGTAATAAACTAACAGAGGCTGTTTAATGAAGAAAATGTGAAAACATGTGTTTGTTTTATAGAATCACTAAGGCTGGAAAAGACCTGTAAGATAGAATCCGACTGTTTCCTTCCACCCCTGCTCGGCAGACCAAAAGAAACCACTGCACAAGCAGGTTCTGTTAGAAGGGGATTTTTCTTTATCTTCAAATACCCCTTTCAAGTATTGCAGGAAAATATCAGTTCTAGAATTATGTACTTTCAGCATAAATGAATAATTTACAACTATATTAAGGAGTTAAATGGGGACATTTTGAAACTCTTTGTACCTATAAAGCAGCAATATTTTTCAAAATCATACAGGTCCACAGAGAAAAAAGTAGTTGAGAAGAGGCATAGATCAAGGAATTTATGTAATGAAATTGAAGAAATCATTAGCAGGTGCTGAAAAGCTGGGGGCTCTCCAGGCAGAGGAGCTGGAAGCTGGGCAGAATCATGGCTGGCTGTGTTTGAATTCAGTTTGCTTTGTGTTTGTTCCTCATTCTGGAGATTCTAAATACGAATTTCAGGCTTACAGATTAGTATTAAATCATTGCCAGTTGTCAGTGTACAGATTTCTGTCTCGGTATGCCTGAGAAAGCTAAACTTGTTCCTGCACTCCTTGTTTCCTTCTGGTTCTGAGTCTAGTAAAGAAATTGTGTTTTATGCAGGTGGTAGTTACGTGATCAGCACTACCCGAGCTGCTCTAGCTTCTGCTTCTGTCCTTCAGTTTTGTAAGGAACAGGCAGCACATTTCAAACCTTTGTTCCATTACGGTCAGACCACAGAGACAGACTTTGTTTCACTCTCAGCTGAGTATTTACAAAATGTTACTGGAATTAAAACAGCCATTTCCATGTTGTATATCATTTCACTGCTTCTGCTGTTTGCATGTCAGAAACAAGTCTGGACACACTACAGCTTTGCTCTTGCTGGTTTTTTATTTATATTTTGTTTCCCTATCTCAGTAGAGCAGCTACAGCACACTTTGAATTTACATAGAATTACTTACTCTGGAGGTAGAATCAACTGATGTAGATTGAGAGAGGGAAAAAAAAAAGAAAAATTCACTGGGTTTATTTATAATCTTCTTCCATTAGTTTCATCTTTCCTCATTTACTACCTCTGGAACATTTGCATAATGCCTTAATTTGCCGACTTTGTCTTCTCTTGTCTGCATTTTCTACCGCTTCGTCTAATACAAGAAATTTTATTGGTATAAACTTAAGAGTTCTCTGTTTTTATCTATGCTGCTAATTACCTATATATAAGGACCTTTGGATTTGTTTTTAAGTTTACTTTTTATTTTTTAGGATTTCAGTAAGGAATTCCTCATTTGCTTTAAGAAAGAAATAGCTTCAAGGAATAACTCAGCTGATCACTGGCTATTCATTTTTATTTCAGAAAAGTGTTTTGTATACAGCTGTTGTTTGGCTTTCTAGTTAACAGGTTCAAAAGTTATCCAATTTAAGAGGCTGAAGACATTCTGAACAGCAACAGGGAATGATTTGGAAGTGCAGCCTTCAAAATGAGGAGTTACCTGTTGAGAGTTAGGTTGAACCAAAGACTTGTTTTGAACCCTAATTCTTCTTGAATCAACACTGAAACAACAATTGTGTTTCTGGCTGTTGATTTACAATAACAGGAGAGGAAAAAGGTCTAATCCAAAGAGATTGTCAAAAGACTTTCCATTAAATAAGATTGATGATGAAGCCAGTACTAAAAGAAATAATCCTAAGTTTGTCAGAACAATTAAATATGGAAATCACAAAAATAAATTGTTCATTAATTGCAAAATCATGAGAACTTTGACAAAGTTTGTAGAATTTTCACAGAAATCCACAATAATGTGAATGAATTTAGAAACACATGTTTCTGAGAGTTCATTTTGAAATTTTTTATTTTTTTTCTCTCTTACTTTATTTGTGTGTATATCATGCCAGTTTTATTAAACAGAGGGAAAAAAGTTCCCCTTTAGGGATCATGCAGCAGATCTTGTTTAAATAACATGTCTTTCTTTCTACAGTAGCATTAATTTTCCCCCCATTCGTTTGTGCAGTGTTAGTGACTGTGTTACCTGCATTGCTTTTGTACATAGTTACCTTCTTTTTGATGTTTGCTCTTTAGGTAATGATTCTGACGTTGACCTTGACAGGAAGGAAGATGAGCGAGAAAAAACTCCAAAGAGGCCCAGAGTTCAGAAAACAGAGAAAACAGCATCAACTAAGGAGACTGAGCAGGTTTCAGGAGCTAAAAATCCTATTATAAGTGTGGTTTTGACAGCCCATGAAACTATTCCAGGTAATCAAAATCATTAATTATATATATCTCTTTTTTTTTTTTTATTATACTGACACTGTATAAAATATTCATTGGTTTAAGACCAAATTGCTTAGGATATTTATTGTGTGAAAAATATTTAGCATTATTTGATTATCTTGATACAGAGCCTCCACATCTGGCAGCTACATAATTTTAGAACTTCAGTCACATTTCTTCATAGGTGCAAGAAATGCTGGACCTGGCTGTAGTTAACATCAGCTCCTGCATTAACATCAGTTATGTTTAGTCTGTGAATAGTTTTAAAGAAGAAAATGATAGAAAACTGACCAGAGAACAGAAAAGTGTATATATATTTGAAAATCAAGTTCTACATGATTAGAGGTTTCATGCAATTTATTTAAAACTAGATTTGCATTTGACTGTTTATATAAACCATTAGCTGGTTATAAACCATTAACCATTCCGACTGACTGTCAGAATCCCTTTTTAATAGTTTTGTGCATTGTTTTCAGCTGTGTAGCTTTATTGTTCTCCTTTTTGTTATTGCTAACATATCTGAGTATTTGTTTTGCTTGTAACTATTAGAACAACTCTTAAGGTCTTTATTTTGTTGTTGTGGGTTGGAAGCTAGCAGTATTTTCTGTGTTGTTAATATCTTTTGATATTGAGATCTGTGCTCTGCTGGTTCAGGGGCTCATGGAGGTGTTAGAAAGTGGGTTCCTATAGGTGTTGGTCTATGGATCTGTACAAACCTCTCTTCCTCAGGGCTTTTGGAAAGAGCCATAGCTGGGGATTCCCCACTCATGGTGCTAAATTTTATGCATCTTATAAGAGTTTTTATCTTAGGCCTTTACACTTCTGGCAAGGACTAGAAGAATTTCCAAGAGGGGAAGGAAAGACATGGTGGATAGTGCAATCAAAGATCCATTTCCTCATAAAACTGGCCTAAAAAGGCAAATGAACTAATAGTAAAGATAGATAATGAAGCAGATGTAGGAAGCATGTGATGCAGGAGAGGAAATTGGTGCCTTAATCGCTACCTAGGAAAACTGTTATTTGAACAACCAAAATTTTGGGTTTTCTTTGCACATATGCTTTTTGAGGTACTCAAAATAGTAAAACAACCTAAACTTTGGAGGTACTCGAGCATAGTACATCAAGCATTCAGAAGACTTTAATGAACCAAAAGGATTTATGGTCAAGAACAAACCTGCAGCAGTTTTTGAAGGTCCTCTCATTTATTTGACTGACAATTAATAATCTTATTGCATTCAAGTTCCCAGCTAAATTATGTGCAATAAAAAAGTCAGTACTCTTCAAAAAGTTATGAATTGTCACCCAACTTTTCAGAATTTGGAAATTCTAGAGATATGATATAAGTGGTTAACTCTGAAGATTCAAAAGAAAAATATTTCACTTAAGGCAATTATGGTTTAATTTATTTTTCATTGATTTTCCTTCTATTTTTTCCCCTTAATTTCCATGATCTAACTATATCTTAATGTCACTAGCAATTCTTAGACAGTTCCCCTTTCTCAGTAATACTTTAATCTCTGGAGTTTTTAATGAAGATCTTTCACAGTCTTTTCCAAAGTCATTTTTCTGGAGATTTATCATGTGCTGAAGAGATGAGTTACTGCTGTAGATGAATAGAAATAGATAAAACAATTCTCCCTTCTTTTCTACTTTCTGTGTGCCAGACTATCTGTAAAGTGAAGTGGAAAATAAAGTGTAAAGGTGCTTAAGCACTATCTAAACTTAGTATTTCTCTGCAAGCATTAACAATCTGTACCCACCTGTTACCTAGTTTTAAAGCTGCATGGAAATATCCCTTTTTATGTCCACTACAGTAAAAGTCTGTTTGAAGATTTCAGATGACAATTAGAAAAATAGAGAAGGCTTTAAGAATTAGCTGCATTTTATTCCCAGTAATAAGGAACTACTTAGACTGTATTTTTTTCCCTTCTTAAATAAAAGATTCTTTAGAAGTATTGTATTAACACTTTGCTGTTACTTTGTCATGCAGTAATGAGGTTTGGGGCAATGCTTTATATCATGTGTTTGGTGCATTATGACTAAATTGATGTCTTCAAAATCCCTTTGAACAAACAGGATCAGTCAGTTGGTTTTTTTTCTGTCCTTCCTAGAAAGGACATTTGGGCAACATTGATTTCCCCCAGTGCTCTTCTTCTGTAATGTTTCCTTGGGAGGCATATGAAAGGTAATAGATTTACAGCTTTAGAAATCTGAAAGCTGGTGTTAGCCCACAGAGTAAATACAGTTTGAATAAAAGTTGTAGATTTTTTTCTGTGCAGGCACTGAAGTTCCCTGATAGGCTTGAGAGGTGAGCCTGGGAAAAGCTCTTGCAGTGCAAGGCCGAGCACAGGGTCCTGCACCAGGATAAGGGGAAATAGCTTCAAACTGAAAAAGGGTAGTTTTAGATTAGATTGTAGGAAGAATTTCTTCACTTTGAGGGTGGTGAGGCATGGAAGAGTTTGCTCAGAGAATTTGTGGATGTCCCATCCCTGGAAGTGTTCAAGGCCAGGTTGGATGGGGTTTTGAGCAGTCTGGTCTACTGGAAGGTGTCTCTGCTCACAGCAGACAGGTTGGAATTAGACAGTCTTTAAAGTCCATTCCAACCCAAACCATTCCATGGTTCTGTAACTGGAGGGATGTGGAGACCTTCAAGAGAAGGAATGCTGAGTTCATGAGCACACCAAGGTATCAGATCAAACATAGGGCAGTTTTTTGTAAGCATCACAATTAAAAAAGTGAATAACTGCAATTATATGCACTTCTGAAAATTGTTTTGAATGGCAGACACTTTTTTTCATGGTCTGTTTTTAAGAACGAGTGAGTAAATTCAGCCAAATATTCCATCTTCTGGGTTTTTTAATGTATTTTATTTCCCATGTTTAAATTCTGTAAACTATCAAGGTTTCTGAAACCAATTTATAATTCATGCTCAATTAGTTTGATTCAAAAGAGATTTGAACATTTAAATTATTGTTTTATGTAAATTCTGTAATATTTTAAAGACTCAGCTTGTTACTTGGAGAGTTGTTTTAAGTGCCTGTGAAGATGGTCAGTGGTAGATTTTTTTGGTTGTTTTTTTTTTTTTTTTCAAGAACTACAAAAATAGCATGAAGTCTTGAATTTCTTGAGGGTGATTATTTTTTGTTTTCTAAAGGAGCTGGATTTTTCTGAACTACAAATTCTTTATATAGCGCTGTGAAGGTTATTCTCTCCCTGATTTCCACTGTCCATAAAAGTCCAGCTGAGTTCTGCTGCTATGTGAGAGGATTCTATCTGTAATCTATGAATTCTTGGTTCCTTCTTCCATCAAAATTTTTGGGCAGTGGGGAAGAAGGGGAAGAATGTCATTTTGCTTACCTATTTTGAGACTGACTTAGTTTAACTGGTGGCAGTCTTTTCTCTTTAACTGATAACAGTCTTTTTTGTTTAAGGTGATTTCTGTTCTGTAGCTCATGGAATGATGATTGTGGGTTTATGACACATCTGAATGGATTTAATAGCAAAGAAAATGAGCCTCTCAGGGAAAGGAGGAGGATTGGGACTATCCCTTTTTATACTCTTTCAGGTCTTGGTCAGTAAGTACAGACTGCTGTCACAAGCAAGTGCTGTTCTCCAGCCCCAGTTTCCTGTCCTTTGGATCATTGTGCCTGTTGATGCACTTTTGTAGTAAAACATACTAGAAAACTCATAATGTATTTGCAGAAGGAGAGATATGGTGTAGATTTTAGGCAGATCCCCTCTCTAATCCTCTTCATCTTCATGGACTCCTGTGCTGGTACTTTTCAGGCATCACCAACATGTGTAGTTGAGTGGAGGCTGGAGAAAAGATGCTGCCCTTATGCTGACTGAAAGCAAATGAATTAGGCAAGGTTAGGAAAATTGAACCTTTTCTCTCTGAATGTGAGCAGATGTTTGTGTTATCATGGTTTTACAGGTTGATTTAGCTCAGCCAACCTAATGTCCAGCTCTGTTGAAAGGGGTAGGAATCTTCATCCCCTCATACACGGGTCTGTGTTTCTGTTTTTGTCTGAGTTAAAATGCGTTCAACCTCATGGTGACCTAATCTATTAAATGGTCCTTTTGCTTTTTTTTTGAGCTTTATTTTGGGGTTTAGGGATAGGTTTGCATGGAGAGCTTTGGGGTTTATGGGTAGGGTTGGTTTCTGGTGATTTGACTTTCAGAACTGTCTTACCATAGATCACACACATTTGGACCACATTCCTCAGGATATTGTAGAAGCTGGAAAAGTACATTCCTTCAAAAAGAGATTGTAAGAAACAAATATTCACTTCATACCCATAGCACATTATTTTAACTATACAGACTAGAGTACCTACATTGTGAAGATTTTTTTTTTTTAAACTTAAACTTCAGCTAAAGTAATTTTTTAGAACAGAAGAAGTTGGTCTAGTTGGATCAGTTGTCTCTAAAGTCAGCTTGCAGCATCTCTACAGGAAAGAAATAAGACACTTTTCACGTAAAGTCTCACAGATTCTGACAGTTATTGAGCTGGTGTTTGCATCTAGATGATCATATTTAATATATATCAATCAATTTGTCTAAATCCCATCTTGAATGCATTTATATTTTCAGTCTCTGTGACATTATGCAGTAATTGTTCCATAATTTAATTACACGTGGGGTGAAAGGGCATATTTTAAGTCTGCTGACTTCTTATTGAACTGTTCTTTTGTGGGTTGTGAGACAATGATTATTCACACCTTTTTTTCACAGTATTGCTTATTTTAGAGGTTTTTCTGATATTTCACTTTCGGTTCTCTCTTTTCCAAGCTGAACATCGCCAAATCCTGTATCCTTTTCCCAAACAAAATACCTCTGATTTTGTCTTCGTTGCTGTTTTCTGGTTCTTCATTATCCTTTTTTGTGGTCCGTACTTGAAGCTTCAGGGGGTTCTCAGAATTTCGTTGAATTAGTAGGAATTTGGTTGATGTTCTTTCCTGGTGTATTTCTGGTCCATTCCTAATAATTCTATTACCTTTTAGACTATTGATAAGTTTTGGAGAACTCTGTAGTGAAGGAGAAGCTGCTTTGCTAAGGGACAGACTGCGAGAGATCGGAGGCCGTCTCTGGGTTTGAGCCAGAGATGAGGCTCACTGGGTAATGCTTATCTGTAGAAGCTGCTGTCAGAATGTCATGAGGAACTCAAATCTTATTCTTCTGAAGGCAGATTTACTTAGATGGTATTGACTGAAAAGAGGAAAGCAAAAGGCATAAATAAAGTCTAGTGAACTAAAGTCGATTCTGCCTTTAAAATAGAGATATGATAGTGCTGGAGGAAGGATTTTTCTGAAAGAAACGATCAGTACAGTTAACTTCTTTTTTTTTTTTTTTCCCTGGTATTCATATGCTCTCACTTCTTGAAAAGATTGTCTAGGGAAACTGTTAGGAAAACCTTTTCTTCCTTATTGGCATATGATGATTTTAATGAAAAATAAGACCTTGTATCTGTTTGCCTTGTTCTTACACATTTCCCTAGCTTGAATATTGAGGACATTCTTTTTGGATTTGGGACATGTGGGGACTAAATTGGGTAGAGCCTAGAAGCCAATTTTCTCACTTCCTGGGCGCATGCTGTAGTCATTAGTTTGTGATCTAGTGGTGATTGCTGTGGTTGCTGGTCCATCGGTACCCTCAGTCAGCATCCCACGTGGATGGAGACATCTAATGTTTCTTAATGCTTCCCTGTCTTCAAAGGGCAGGAAGTAGCAACCTCCCGCTAGAGGACATGATTGCCTTTTGTGAGCAGATACTTCATCAGCATGTCTGAAAATCTGGATGTCCCTCTTTAAGCTTTTAAAGGCATTTGTCTCTCTGTGAACTGCGTAGGTAATTGAGAGGCAGTAACGTGAGGATAACCTTGGAGCATTCTGCCCCCTCAAAGTATGCAAAATACTGGTGAGTTAGTATTTATCTAGTGAGTATATATTTAGTTCACCCAATTTAGGTGATTAAGTTTTTATAGTGGTAGTATGAAAGTCTATTAAACAGTTCAGCAGTCCTTTCAGGAAATGCTGAAACATCCTGAAATGCAGAAGGGCACAGAGGAGAGTTAGTGTGGAGCATTTAATGAGGATCTTTGTCTCACAGTCGGGGAATGGGAGGGGTGGAAGAGGCAACCATGCATGTAAAGCAGTTTAAGACCTATTTTCTTTTAACTGAGTCATTCTAAGTATAGAATTTACTTCTATTTTAAGTATTGAAGTATTGGAACACTTGTCTGGTGTGTAATGTCTATTCTATCACCTTTATACTGAACTCACTGATTGAACCATGGCTCCTGTGCTGTAATGACAAGGTCCCATCTCACTGAGCTACCACAGTGCAATTTGGGAGATGCAATCCTGTGGACAGCCTGACATTTGTGGGAGAGGGAGGAACAGGAAGAAAAGAAGTTTTAATGTTCTGGTAACATTTAGGGTGAAAACTTGGAAGATCGGTTCCGATGAACCTGCAGAATCTTTAGCACAGGACTGAAAGCATTATTAATAAAACGTAGTCCAAAAAAGCTGGGTTTAGATGCAACCAGTTTAGTGAGCAACAGAGCTGTTACAATTTAGTGACCTTGTTTAGTTACAGAGTTGGCTGATGTCCAATCTGATTGGAAAAGCTTCAATAGCTTTACCCACTCCCAAAGGGCCTCTTTTCAAAATATCTCCATGTCCCACTTTAAATCAGTCTGAAGGACCCATGGAATCTCCATCTTTAGACATCCTTGTCTACAGCACCACTTTCCTCCATGTGATGTCCCTGAGTCTCACACCGTTTGTTGGGTAACCCCCACTGTGGTTTCAGAGACTTTATTTTAATACTGTCTATATTTTATAAATAATATCTTCAGGAATCTGGTCTTAATGCATTCAGTAGATCCCCTTCTGCTCCCAGTGGAGATTGAGAAGTGCACTTGGAACATAGAATCAGAATATCCTGAGTTGGAAGGGCTCCACAAAGATCGAGTCCAGCTCCCGGCCCAGCATAGGACAGCCCCAAGAATCACACCATGTGCCTGAGAGCATTGTCCAAATGCTTTTTGAGCTCTGTCAGGCTTGGAGCTGTGACCACTGCCTTGGGTAGCCTGTTCCAAACATCTTCTTTTATTCTGAGGGATGGCACTATGCCCCAAAATAGAAGGAGTTTAAGGAAATTATGTACAGACTTTTAAGTATAGACCAAATTGTCTTTTAGACTAAACTGGTTTTTTCCCCAGCCTTATTTGTAAGCTTGGTGTAATTTTTCAAAGGTTATGGTATGAAGCAGAAACAGAAAAATTCAAATTTTATTTAGAAGAGTTACAGTCTTTTAAAGGTGGAAATATTGGGATGTAGGATCTCTTAGTAGCAGGCATCGAGCACCATGAATAATGCTCCGAACCCTCAGTCTTGGCATGTTATTTGAGCACAACTATGGTGTAAGTACTATGGCTTCTGGAAATGTGTCCATCATTTTATGAAAAGGAATCTAACAACAGAAACTAAAATAGACGAGCTAATGATTACAGAGGTTATTGTTTAATTTGCACTTGTGTATTACAGACAATGCATGTTTTTAGTATGAGATTTTTTATGAGCATTTTTATCATTCTTTCTTTAGGAGCCAGAAAAATTGTTCCTCTTGAGGCTTCTCCTCATGAAAGCGAACCCACAACTCCAGACACAACAGTCCAAGACCCATCACAACGAAAAGGATATCAAGAATATGCCATTCAGCAAACTCCATATGAACAGGCAATGAAAACAAGCAGGTAATTTTGAAGCACTTATATTTGTGTTCATGCAGAATATGAATTAAGTGCTTCCTCATCTGTTTTCATAAAACTGGGGTATTTTTCTGAGCCCTTTAAATAAAGGAACAGCTTAAAATAAACTGTAAGTTGTATAATTTAAAATGTGTTTGGAGCATACATTTTTTAAAAAACTAAGCATTTCTGTCCATTATAAATATCTGAGGAAATTCTGACACATTATGTTACCAAGGTTCACTACTGTAAATATACTGTTTGTTTGGGTTTTTTTAGGTTGGGTCCAACTCAACTGAAGATTTTTACATGTGAATACTGTAACAAGGTGTTCAAATTTAAACACTCCCTCCAAGCACATCTGAGAATTCATACAAATGAGAAGCCTTACAAGTGTTCTTACTGCAGTTATGCCAGTGCAATCAAAGCCAACCTGAATGTTCACCTGCGGAAGCACACTGGGGAGAAGTTCAGCTGCGATTATTGTACCTTCACTTGTCTCAGCAAAGGCCATCTCAAGGTCCATATCGAAAGGGTTCATAAGAAAATTAAGCAGCACTGTCGTTTCTGCAAAAAGAAGTACTCAGATGTTAAAAATTTGATCAAGCATATGAAGGAAACTCACGACCTTCAAGATAAAAAGGTGAAAGATGTTTTTGATGAGCTTCGCTTGATGACACGGGAGGGCAAAAGACAGCTTCTGTATGACTGCCACATTTGTGAGCGCAAATTCAAAAATGAACTGGATCGGGACCGTCACATGCTCGTTCATGGTGATGAAAGACCCTTTGCTTGTGAGCTCTGTGGTCATGGAGCCACGAAATACCAAGCCCTTGAGCTCCACGTTCGGAAGCACCCTTTTGTATACGTGTGTTCCGTGTGCCTGAAGAAGTTCGTCAGCTCTGTGAGGCTCCGTGCTCACATCAAAGACGTGCACGCAGATCTGCAGGAGGATTCTGTTTTTAACAGTTCTATCAACCAAAGCTTCTGCCTTCTTGAGCCGGGAGGTGACATCCAGCCAGAAGCCCTTGGTGAACAGCAGACACAAACTGCAGATGAATCGACTGTCACGAGTACTGATGCTGTTAACACCCCACAGCCGTTTGCTTCTAAAGGCGAACCAGCAGCTGCAGGTGTAAACCATAATGGGCAACATAATGGTGATGTAAAAGTTGATGCAGTCCTTTCCTTAGAATTTGAAAATCCTGTGGTGAAGAACGTAGCAGAGACTCTGTGTCAGACGACAGACGTAGCAGTCCCAGACATTCAGCCCTGTGTAGCATCAGATTGCTTCCTGCTGAAAAATGGTACTGCTGGCCCTGAGGAGTTAAAAGGTTCTCCTCCAAATGAAGAGGAAGTTAATCCATGCAGTTCTGTAAATGAGCAGGGTGAAGAAATTAATCTTTTACTGTCTGAAAACAAAAGTTTAAATCTGAGTCAGAACAACGCAGTGACTGAGAACCTTCCAGTCCCTGAAGAGAGGATCCAGTCTGTTCCTCCTGGTGAATCAGAAACAAGCAATCCACCCATTCAAAATTCGGCAGAACCCACAGACCCTTTGGCAGCAGCAGAAGCTGGTGCAGCCACCAGCCCACAGGCAGCCTCTTCAAACACAGCTGCAGCCAACGGGGGGACTGGATCCGTCGCCTTCATGCAGATCTTGGACAGCTTGCAGAAGAGACAAATGAACACAGAGTTGCGTGAGAGGATTAGGAAGGTTTATGGAGACTTGGAATGTGAATACTGTGGTAAGAAGCAGTAGAGTTATGTTTGGGGTTTTTTAACTGTTATGTAGTGAGCCATCTTTTTCCTGCTCCTCTGGTTTACAGTGTTTGATATATTTGTGTATCTTTGCAGCAGCATTAATTCTGTAGTTCAGTGTGGATTCTAGGGTCCAGTGAGATTTACTTTTTGCTGTACAAATAGTGTGAAATGAGTCAAATCTCCTCAAAAAAACCCACTAGTGGAATATAGCAAAGCAGTGCTTTGCAAGGCTCAATTTTCTATTACTGCGAAATTTGATAGATTATTTCTGTCCAAATGCCTCTGTCCAAATGAAAGTCATAACTTTCACTGGGGCCAAGCACAGCAGATTTAGGCATGTGATCAGCATTAGTTCAGTCCATGCTTTAATGCTTGAGCTTCGTTATCAGCTTAGTATAAAATTCAGAGTTTTTTTCATATAGTGTAGGAGGATGTATGGTTATACATATTCTGTACAATAGGTACATATATACTGGCATAATTTTGTGTCTTGTTTTGAACCAGGTTCTTTGAGATGAAAATTTTAATTACGTGGTATCAGATCAAGACTATCCTGATTGTAATTGTTTGGGTTTTTTAATTTATGGAAGTGGGAATAGCACACCATTCCCACTTATTCTAACTGAAAATGTTTGCATTTACGTAACCGGAAAGGAAGCAATTTGGGATTTATTTTGTGATTTTCATTCTTGAAAAGGGAAAGGAATCAGAGTCTGAAAAAACAAGTTTTTGAAACACCATAACATTGTACTTTAGCTGAATTGCTCTGAGCTTTTTGGTGCCATAATGCCAAAAAGGCTTTTAAGAAGGAGTAACATGAAAGAAAGTAACAAAAAATATTTTGACAGTCTCTTTTAGTGTACAGTTGCATTCAGATTCTTTGCATAGGAGAACAGATGTAAAGGACTTTTTCTTTAGGAAGAAGAAATACATTTGTATGTATTAAAGTTGCCCTTGTTAGGCTGTTTCAGGACACATAACATAATCTTTTTAGACAAAGGTCGGTTTTGTAAATATATTTTCAGTAGCGAAGGGTCTTCAGACAAGTTTTCATTAAAGACAAAAGGGACGGGATTCAAACAGTGTGTTTTGCCCTGAAAGAAAGTTGGTTATTTTTTTTAATTTTTTCACTAAAAATTGTTTAGGAATCACTTTCTTCATGTCTAATTTAATTTTCAGGCAAGTTGTTCTGGTACCAGGTGCACTATGACATGCATGTCCGTACGCACACTCGAGAACATTTGTATTACTGCTCCCAGTGCAATTACTCTTCCATCACCAAGAACTGCCTTAAGCGTCACGTCATTCAGAAACACAGTAATATTTTGCTGAAATGTCCCACAGAACATTGTGACTACTCCACTCCAGATAAATACAAGCTCCAGGCACACCTTAAAGTTCACACAGATCTGGTGAGTAACAAACCAAATGGCGTGTTTGTCTGAATTCAGTGTCTTCTTCAGAGTGTTTGGAGTTGTGTGGTAATACTTGAGGACATAGCTAAGGGTTCTTACCTGTGGGCTCTGTGCACACTTCTGGGAATACCTGACTTACAGCAGATGGATATTTGGACCTTCTCAGCTGTTTCTCGGAGAGTATGTCAGTGCCCACTTTCTCTCTTTGGTTTTCCCAGTAGTGTCAGATCCTTTGGGGTTTGAGAGAGTAGAATAAAGTTGGTACTGTTGTTACTTTACTTCATTCTATGAACCTGAATTCCTTTCCTTCATAAATAGATGATTTGGGTAAAATGAAAATATGTTCCTCTTAATTACTACAGACAAAAGATATTTAAGTTGTTGAAAAGGATTTTTTTCTCCTAGTATCTCCAACTAGTTGCAGTTGAACATCTACCATTTTCTGTTGTGTTTGCAAAGACAGAGATATCACATTTTAAAGGTTCCTGTCTTACTGAGAAAGCTCTCCAGCTCAGAGTGCTGTGTGCTAAAACCAGGTCTTGGTAGGCTATTGGTCACTGTTTTCAACAGTTACAGGTACTTTAAAGTTATTTGGAACAGAACAACACTTCACTTCCTACTTTTCTTAAGCAGTTACTTCAGGAGAACTTTAAAAACCAAACAGAAGAGATGGCACAAAAAGGAACATTTTTCCTCCTTGTATCCTCCCCTTCTGTAACTATTTTAAATAGAATCTGAATTTGTTATGAAACCTGCGGAACATTCACATAGTAGACATTCTTTTTAGATGCATTTGAATTCATGATGTTTATAATGCCTATCTGAGAGCAAAAATCTGTGTAATTGGTGTCTAAGAACACTTAAGAAAAAAGAGTCTACAATTAGCTCTCCTATATCCTTCTGTAAGTACCTGTTTTTCAAGTGTGATGAATGTCCAACAGCTCCCACAAGGAGGATTATTTTCATAATACTAAATAGAACTGAGAAAATGCATGTCATAATTAAACCCAGTGTGACAGCAGGATCTCTCAGAAGCATGCTTACTGATGTTTACTGTCAAATATATTTATTTAAATGGATTGAAAAATTCATATATTAGCATTTACTGAGTAGCTAAATTTGGCAGTTCTCATATTGGCCTTTATGACCACTGTTTGGTATATTTACTTCATGCATAGCTCACTGAGAAGGGCCACTTCTTCACATATATAATTATACACAGTTAAATGTGGAAGACTACTTTAATTTTAATTTGAAAAATCAGTTCTTAATAAATACTAAACTTAAAACTTCCCTGGAGACAGAAGATATTTAAATCTCAGTTCATTTCCTTGTATGGACGCGTATCCTTCATCACCTCCTTGCTGGCTGCATCTCAGCTGGATCCCTGCATTATTTGGTGAAGAAGATAAATGATGGGTATTGAAAAGCAGCTTTCCCTTCGTCCTTGTCCCTCACTGTGTAGCCACCCATCTTACTCTCTATGCAGCACCCAAGTCCTCCACTGAATTTGGGATTGGTTATTCCCTGGCAGATAATGATGGGGAGTGTGTATGTGCTGCCTCTTGCCTTCTGTATTTGCTACACGTTGTTGTTACAGGGAAGATTCTTACTTTTGAAGCCTGGGAATTGAGGCTTGGCTTGATTCAAAATCAAAACTTAGTATATATTCTCTGATTTTCAGTACTCATCTTTTGCTCCCAGAGCTTTTCTAGTGGGTTTTGACATTTGTTGGCATTTATTGAGCTCCTCAAAAGTTCAAACTGTGACATGTCCAGTCACTTCAGTGTCATGGGACCTAGGAAAGGGCTGGGCAGTTGCAAATTGCTTCAGAGCAATTCACATTATGAATGAGCTCATGGCAGCATTAAGGACAGGGTGTGGAACTAAACAGTGCTGATGTCGGTACCAGAGTTTGTTTACAACCCCCAGTGGCTTTTGCCATACTCACTATGCTGAGCAGATAAACATCACAGAGAGGTTTGTCTCTGAAAATATTTTAAGTCTATGTATGTAATTGATACTGCAACATTAGCACCTCTATAAAACTGTAGTTCAGACCCAGAACCACCACTCGTTATTAGGTGCCTACATCTGCTTTCATGCACATTTTGGGATGTAAATTATTCTTGTCTTTGGAAGGATGCTTAGAAATTCCATTAAGCTGTTGACCTTTCATGTAATAGTGTAGCTGTCGGTAGGATGCGAGATGCTCGAGCTCTGATTGCTTATTTGCCCTTCCTGAGGAGAGTGAATTTTCACATGGTCAGTGGTCTGGCTGTGTTACCTTTGCCTCCGGAGCAGTGCTGCTGTGCAAGAATGCAAGGTACTGCAAAGGAAGCAATTAACAAAAGTATCTCTGATATAATGAGCCGGGACTCAGTTGGAAAACAGCTTTTGCTCTTAGTCCTCACTTCCGTAATGAATGTGAGCTTGGCATTTGTTTTTACTAGTGGTTATTTCATGAAAAAATGTGTAAGTAGTGTTTGCAGGTGCTTGTCATTTTGTGAGCTGAGAGTTCTGCTGCTTGCCAGACTTCAGAAGAGTTTGTCTTAAGCCTTTGCACGTTTTTCTGTAGCCTCCGTCACACGTGTGCACAGCTGTCTCCTAGGTACATCACATCCTTTCAGCTAAGTTGTGTTTTAATAGGACATCACTTTAATTCAGGAATCTTTTGGGAAAATTTTAATTTGAACATCGTGACAACTGTGGTGAAGATTTCTGGAGGTCTTCACTCTCAGAAGTGTAACTCGGGGGTCTAATTCTGATCCCATAGGTGTTAGAAATTAAATTTCTGTTGATCTGAGTAGATGTGGGAGTCAGCTTTGGCCCTCCATTCCTCTACAAAATTATGCAATCAAATGTGTTAATTGAGTTGTGGGAACTTTTCCTGGAAATGTTCTGTGAGTGCCAGTATTTAGACGGGTTTTAATTTTTCTTTTTGTGACTGTATACTTGTACACCTACACCTTGAATTATCTTGAAACACATGCCTCAGAGAAATAAAATTCTCTTCAGAACACTATAAATGAGTTATGAAATATAGCTGATGCTTTCTTAGCACAATTTTAATTCATTTACATAAAGAGAAATGCGTTGTGATTATTATGTAAGTGGCCTTATTTTATAACAAAACAGCATAAACAGGAAAATTTGTGATAGCATTAGACTGATTTAATTTCACTAGGTTTAAGAATACTTATGTACCTAATTAAATTCCAGTTTTATGGAATGTAAACAACACTTTCAGTCAAAAACCTACCTTTATTTAGGAATCACTTTAAGTTTCTTATATTTTCTCAAATTGGCTAATAGGGATGTTGAGCAAATATCAGGAAGTGATTGACTTCAAAATTTAAATAGCTGACTGGAATATGCAGCTGGTCTCTAACAAAGGTAGATCCAGCTCTCTCCATGCTTTGCTTCTGTTCGTGTCCTTCAAAAAAACCTTCAAAGGCATTTAAAAGTCAGGCACTCCAATAAGGCATAGGATAAATAACTTTCATTATTACCAGAGGAAAACTCACATGCTGAGAATGTGATTAAGGTATTACTGCAACCTCAGCCTTCAAAGGGCTTCTGTCGTCACCTGTGGCCAGGGCCCCTGAAGAGCTGGGGCTGTGGTGCAGGAGACCTTCTCTGGGGCTCTGTGTTGTGGTCTAGGTGCTCTGAAATACTTCATTTGCAGCAGAGGATTTTTAAAAGCTGTTTTGAGCGTGATGGGATTACACTGAAGGACTTGCACAAGTTCTCAGGACAGCGACAGAAGAACACTTAAACATCCCAAGCTAACAGCATGAGCTCCAATACTCTGTGGCACTGGCCTGGATACCCAGCGAGGAAAGGTTTGGCTTCAGCTGGGTGCTCTCTGTGAGAAACTGGAGCTTGACAGAGACACTTTGAAGGGACTCGGTGCTCGTAGGCCCA
The DNA here is from genome assembly GCA_013398855.1 of Mohoua ochrocephala. Classification (NCBI taxonomy): domain Eukaryota; kingdom Metazoa; phylum Chordata; class Aves; order Passeriformes; family Acanthizidae; genus Mohoua; species Mohoua ochrocephala. The sequence continues at coordinate 76,294 of VZTA01027902.1, read as the reverse complement.
CTCTGTTACACTACAAAAGATAGCCCTTTTGAAGATGACTTCTGCAGAACTTGGTGTAGATAACTTTTTAACTGCTTGAAAAAAGCTGTTGGGATTATTTCGTTATTGAAAAATTTTATTACCATTGTTTTGTGAAAAGATGTATTCTCAGCACCCATCCGTTCATGTTGCTCTATAGCTCTTGATGCATTTACTGATTATTTTGATTTTTTGTCTAAGGCTTATAGCCTTGCCTCCCTCAAGAATATTATCAGGAATGTAAAGTTGTCACAGGTAACAGCACTTCAGTTAAAGTAGCACATGTGTAGTGGAGTGTTGAACTTTTTTTTCTTGTTTAACGTTTGTCTCAGTGTTCTAGTCACACTGAGAAATACTTAATTCGCTGAGTATTAAAGACCAGCAACACCCAACTGTACATTAAAAGTATATTTTTTTTCCTTTATTTATTGTCTAGTTTGAAATCAGATACATAGCAAGTTTGAGGAACAGACAGGTCTGTCAACAAATTTCAGCTCAAGAGCCCCTAAATGATATTGTGCTGGTTTTTTAATGTGTGCCAAATTATGAATGTGATCATGCAACTCCATCTTTGAAAAGGTGCAGACATTGCTATGGAGTTTTGTTATGATTAATCTACCAATCTTTATTGGAGTAATGTGTTTAGGTAGAATTCCAGAATCATCAGTAGCAGATTCAGGTTATATCATTTGAGAGACCCTACTTCCACAAATTAACAGCTCTTTTTCAAGGTTTTGTCAGCTTTGTAGGCTCCTTGAATCTCTTCCAAAACTCAGCTAATATTCTCTGTTGTTCCTTTTTTTTGCTTGAGATTCTTAGGGCTTAAAATGTTGACAGCCCCAACTCCATCATAGCAAGGTCCTGTCCTCAGGGTGGTAATCCTTTAGTAGCTGCCATCCCCAGTCCCTGGTGCAGGTTTTCTCACAGGAGCAAATGACCATCAGCTCAGGCAGAATGCTCCTTGTGCCTCTGCCTTATTTAATGGCAGTGAGAGCTCCATGTCCTACAGTCGTGGGAGTATTTATTGCTATTTCAGCCCAAGAGTTCTAGAGCTACTGCTGGTTTTAACTTGCAGGTACTTCAACATAGGGATTTGTTTCTCAGAGGTACCTGATACTGACTGCAGATGCTGCATCATATTCCAAAACCTGTCTGCCATGAAAACCCATCAATTTTTGCTTTCCTTTCAAGAGAGATGTCCATTTATAGCTGTACAGCTGCAGCATCTGGACAATAACGACCTCCTTGTACGTTCCTCCTCGCTATTCAGAGGTGCTCTTTGGTCAAAGGTCAGAAACTGGTAGAGTCCAGGACCCTTAGCCTCCTGTTATCTCCAAATTTCTCATTCATAACACAGGGTTCTGTCTCTTTTTGATCAGTAGTCTTCCTTCCACACTCTGTAAGAAGTATTTCTCTCCTCCTGAAATAAGTAAAGTGTCTGTTCTGTAGCTTCAGCTCACCTTTTCAGAGTTCTCTGTAGCTGGGTAGCTGCACCTCTCCAACCAGGTAATGTGTTACATGGGCACCTGCCCAGCTGTCAGGACTCACTAGACTTCCTCTGTCTGTGGTTTTGATAATCCACTCATAAATTAATCCACTCAGTGCAGAGGTGACTATGACCCACTCGTTTGATTGAGCATCCAGTGTCAGCAGGTGCTTCTGGAAAAATCAACCTCTCCAATTTATATAATAAATGGCAAGGTTTAATTTAAATTGCATAATGTACCAATTAATGGAGAAAAGTCCTACATTTTTATGTGGAGTCAGATGCATTTGTAAAAAAACATGAAAACTACAATTTGACTAAAATTGCATATAAGAGAAAAATTGTATCAAAACTCTCCAGTTGAACTTGATTGATAGTGTTAAATCTGTTATAACATCAGTAACACTCAGAAATTCCACAGTAGTCTGTAAGTCTTTAAATCAAAATAGTAGAATAAGACTTTATCAGTATTACATAAAATGCTGAGTATTTGTAAAGTAATTAGAAATGTAATGGCATCTGTCATTGCTAACTCTGCTGCTCAATTTCAGGCCATTTTATAAATCCACATGGTGGTGGCTGTCTTCAGAAGGGAAACATCTGATCCTTAGGTTTCAGAAGGGTGGACTTGTGAAAAAAAAAAAAAATCCTAAATATTACTGCTTACATCAAATACATTTTCTTCTATTATGCGACTTGATCTTTCAACTCCTGATTTTCTACAGAGTCAGTCAGAGAATAATGCTTACATTTATTGTGCATATTCTCATCTGCTGTAACTTGGAGCCCTGTATTCATGAGGATTAATGATGTGCTTAGAGTCTTTTAATATTTCTCCCTCACTTATTTCACTATAAATACCTTCATTTTTTTCCTTGAAAACTGAACCTTGAATTATAACTTTGTTGAGAACCATGTATTACTGAATAATGAGTATAGAGTGATTATACCAGTTGACTGATAATGCAATCTCTTTCTTTCTCACTTAAGGATAAAAAGAGTTATTCCTGTCCTGTGTGTGAGAAGTCATTTTCTGAAGATCGACTTATAAAATCTCACATCAAGACAAATCACCCTGGTAAGAAAAAAATCAAGGAAAATTTCTCAGTCTATTGCAATAAATGGATAAGGGTTTAGAATGAGCAGTGTAATGTGATTATATTCCTAAGAAAGAGAAGAGTCTATTTCTAATTCAACGGGTTTAGAGTAAGAATTGTGTTGGTTTTGCAGGTGTTAGAATTTAGAGTGAAAAACGTTACTGTGTGAGCACACGTGTTGTGGAGTATGTCAGGTAATTGTGCTGAGAAATCTGTCTTCATCTGGCAAAGGGTGAGTTCAAATTAAGCATTAGGAAGTTTGGGATCAGGCATGTAGACATCCTGTAGCAACCCAGGAGATGTGAAATTCCCGCTGGCCTTACGTGACCTGACAGGAAGGCATTTAGTGCTCGTTCTTTGTCTGTAGGTGACTGATGTGAATGCAGAGCTGGCCCTGTGTGTGCCCAGGTCCCGTGGGCTGGGCTGTACCCCCGGGGCCAGCTGGAGTCTGCAGGAGGGCTCCTGCTAAAACCAGCTGGGATGTGGTGTGGCCAGTAGTAATGTGGAGCTGGCAAGCCTGGCTGGATCCAGCAAACTGCTCCAAACTCTGTTTATACCTTGCATTCTGGTGCCCTTATTTATCAGTGCAAGTGCAAGATAACATGAATGTGGTGAATCTATGTGCTGTGCCTGAATAAACAATCTCTTCTCAGATCTTGGGAATTCAATGCCAAAATGCTGGTGTGGGGGCTGATTTAAACCTGGCTGATGTGAACTCGGCAGAGCCACACTGGTGTGTCCTTAATTTCCTCCTCCTCAGGATCTGTGTTATGTTGGATAGAAAGCCCCACTGCTGCTGCGGAGGAGGGAGAGGTGACACTTTCATTAACTCACCTACAGTGCTCCTTATCCCCTGACATAATTGGATACAAAGAAAGAAAACACTGGCCATGCTCAGACTGAGTCTGAGGGAAAAAAAAATCCTATTAAAATGATGTAACTTTTCTTGTCTTTCTTGTCAGAAGTACAGCATAATAGGTAAAGCAGTAGTTTATCTTCTTACTGCCACTAGATAGTGCTAGACCCGTGTTTTAAACAATTTCCTTCACTTTAATTTCTTACTTAACTCCCACTTCAGCTCTTTGGTTACTAAACCTCTTTATTTGCAGACCACTCCAGAGCAGTGTGGTTGGAGGGCTTGTCGTACGTCAGAGGACATGTCTGATGCAGGAAATTGAGATGAGGAAAGGCTTCTGAGCTATACTGTAGTCAGGAGGTATAACACCAGTAAGCATAGAAATTGAATCTCAAGAACTGTGCCCTTAAAGCCTTTGTGCTCCCTCAGCCAGGGAGCACAGGAGACCTCCCTAAAGAACAGAACCTGTGAACTGGCAGGACAATTGTGTTCTGTGCCCTTGCATGTTGCCATTAGCCTGAAGGGTTCCACTGACTGCTGAATTATCAGTGTATGCTTTGTCGGAGGTCCAGAAATACCAGTTAACTCTGGAGCCCTGAAGTACTAAACTCATGGATTTAAATACTTCTGAACAATTCATTTGGTATCTGAATCCCTCTAAAAAAAGTATAGTGTAATTTTTTTTTTGATCCAAGTGGGTCTTGTAAACTCTTACAGTAGACGTAAGGTTTAGAAAGAAAGTCTGTGCTATTATTTTGTGTTTTCATTTTTCATTCATGTATCACAGGTGAATAGAGCTTAAAGGCAGAATAGCAGATTTATTAGATTATCTTTGTGGTACTAAAGAAATACTACATCTAAGATATGCCTATGCAATAGTTATGCAACAACCCTGTTTTCATATATGGAGGAGAATTAATGCACAAATCTTTTTTTATTTCTGTGAATTTTCTCCTTGTAATCAGGAGGAAATCCTTTATTTGTACACCATACCTAATTACAAGCCAAATAAATGTGAGGGGTCTGATGGTATAAGCTATTAAATACCACAGTGGCATGAGTGCAGTTATTTTCGAAAATGTAAATGAAAATGAATAAAGATGAAAGGAAAAATGGGTACTGTTAACAGGAATTGAATTTTAAAACGACATATCAAAACTAATTTAAACTGAAACACTTTCATATTTATCATTAAAGTGTTATTTCTAGAACTCCCCCGTCCTTCCTTTCTTAGTATTATTCAGCATTCCCCCCCTCCCTTGTCTCTTCTGTTTCATCAAGTAGAAAGTATGAAATCAAAAAGTACTCCTTCCTCTTCTGTATTTGCCGAGGAGTTGAATTTTGGTCCCATGAAGGCAGTGAGACAAAAATCTCCGTAGACTTCAGCAGATCAGTATTTCAAACCAAAGAGATAAGAGGAGAGCTTGGCTTTATTGCCCAATGATTTTAGTACTCAGCAGTGAAGGAGGAGTCCTAGGTTCTGGTCTCAGCTCTCTAGAATTATCTACCTTTCATCCACTGTCTGATTTAATATGATATTTCTTAATAGTTCTGAGACATGAGAGGCATCAGCTTCCATAGCTCCCCACTGAGCAGACATCCTAGCCTGCAGTCATGAATGAAGGATCTAAGCCATGAAAGGTAGATGAGGGTTCAGACTTATGGCTGTATTTTTCTTTTTTTGGTACTTTAGAACTTATCTCTGCTCAGTTCATGGGCTTTTATAGTTCCCTTTTGAGGTTGTTTTCCCTGTGCATATGAGTTCAGGCAGGATTTTTGTGATTCCATTCTGGGACCGATCATCAGGAGACAAAGTGATTTTGGTAAAAATCTGAGTTTAGACAGGAATTTTCAAATTTATAAGATTTGGGGGCGTGAAACATCACCAGCTGTTATGTCTTAAGGTTTAGATTGCATGAGTGTTGTATTTTCATTAAGTCGAGAGATAGCATTTCATTCATCTGACGTGCACTGAGCAATTTGATTTATTTTTAAAAGCATCTGGCAATGTTTTCACTATGCGTCTGGGCCACTTTAATTTAAACTTCATTATTTTGAACTTTTTCACTGTGACAACCAAAACATTATCTCATATGAAGGAAATACACAGAATTGAGTGTGTCTAGCTTGAATAAGAAAAGGCCAGGAGAGGAATCTTAATTGCTGTCTTCAGCAGTCTAATTAAAAAGAAGACAGAGGCAGATTTTTCTTGGAGCTGTACAGTGAAGGGATGAGAGTTGAAACAAGGAGATTCTGATTAGAACAAGGAAAGCAGTTTTGACTGTAAAGGTGGTTAAACAGTGGAATGGGCCAAGAGGGGCTGTAGAATCTGCATCCTTGGATATGTTCAGAACAGGACTGGATATGACCCCAAGCAATTTGGTGTAACTCTGAAAATGGAACTGTAAAATTGACCCTGCTTGGAGTAGGTGACCTCAGAGGTCTTTTCCAGTCACATTTATTCCATGAGTCTGGTTTTGACTTTAAAGTGCCTGATTACCAGCGTTCTGACCATTGTAGATGTGGCTGAAGTGAATTGTCTTTGGATTCTTGACATCTGGAAATCTGGGGTGAAATCTTGAATAAAGCTTTCGAAAATTTTGAAGAAAAAAGTGCCAATTTAGCTTATGGGAAAGGTTCATAGTCAGAAAATGATCTTTTGTACCAGTGATACAACCAAATTTTTTTTTTTTAATTTTAAATATCTTTTTTTTTTAAACAGGCAGTGAGGACAGTGAGTTCACAGATCAGGAGAGAAAGGACAGAGCATCCTAGAAGGCCTAAAGGAAAAAAAGGTCCTTGTGCTCTTTGCTCAAGTCAGTTTTGAGTGGGAGTAGGGGAAATAGAGCTTTTAAAAAGTTGGACTGAATCAGGATCTAGCTCTTCAATATTACTTACAGAATAAATTCCCTCATGTCCTTCTCTTTCTTACTATCTTTTGCATTCCTCGCAGAGGTTTCAATGACTACTATTTCTGAGATTCTTGGCAGAAGAGTTCAGCTGAAAGGACTTATTGGAAAACGAGCTGTGAAATGTCCCCACTGTGATTTTTATTTTATGAAGAATGGATCAGACCTTCAACGTCATATTTGGGCTCATGAAGGTAAAACTCTGGTTTTACGCTTTTGGGCTTATAATGAGTCTCATATTCCACTGAAGCTTTGCTGACATAAAAAAACAGATTCAAGTTTATTTCTATATCCAAATGAAAAACTTTAAGCTACATTGGAGATTAATTAATTAGTTTAATTGATTCTGGATCACATATGGAACTGCACGCTCAGAACATGAATAGACAGTTTAAATGTTTTGTAAAAATTAATAAAAATCTGATGCAGTTTTTTTCCAAAACTCATTCATAAACATCTATAAAGTATTTTCTGTGAGTAAGGAGGAGTGAATTAAATACATACTCAGTATTTTAAAACAAGTAATTTTCTGTACCATCTTGTGAGTCGCTGCTGCTCCTTTCACATTTGTCCAAAAATCCTTGGTCTGGAAATCTGTTAGTTAAACCAATTGAAATGCAGTTGCTTTGATGTATACATATAAATTCTGTGAGTATTTTAATTAAATCATGCAGAGCATGGCAGCTAGCTGCCACAGACACAGACAGTGATCGAAATCCCCTAAGATAATGCCCATCATATTTATGACTTTTTTAGGGGAGAAATTCCAGTAATGTGGCAACACATGGGGTAAAAATGGCTAGAATTTAAAATCTTTAGACAGTAAAATCTTGTGTCTATCCAGTCTGTGTATTTTAATAAAAGGTTGAAGACCGCTTACATGGTCTTTGGTCATGTCAGTAATCTATGGAACAGATTGCCCATGCTTTTGGGTTCTTTAGCCATCCCTCTGCATAAAGGGGATAGTGGGATTTGGTGCTCTCAAACTGGTATCTTGTTTCCAAAGTGTTCCCATGTAGGTAGTTCAGCATATTTGTTTGGATGCTCTGAGTTTTTTTACACTCTGCCTGTGTAGCATAGCAGGGGTTCTCTCCAGTGGCCTTCATTAAGGAATTTAGGTAAGGCAGAGTGTAGGTTAGAGCAATTCCTCGTGTATTCCATAGACAGAGTTCTTTTATTCTGACTGGAACAGGGAACCCATGTAATCTCACTAGCAGGAGAAAGAAGTGAATAGAAATTTGTTTCCAAATCAAAGTGTGCGATCAAGTCTGCTTGAAGCAGACTGTAATTCCTCATGCTTGTAAATCTAATTTTAAGGTCACGAGTACCAGTGTAAAATGTGCAGACCCTCACGCAACTGTTGAACTACTCTGCCAGTTCAGATTTATTCAGCTTTTCTTTGAAGGATTTACTTTGTTCTTACAGACCTTCTGTATGACACACTGGATATCTCTCCACGTGCTTAGGACAGTTTGAGTGAAGTGAAGTTTTAAGTGCTTGTATCTTATTGAGGGCCAGGGCAATACCACTGCCTGACCCATCAGCAAATCTGACACTAATTAACAATAAAACACAACTTGCACATTTAACTTATGCTTTAACTACTTAATGAAGCAATCTTCCTTACAACAGGTTTCTTCACTGTTGGTTGTAGTAAACAGAGAATGGTAGTTGTCTCAAGACACTCAGAGGGAGATGTGCACACCAGCTAGGCATCAATGGAGGCAGTCTGGAGTTTACTTCTAAATGAAAGATAGGCATAGCACTGCCCAAGTATCAGTATTTGCCTGGCTAAACTCAGCACCTGGCTTCAGGAGGGCAATGTTCAGTTCTAAAAGAACTCCTCCTTTCTCTTAGCAAGTTAAGTGATGCTGTCATGAGTTCGACATCATTTACACAGAAGCTATAGATGAAATTTTTTATTTGTAGAGATCCAAATTTTGACATGTTTCTCTTTGTCCATGTTGCTCACATGATCTGAAATTTCTTTCAAGCAAATGTCCACCCTCTCATGGAAAGGCACAGCCTTCTTGTTTCATGGTATATTTTTTCACGTTTAGGTGTCAAACCCTTCAAGTGTTCCCTCTGTGAGTACGCCACTCGCAGCAAGAGCAACTTGAAAGCCCACATGAATCGTCACAGCACGGAGAAAACGCACCTTTGTGACATGTGTGGGAAAAAGTTCAAATCAAAAGGCACTTTGAAGAGCCATAAACTCCTTCATACTGCTGATGGTAAGTGCATGTTTATTAAATCTATTTTAGGACAATAAATATTGGCTGTACTACAGGCCTTATTAACAAATGTTTTACAGTTGAACACTTAAGTGTGGTTTACAGATTTTTGTTCCCAGGAGACACCATTTGGAAAATAATTCAAAACTTTGCAAAACTAGTTTCTGTGAAAGACAGACAGCTGTCTCTGAAATACTAGGTTTTTCTGAAACTTTGTGTTGGTTTTATATGCTTTCCTTTTCTTACAGAAAATTGTTGATCTCAATAGAAATTCGAAATTGCCAGTAGTTCTGTGTTTAAGTCTCTTACTGTTTTGTTCTGTGAGAATATCGTTATGATCCTGATGCCAAATCCAGCAGCCCAGTAGACACAAGGCCCTGTCCTGGTGTCTCATCAGCCAGTGGCAAACCTGGGCACTGACTCTCTGCAGTCTCACATGCAGCACCTTATTTGCCCTACAATTTTAGTATTTCTATGATGATAACTGTAAAAAGCAAGATGCACACCCAGAAGAGTATCCCATTTTATATCGAAAGTTGGAGCACAACAATACTTTATTATTCTGTGATAATCAAATTGAAGTAAATTATTTAGCAGGTTAAGCTGTACAGACCTTCATTAATGACTTAGTAGCTTGATCTTCATTACTCATGCAACTGTGTGAAACCTCATTCCACTTTTTATTGACCATTTCATTTACATTTTTTCTTTTTTTTTTTCAAATTACGTCTTCACAAAAAGCAGACAATGCTCTGTTACATTTTTAGAATATATTTAGTATCTGTGTCAGAGATACTAAGTAATACTTATGTCTCTGTGTTTAAGTGAAAGAGACAATCCCTTTTACATCAATATGCTACATGTTACAGGAAGATTATCATTATTGTTTTATTACCAAAGTTACTCCAGAAATACTGTGAGCTAGTAAATCACTTGTTATTCAAAAAGAACTTTCCAATATTTTGAAATAACTTGGTCAGTAACAAGTAGGCGTGGCACATGCATCTAAACTTCCTATGTAAGAATCAAGATTTTACTTACCAAATGCAATGCTCAGCTGATTCCTGGCTGGGAGAAGGAGGCAGGTTGTTGTACTTGAATGAAAAGGAAATTTCAAGCATGATCAATCTATAAAGAAAAATAAAAAGGTCTCTTTCTATGTCCCTGTAAAAAACATCATTTCATGGGGTTTAATTTCAAAACTTTTCTGTTTTATTTTCACCATCTGGCATCATCAAATAGTGAAATTCAGCAATGAAAGTTGAATTTGTATTCACCTCTTATTTAGTCACATTTCTTGAACAAAATCTCTGTGTTTGTAAGTCATTCCTGCAATTCATCTGAGGCTGCTTTGAAATTTGGCGTTGTTAAGAATAGCACTATTGTTGAGCAGGATCTTGCCATGTCTGGATTGGGTTTAAAAGTGTGAAATTAGCTTTAAACTTTTAAATCCAGGTGAGGAGCTGTATTCTCTTATAAATTACAGCTAGGTCAGGCTAAAACCTTGACTCTAGAGACATTGTTATTACCAGGAGCCTTCTTTATCTGGCTTCAAACTCATCATCTTCTGGAATGACTGTGGGGACTTCTAGTGGAAGGTGTCCCAGCCCATCACAGGGGGATTGGAACAAGATGACTTTTAAAGCCCCTTCCAACCCAAACCGTTCTATGACTCTATGTTCCTTTTTGATGAACCTCCCTTTTTGACTGGTACAAATAAATCCAAGACTTAGGCTCTTTTGCCTTGCTTTTCACAATTCCAAAACCGTTCCAGGAAATTCCCCATACCTTTGGAAGGTGAGTTTTGCCATTGGCTCCAGTGAAAACAGGATCTCGCTGTCTGTGGAGTCTTTAGTAATTTTCCTCACTAAGTCCACCCCAACAACCTTTTCATGCATTTCAAACACTTGTGAAAAAAGAAGAGGATATTTGTCACCAGGAGACTTTCAGCCTCTTGAGCAACAGTTTCTCTTTGCCCAGTGTCCCTTCCTGTAGTGACAGCACTGCAAAAGTTCTTACCAGCACACACCTAGTGTTCTTCAGTTATTTCACAAATAAGTGAGTCTGAAAGATGTTTCACTGTTCATGAGTCTTGTCTTCCTCACTTATGAATCCAAGCAATTTTTGTTCAAATATCAGAGCCCTGCAAGGTCAGTTTAAGCAGTGGAATATAAAGTAGTTTTGTGTCTGATTTATTATTTTCCAGAAGACAGCCTTCTCGAGAGTGACATGATAGAAAGCAATTCTGTAGTCCAGGGTCATTACTGTTTGTGATTAGAAGCAAACCAGAAAGCCTGGTTTTCATTATTTTATTTAGATACCAGAAGGTTCTTAGCCGTGTTTTATAGAAACTTTCACACTTAGTATAAAATGCTTGTAACTTTTTTCATCGGGGTCTGGAATCTAAAGAAACCCCATTTCTTTGTGATAATACAGAATATTCTCTATTTTACTTCTACTTTACCTTTTGCTTCTTTTACTTTTGGAGTAGTTTTTATCATATCCTTATTGCACATCAGTCAAATACAATTTGCCAGCCGTGCCTGTTTAATTCAGGAATGGAGTCCTTCTGTATTTAATGCACCTTGTAATTTGGCTGGAGGTAGCAGCCCTGATAGAATCTTGGAGGCAAAATAGGGAGAAAGGGAATATGAAGCCCAGAGAATAAAAGGAAGGAAATTGTGTTCATTTTAATCATAAGGGAAAAAATAAATTAGTGAGAGAGACTGCTTTGAAGGGAAAATGTATTTGAATCATAGCAATTCAGTGCTTGAGACAGAAATAAATAAAACCATGTGAACATGATCAAACACGGGTGTTTTAAGGATTTCCAAGTGTGCTTTACAAATAGCAAAGTAGCTGTGCCTGCAGTTGTAAATAATGGATTTCCTCCTTTCATTTAGGGTGCACTGTAACAATTCTTTTTCTTCTTTCCCAAGTGACTATCCCAAGAGAATCCAGAGTATTTAATGCTTATAATTTAAAGATTACACTTGAGCCTTTTTTCCTCCCATACTCTGCCCTTAGCTCTATTTAACCAAAATTTTGCAGAGCAAGTGCCAGACTTCTCATATTGTTCATTCTTAGCATTTTGGAGTTTATCTGTTGGGGAAATAGAATCAGTAGTTTTCTAAACCTAAATAGAAAAAGTTAGTCCATTTCCTATTCCCATTTCAGGAAAGCAGTTTAAATGCACAGTGTGTGACTATACAGCTGCCCAGAAACCACAGCTCCTACGGCATATGGAGCAACACGTCTCTTTCAAGGTAAGAAAACATATCAATCGTGCTTAAAGTTATTAGGAAATACATGGAACTTTAGATAACAGTATTAAAACTGGCACATTTTCCTGTTTGGTGACAATTAACGGTATATAAACATTTTAATATTTTGGAAATTTTAACTTTATATTCAGACTTTTGAGATAGGGTTATTTTGTTCGTGACCAATTTGTAATTATTAGTTTTACTTGACAAAAATATCTGTGTGTTGCCATATGAAACAAGCATTTTTGGGTTTGATTGTCAGTCCTTGAGGAGAGTGGATCTAATATGTACTTTGAAATGTCCTAGGGCGGTATGACAGCAAATTCCCTGTATCACTGTTCATTGCCCACCTTAATTTTCCCTGAAGTTTGCCAGTCTATTGTACTATAGATGAGTTCATATACTTGAAGAAAATTGAAGAGAATTAATTTTAAAACACCCCATTTATCTGAACCATGCATTTGAAAATTGTTAATGTTTCTATGAAGTATCAAGATTAGAGATACAGTTTATTTTAATAAATGGTAGTATGGTTTTATTTCTAAATTTCACGTTGGTTCTCAGCATTGATAGGTCTTAATGTAATGTATTGTCAAATGTTATAGTCAGTAAATAGGAATTACACTAGCTTCTTTTCCAGAAAAGACAGTATTTTGTATTTATGAAAATGTTCATTTTAATGTGAGGCTTTATCTTGACAATGAGCATATTTCTTACTGAAAACATCATACTATTTTCATATGTAACATCTTTCATTATCTAACAGATCATTGTACTTCTATAAAGAGTACACTGCAGGCATTCTTAAAAAGTGCCATAAAGAAAGGCAAGTAGTCTTTTCAATGATGATTTAAGTTTTGGAAGACAAAACAAGTCATCTGAAGAGATGATACATTTTGAATAAATAGTTTGTCTTACTGAAGTATGTGGTTTTGCTCCGGGCTTATATTTTTAAAGAATTTTTTGTAAATGAAAATACATCATTTTCCTTTTTTGATGGCTAAATTGATGAATTTACTCACAGTGCAGTTGTTGAAATGTAGATGGTTGTGACCTCGGGATCTGCCTGCACATAAGTGTGGCAATTCAAGACGTTGTCGAGAGAACTGACCACTGGATTAGATCAGTCAGGAGTATTTGTGTAAAGGAGTTCAAAAAATGTTTGCCTCCTTCCAGGACAGTTGTTTGTGTGTTTATGAGACTCAGAGAAATGTCACTATTTATGTGACCTAATTATCCTTTAATCCATCATATTTCCCAGCTCCATGAATTTGCAATCCTGTTATCCAACAGCAGGTAACATGCATGACTTGCACGAGAGAGTGCTACAAGAACACAACAGGCTGTCTGGATTCCTTTCTTTTAAAAATTGACAGTTTCAGCAATAGAAAGAAAGTACCCATCTTTGAAATACTGAGTAGCTGAATGTTACAGTACCGTCTGCAGTGTAAGGTTAAGGGAGTCTGAACATCGCTTTTCCTTCCGTATTTTTGCTATTTGGAGCCTGAAGGAAGATCATGAGCAATGAGCTTAGGAGAGTGTTCTAATCAATGTACCCTGACTGCAGACATTTCTCTGCTTTAAATTCAGCTCCTAGATGAACATTTCTGTACCAGCCATTTTCTGCTGAGCAGCTTTAGGTGGGGTTGCTGTGCATGAGACATTTTGCATCCCATTCTCAGGTACTTGACTTTTCCCTGAGGACTTTGGTCAATGTCTGCGTGCTTTTCCAGGACCTAATGGTTGTGTCAAGCTTCCTATAACTGTGATATAACTCAGTCAGAAAGTTATTCTCAAAGGTTAACTTTAGGCTCAAATGTTTGATTTTCCTCATTTTTTTTTCTTTAGGAATTTGTCTCCCTGTCAGTTGAAGAGAGACGTGTGTTCTTAAAAAATTAATTAATTCAGTTGCCAAAATTAGCTCACCAAATGGTCATAGAATTGCAAATGCCAGGGAAAGGTGAAAGAAAAGGGAAAGGGGAAAGGAAAGAAAAAAGGAAAAGAAAGGGAAACCTGTTAAATTAGATTGGCTGTACAATCATGTTGTAGTTTCAGTTATTTTAATTGTCTTGCTCCCCTTTTTCAGACCAAAGCTCACAGCAGCTGAGTAATTTCATAGTAGAGAGTCTCCACGTGGTCAGACCTGTTATCATCAATTATGAAAACACACAAATTACTGAATTACAAAAACTGGGTAATAATCTTATAATATTGAGCATACTTCTTGTCTTGCACATAGTAAAAAGTACCAAATTTAGGTAACATTTAGTTACGCCTTCCATTGATGTTGAATTTCGGAGGGTCTCCTTGAAAGATGCCTAAGCCAGAAATGGACGTGGTTTCTTGGGATCAAAACATTGCAGCTTAGACCTGTATCTTGAAGAGGTGAGGAAATACAGTCCAACATTTTCCTTTTTGCTCCCAGCCCTTCCGCTGTGCACACTGCCACTATTCCTGCAATATCTCTGGTTCCCTGAAGAGGCATTACAACAGGAAGCATCCTAATGAAGAGTATGTCAATGCAGGGTCTGGGGAGCCTGCAGCTGAAGCCCTTATCCAACAAGGTACATCTCCGCCATCTAAGATTTGTTACATTTTTTTTCTGAAGCAAACTTGATGTGAAGATAAAGTTTTGTGCAATATGTGTTCTTCAGTTTATTGGATGTTTCATGATAAATCATTATTCCTTTTTAGTAATTCTGAAATGGCCACCTCTTACCCTACATTCAGTGTCCTTTGTTCTTGGTTTTTAAGGGCGTGTGAACCAAAGTTTTGTTTGACCTTGCCTGTGCTATTTGTTGTTGCATACATTTATCATTTACACTTGTTTGTCTCTTTCTGTAAGTAAAATATCACTGTGTGTTGAAATGAATGATAAATTTCTACCATTCTGCTGATAAATTTCTGTGACAATTCTGCAAGGTTGAACTCGAGGTAAGATTGAGCAAACATGAGGAAAGAGACTGAAGAGTAAATAGCAGCAAATTATTCCCTCACTAGAAAACTCTGGGGTAAAAGGAGAGAGTACAGGTAAAACAGGTTAGGAATTGTTGTGCTCAGAATCTTGTTTATGGGCAAAGCAAGCACACCTTGTCTGTGTAAGTAAGCCAAGAATTTATTAGTAGTATAACAAAAACCTTAACAGTCTGATTTAAGATTTGCCTGACTCACATAATTAGTTTTGCTGTTACACACTGGGTAGATGAACCAAAGCAAACAGCTGATTATGCAGTCAGGTACGTTTTTGGGTGTAAAGCTCCTTCAGTTCTAGTGCCTGGTGTGAGGAATATTGAGCAAGAAGTGGAGAAAGCCAGATTAAATATTAAGTTGTGTTGGAAATATTTTAATTATTGGTAAAATTAAGTTTCCTTCTTTGTTACTCATAATTTTAGAAAGTGTTTTCCCTATTTTTTAATGGAAACTACCAACAGTTTCCTAATACCTTCTGGAATCTTCAGTTTCTGGTTTTGTTGAAGAGGAATAGAGACCAAAATAATGCTGTTGTATTGGATAATGAGTTAAATCTAATTCTTCTAAGGTTACATTATTTCTAAATGCTATTTTCAAATCATTCATCTAACACATAACATTTATCTATTGAAGGCATTAATCCATGTTTAAATGTTGAAATCATGACACACAAGAAGATAACTCAGTCTGAGACTCTCCTTTTAAACTTGCTCTGTAAGGGGAAAAAGCATAACTACAATAAGTAATGAGTCTGTGTTGTTTTTATATAACATTTCTTTGTCTCCTTTTTGTCAAAAAAAAAAACCCAAATAATTTAAAAAGTAAATCTCTATAAATTTCAGGGTAGGAATATATAGTATAATTTTACAATTATTTTCACGGACAGTGCAAGTCCATGGGGAACCTGCAGTTGTTTTAAGGAAGTTATACGTGCTTGGTCAGTACTCAGAGCCTCTGTTTTGTGGTCACCCAGATGAAGGAAGAACTGTGCATTATGGAGAGCTTTGTTTAACTTTCCAAATATCTGAGCACTGCAAGGAATTATTTGCCTGTAGCCACTCTTAGGAATAGATATCAGAGAATGAATTCTCTTAGTATAAATTAGGGATCATACTTGCAATGTTTTGAACAAATAAAATTAATCATGTGCTGATTAGGCTTTCCCTTTGGGAGCCAGATAAATGCACTTCTGAAAATAATTCTTTTCCGCTGAAACAAAAGAACTGTAAAGTTGTTGAGATGCAAGAATAGCCTTAAAATGGAGACATTAGAGTGAGATGAGAGAGAAGAGCCTTTGCCTTTTTCTGTGGTGGATATCCTTTTTCCCCACATTGGAAGATTGGACAGTGATTAACAGGATGAAATTTAACAAGTTCAAATGTCAGATTCTGCCCCTAGGATGGAGTAATGCCTGGCACAGGTCTGAGTGGGGAGATCAGCCCTGCATGCAGGGAGCCGGGGGTGCGGGTTGGCAGCAGCTCTCCAGGAGCCAGCAGTGTACCCTGGCAGGGCCTGAGGGCAAACCCCACCCTGGGGTGCATCAAACACAGCACAGCCAGTCAGGAAAAAGAGAGGATTATCCTGCTGTGCTCCGTGTTGGAGCCCTGAGTGCAGGGCTGGGACCCACCAGGTGAGGATGTGAAGGTTCATGACTGTATCCGGAGGGAAACAAAGCTGGTGACGGGGCTGGAAGTCGTGTCCTGTGAGGAGCGGCTGAGGGCTCTGGGCTTGTCTGGTTTGGAGAAGAGGAGGCTGAGGGGCGACCTCATTGCTCTCTAACAGCTTCCTGAATGGGGGAAGGGGAGAGGGAGGTGCTGAGCTCTTCTGCCTGGGATCCAGTGATAGGACACATTGGCATGGTTCAAAACCATGCCTGGGAGGCTCAGACTGGACATTAGGAAGCATTCCTCTACAGAGAAGTTGATCTAACACTGGAACAGCCTTCCCAGAGAGTTGATCAATGCCCCAAGGCTGTAAGCATTTAAGAGGCATTTGGGCAATGCCCTTAAGAACACCTTTAACTTCTGGTCATCCCTGAACTGGTCAAGCAATTGGACTAGATGGTCCTTGTAGGTCCCCTCCAACTGAAAGAGCCTGTTCTGTTCCTTCCATCTCTGACTTTGCATCCTTCTTTCTCTTCCATTCCTTACACAGCATTTATATTTCCTGTGCTGACATTAGTGCTGTGTCTGTTTTCCACATTCACCTGTGGAAAAGTCAGACATTTTAGAGCAGTAATGGGGCATCAAATCCATGTAGGAGCTATGAAGTCACTCTTCTCAGGGCTCTGTAATGAAGAAAGCTGTATTAGTAGGTGCAGTTTTCCCACATGCAGCTTCTTTTGCCAACTCAATTTCCTGCTCTGTGATGCATCAGATGGATCTTGCACCTGGGCTCCAAATAAGACCAGAGATTCCTTATCATACTATAGAAACATCAATTTTTCTCAGTGGTTTGGTATCTCTCTGGGGGAAGAATTGTTCCTTGTGGGAGACGTTTGCATTTGGAGGTGATAAGCGTGAATCCTATTGAAGTTAATAAAAGTTTTCCTGATTTGCAAATCAGAAGATCTTCTGTATTTGGTTCACACAGCACAGGCAGATTACTGTGGACACATTATGCAGTATGACAAGTAAGTAATATTCGTCATATATGACACCTGAGTGTCATACAAAGTAATAGAAATTCTTTACTGTGAGGTACTGAAACAAGTTACCCAGAGAAGCTGTGGAAGCCCCAAGGCCAGGCTGGATGGGGCCCTGAGCAACCTGTTCTAGTGGCAGGTGTCCCTGCCAGTTGGCAAGGGGGTCGGAACAGGATGATCTTTAGGGTCCCTTCCAACCCAAACGTTTTGATGATTCTGTGTGTTTCTGAGCTGCTTGGGCCAGAAGTTGCACCTTGCTGTCTGACTAGCTTCTATTTAGTTTCAATTTACTGTATTCATAGATCTGAAAAGCAATTTTGGAAAATTATTCATGTATTCATATAAAGGAAGAAGACCTTTCAGGCCTGATATTAAACAAATCCTTTGAAATGAAAGGACTGTAGATGAAAAGGAAAAGGAGAGAGTATCAGCAAGCAAAAAAGGCTTGGAAAGAAATTGAGAGGGGAAAGTAACAAAGATTAATATCTAATAAAAGCTGTCTATATCTATTTGTATTGTATTCTGCTTGTTCTAAGATACCTGCTGAGCCCAGAGTGAATTGCCTCACACTTGCTCATCTCCTCTACTCTCAGTTGGTTTTTGACTGCATTGCAGGCACTGCAAATAATCTTAATTGGAAATATTTATATGCATGTAGACTGCTGGACTGTACTCAAGATTCCTAGAATAAGCTTATAAATAAATGAATGATTCATAGAAGAGGGAATGTGTACATTTGAGCAACTGCATTGCCAAGGATAGACAGCAGTTATTTAATTTCTGGGCTTGTGGTAGAAATTGGAATCACCCAGGATCAGAGAAATGCTTGAGATTTTGCAGAGGGTGTGTGTGTTTCTTTGTTTAAGCATATGAGCTGACATTTATTTTAGTATTATAAAGTAATAAAGGAAAATAAATACCATAAGAATTTGATGTATTCTGGAAAGGCAACAAGAGTATTATGCATTACCCACTAGTTTTTCTGCAAGGCCCTGCCTGTGTGCTCATTTGATGGCTTATTTTTTAGTTCCATTTGCTTTGTGCTGGGCAAGTCATATAAAATTTTTCTCAATTTTTTCTTTTCTCCTCACCGATCCTCCCTCCCACCCATAAATACTTTGTGTACCTATCTGAGAGAGAGATTTTCCTTTGTGTTTGTGCAGCTACTTGTGCAGGCCATACATGAGGATCCAGTTGTGGCCTCAGTGTTCTGTTACACAGTTGTCATCACGTGCTTTCCTTGGACAGAAAATAAGAGTTGTCTTATGGAGATTTTTAGGGCAATAAATAAACTGGAGAGCACATGTCAATGGAAGAAAGCTGTGGAGCTGCATAAGATCTGCCTGCAGTATTTTGTTACAAACATCAGTTTTGTTATTGAAAGTAGTAAAGGTGTGTAATTCATTGACTTTCTCTGTATGTTACCCATTATTTTAAAGAATTATCTAGAAATTAATTTTTCTGAGCTTTCACATCAAGTCACTGATATGGAGTTCTATATTACCAGTTCAATTCTATGCTTCTAATACTTGTTATTTAATTAAAGTCATAATGACAAAAGTTACAGATTTAATTTACCTTGTGTATTGTTATAACAGTTTCGATATCAAAATGATGCAGAAAAGTGTTCACTGTTTCACAGCAACGGGTTTTTCTTAATACTACAGATTGGTGTGAAATTAATGTGTAATTTCATTTTCTGTAACTGATAATGTCGTTGTTCTAATGTGAACTTTTTGAGTTTCCCCTAATAGTGAAGCTATTTCAGATTTGTTTAGAGATGGAATATTGAGCATCTGCTCTGACAGTGAAGTTTGGTAAAGCCTTAGAGAGCCAAGAGGGAGGTTTGTATAGTAACAAGTGTCTGTGAATCCCCTAGAGACTGGGTGTAGTTATAGTCTGTCTTATCTAAAATAAGAAGTTTATTTCTTTTCACCTGGTAGGATACCATGTAGTGGGTTCCCATTAATGAAAAATGGTATGTTTTTTCTAATCACCTTGTTCATGAAGGACTGTGCAACCAGGTCTTGGCTAATAACCAAGCTTCTGTGAGTCGGTTTGAAGCATTTGAACATGATGAGTAAGAATTGCCTTTTGCCACAATGATGTGGAATCAGCCATGTGGTAGCAGAGTTCCTGCATAAGGCACTTCCCCAGCCATTAGATTTGTTAGAGTGAGTGCTGGTCACCTAATGCAACAATTTATCACATGCAGGTTATTCTTGTTCTCTTTAGTCAATAGAGGGAAAAAGGAGAAATACTTATTTGCATAATTACAAGCAGCTGAGATCTGACATTTGACCAAATGACTTTCATAAGAAAACAAGTAAAAGCTGCTTAATCTAGTGTAGAAAATTGGATTCTCATGATTTCGTCGTGCTCAGTTTTTTACCTGTAATGCTGCACACTCACACAGTAAACATTGTGCTAACTTCATGCTATGCATCATTTTGTAGACAGAAGACTTTATTTACAGTTTACATGTTAACATAAAACTCAAGAGCAAAGATATTTGGGTGAAGAGGATATTTCTTTATTAATTCTTCCTAGTTTACTTTGCTAATGTACAAATAAAAAGAATAAAGTTTGAAACTTGAGAAAGCTGGAACAGCTGCCTTACAGAAGATACATGTAAAAAAATTATTACAGTGTGCCACTGATGTATATGTTAAATATTAACATACTTCATGTTGGACAAATGGCTACAGGAAAACAATTTAGAGTTACATGGCTTGACTGAGATGGGGTCAAGTTAAACAGGTTGTTACTGCCTTGAAAAGAATTTATACGAAAATAACTCAAGGAATTTATTTGTGTTTCCTTATAGGTGGCATTAAATGTCCTGTTTGCAGCTTTGTGTATGGTACAAAATGGGAGTTCAACAGACATCTTAAAAACAAGCATGGAATGAAGTTAGTGGAGAATGATGGGGAGACCAAATGGGAGGTAAAGCAAAATAACAATGGCTTTGACCATAAGTTTTTTTTAAAATTCTGGGGAGAAAAGTAAGGATAAAAATAAGAAGTGTACAAAAATGTGGTTCTGACTTTATATAAGATCACCAGGTCATGGGATCTTATCTTCGTTTGAATGCATACCTTGCTATGTCTGTTAAATTTCAATATATGGTAGGATTAACAACCTTGTAAATGCTTATTTATGCGTTTTAGGCTTCCAGTCCTCTATTTGCAGCAGAAAGGGTGAAAGCTTTAGAAAAAAAAATGTGAAATTGAAAAACTTAACTGCATTTTGTAATATGCTGAATATTCTGTGGTGTTAACTGTAAGATGAGCAAAGCTGCAGAAAAAAGCTTACGTCTTGGTCCAGAGAAGGCTAGAATCTAGAAAACGGAATTTTTTAATTGATCAGCTGAAAAAATTATGATGTTGTGCAGAGTAAGTCTTCTATGATGTGTTCTGTGTTTTCAGCTTCAATCCTGCAGATGCAGAATCGATGGGAAAACTACAGATTTAGACACTTCTATTAAAAAATTATGGTTGGCCAGCTGAGTGTCTTCCACTGCCCGAGCAGGCTGATTTTGAAGTCCAATGAGAAAAAAAGCCAGGAGTCAACTGCAGTTGGCTGACCCCTCCCAGTTTCAGACCTCTTCTGCTAAATTTCAGTCTGGCCCCCATCACAAATCTAATGCCTGATTTGGAAGAGCTGACCTGCAGGTCTTGTCTAAGAGTTATTCAGTATCCACACACAGAATGATAAGTCCTTGAAAAACACTGGAGTAGGTTCTATTTGGACAGCTGTTCAAAGAAAACGGGACAAGCATCTTCAAATGTAGCCCTTCGAAGTCCTGTGTCCATATTCCAAGTGATTCTCTGTACCCTTTCCTAGTACGTGCCCAAAGCTGAAAAAATAAGAGGACATCCTGGATGCAAGAATGTCTCTGTTGCTGAACTGGCTATAAAGAAAGAGTCCCATCAGAGCAGGAGTACATATTGACAGCTTGTCTTGAAAAAAACATAGCTTATGGAAAGGATAACTTTTCTGAAACAAAATGCCATTTTTTTCAAGCTTCCGAGATGTTTTAGCAGGTCCACATTATAAATTCATTTTGCTCAAAAGTTCTTTGCTAAACCCTGATGTAGTAGAAGTCTGTTGTTAGTTCTAAAATAAATGTGCAACAAAAGTAAGTTCAGCGTAACTTAACAACCTTAAAACAACTTTTGAAGTACAATCTAGAAGAACACCGTGGGATGATCATCCCAACTCCCATGTAATACTCTTCTTGAATTCTGTTTCACCCAATATAGCTCTTGTTACAATATTTGTTGTCCAAACTCATTCCTTATTGTTGTTTAAATCACTGAAATGAGATTATTCATGCCTTGGCTGGGTTTTGTTTCCAAGTTAACTGCTGAAGTTGCTGAAGAAGCATCCACTCAGTATCTCCATATCACAGAGGCTGGAGAAGATGTTCAAGGCACTCAAGCTGCTGTAGCTGCATTACAGAACCTTAGATACACTTCTGAGAACAGTAAGTTACCTTTTTCTAGGTTGGAACACAAATACACCTTTCTTCCAAAATATCTGATTCTTTTGAGTGTACTGGGCAATGTCTGATCTCCTGTGATCTCCTATTAAAAATTATGAAATTAGTCATCCAGAACTTACTTCTGGGGGGGTTATATTTTCTCTAAGTATAAATGAGAAATTATAATTCATTATGAATTTCTATATCCTGAAGCCATTAATACTTATCACTGCCTGTTTTGCACTTTATTATTAGCTGTGTGGAATTTCCTGCCTGTATTATTAAATATACTGTGAAATTAGCTATCTTGGCAGAGTAGATGGTGTGTATCTAATGGCAATTCTCTGGCTATTATTTTTCTCCCTCTCTGCCTTTAGTCAGCAAGACTGCAGGAGCGACATGGTGGAATAGCTCATTTACCACCTTCCCAAGACAGCACTAACAATCTCAGTTTTGATGGTACACAAAACTAAGTGAGCTATTCTCTATCAGGTTGAGGAGGAAAAGAGTAGCATTAGATAATGTCTGCTAAGTGGGAAACAGCAAAAACTGGAAGAAAAGAAAAAATGCCCAGATTTCTGAGAGTTTTAAAACAGAGACTAGAGTAGATGTTCCTATGGGTGTTTTTTAATACATATAAATAAATGCCCTGGTTATCAGAAGACAACATTTTACAACTGTTTACCATTGCGGTCTTCGTAGTTCACAATACAGATGCACTCCCACTTTTTATGGATTTTTCAAGCAAATTTAATTACATTACTACCAATTTCTGTATATTATTTTAATGAGTGGAAATTCTGAATCAGTGAAAACTTCTTGAGAACTTTTCTTTAACTTTTGTATATCTAAATTAAAATAAACATTGTCATGGAATGCACTGTAGATAGCAGTTTTTGTTTTAAGCTTGAGGCAATAGTTTTCTGAGTAATCTTGTGTTTAGAGCATCCAACTTCAGATACTCTTCCAGCATATTCTCTCTTAGTATGAAAAAGGTACTATCTTGTCTAAAGGCAGTTTTATAGTAAAAAAAAGGCAAAAAACAGAGTAAGCAAACATTTTTCAGTACTCAGACACACTTTTTCTTACGTAAATAACAAAATTTCTATTTGAAATTAAATTATCTGACCTGGACTACGATCACAGTATCAACCTCAGTTTGAAAGAATTTAAGTTAAGAAATTAGGTTCATTCTTTTTGCTGTCTCTTTTGTGTCTCTAACAGTGATTAAAGCAAGCATAAGGCAGCTTTACATGATCCTGACAGTTTCTTCTCTGTCTGACATGTCCCTCATGCTGACAATGGGCATGTGGGAATGATGGGCCATTGGTGGGAATTTGTATTCCTGCATAACAAAAAACATTTTTCTGCATTCAAGTCTTTGACACTTTGTGAGAAGTCAGAGTACAACTGTAAATGGGTTTTTTTTTGTTTTTCGTAAACCTCCCTTTCCTTTTGCAGGGCTACACACATCAGAGAATTTTTTAAAAAGGACAGACATGTTCTGATCCAGTGTTTATAAAATGATAAATATGAGCTTTCACAAGCAATTAACTTTTCCCTTCAGCATGTTAGTAATAAAACTACTTCTTTTAGGTTGAGGGGTATTGCAAAGGACCAGACAGGTGGTAAACACAGGTTTCTAAAATACCAAATGGCCGTTATGGTTATAGGTATACAGGTGGGTTCTGTTTAAGGTGAATGTCTGGTAAATACACTTGTGGATTTGTAAAGCCTTGCAGCTTCCTAATTTGCAGTTACTGCTATGAGTTGTGGCTGTTGTTTCTTCATTCAATGTGTTCTTTTAGATCTCTTTCAAATAGACATAGAAATGATTGGTGTGCCTTCACTTGCTGATTCATGCATTCCCTGGGCAAATTTGTTTTGTGAACACTTCCCTGGCATAGATCTGTTATTAAAGTGTCACATTATTGAGCTTTTTGAAATGTACCAACAGCGCTGCGAGTCAGGGCTGTGCTGCTTAGATTCACATCGCCTCAGAACTGTTCTACTGTGATGATCTTATGGCTGCTGTCTTTCTGATAAGGTGAAAGACTGGATCCAACAGCTGTGAACATCCTGCAGCAGATCATTGAGTTGGGCTCAGAATCCCACGATGCCACTGCGGTCGCTTCTGTCGTTACCATGGCACCTGGCACGGTGACAGTGGTGAAGCAGGTAAGAGCTCTTTTCTTCTCTAAACCAGCTGTATTTAGTTTTCATGTATTTATTGTGAAATGGGGTTACTTTGCAAGAGACAAATTTTAAGTGATTGTTCAAGACACATACAGAATTTTTCCTAAACTAATTTTTCACTGGGCGTTGTGTGTATGTATGTTTACATGCCCACACATGTACATGTTTATACATATATACACATATATCTTTAGGCATCTAAAAATGCATATATTTTTGTTTGTCTATAAAATATGAATGCATAAATACACATATTTATGTGGGTGTGTATGTGGAAATACAGCTTTTTTCGAGCAGGTGTTTTCAGGCTCTATAAAATAACGTACTTGTACTTTGTGCAGACACTTAGTGCCATTTTCATCTAAAAGATTCAGGTGGTCCTTGGTGCAGCAAACAAAAGGAAATAATTTTCAATTTGAGGTGCCTGTTGGCTTCAAACATCAAGACTTTTGCTCATTATTTCCTCCTCACAGCTGTCTGCTAACTTTGTTGCTGCCATTTTTCATTCTCCTTGCAGTGTTCTCTAAACTCTGCTTGTTCCTTCTGTTGCGTCACAGCTCTTTGCTTATTCCTTTCCCCACTGATTCGCTGGGGTCTCTGCACTCAATGTGGCTGACAGGTGAGGCAAGGAAAATACATGAGAAGTTTTAACTTTCCAAAGAGTTTAAGTAACTCCTTTTATTTAAATGAACCAAAACTCTGATTATTCTGAGTGCTAAAACTAACTTCTGAGTTCAGCATTTTTTGTAGTCTTTTGAACATTGAGTTCATGAGAGCTCCAGAGAAGTGTGAAGTTCATGGTCTGTGAAGTACTTGGATCATTCCTAAGCTTGCTGCCCAAATGGCACAAAGACAAGGCAGAATTTGAAGACAGAGCATTTTCAGATGTTCCTTTGCAATACTTAACAGGTATTTTGACTAGAAACTATGTAAGAGTTTAGGGGTTTTTTGTAGAATAACATACCCAAATTTGAAAACTAAATTCAGTCATTAAAGAGAAGAGATAGCGTGGTCCAATTATGTGCAAGTTTCAAAACAACTTTTATAGTATAGCCACTCCCAAACGTGCGTGCTGTGCTATAGAGATGACCTCTTTGGGGGTTGAATGCAGTATTAGCAATTGGTGTTTGTCAATATTACTGAAATTAGTTCTTCCCTAAAGAAATTCATCTTTTGAGGCTGTTGTACTAAAGGTATAGGAGAAAGTGGCTGCTGCAGTAGAGCTGCCAAGAGAATGTTTTGATATCTGAATGTTAAACTTTAAATGTACAGGAGTTAACTGTGATCAGTATCTGAGTCATCATAAAATCTATTAACTTCCTTGTTGGACCCTCTGAATTTACTGGTAGCTTTTTCTAAGTAAATATTTATATTCCAAATTAGTTTTCTTCGTCACTTTTAAATCCATATTTCTAGCCTTTTGAGTTTGCAGACTGCTAAGCTTTAGTTACTTCTTTTTGCTTGTATACATCAGTGACTCTCACTAGTCTGATATCAAGCTCCTACAAGCCCTACTCCTGTATCAGATGAAATACTGAATTCTCAGAGCACAGCATCTCTTTGCTGCTTTTGTTTTTATGCCCCCTTTTCCCCTCCCTTTAGAGTCTTTTAGTATATAAGAGCTTTTACCTTTCTAAAATTTTTATTTTCATTTTTCTCCTTTTTTTTTTCCTTTTAATTTTCTATAGAAATCAGTATTTTATTATAGTCCGGTCTGTTATAGAGCTGTAGTTACTTTCCAGCTCTTGTCTTCCCACCAGAAAATTGCTCCAGAGTTACAGGCACACCCATTTTTAATCTGAGGAAAGAAGTCTTTAAATGTTATTAACTTGAGTTTAATCCTCCGTTATTAGAAGCTGTCAGGTTTTTTTCTTCAATACTGAGTTGCTTTTGGTGAGATATCCCTCATTTGTACCTATGACTTGGTTGAGTTTTAATTATCATAGATTCCTAATTGTTAACCTTGAAGTGACCTTTAGACATGTTCATATTTCACTTTCCTACTGGAAAATGTATTCCACATTTTCTTTTGTGACCTTCAGCTTCTCTTGTGGATTGTGAGACAAAGAATTCATTCAAGATGTCAGCAATATATCGACATCATCTGTCACTGGATTTCCACTCCTGTTCTTTAATGGCCTCACTGAGTCCTTGCTTAGCAGCTTGGGTCCTTTTTTTTTTCCTTAACAACATTTATTGTAGTTGTCCTGATTTTTATGCTGTTTGTTTTTTTTCTTTAAGGACGTGCATTATCCATTTTTTATATCCATTCTTGCTTTCACATCTCATTTTTAGGTAGCCCTTGCAAGCTGCCTTCAGATTTCTCTGCACCAAGAAATTTCTTCTAAACTGTAGATTACTAGTATGTTTTAAAAGGATTTTTTTTTGCTGTAAATGTTACACTATGGCATTCCTATTTTTGTCTCCTCTTTCCTCCCTGGAAATTTCTTTCTCCCACTGCTGTCCTTGTCCTTACTTTTCACTGATAAAAGTGCCATTTACACTTAATCCTTAAAATCATGTATGAATCCAGCTGTATCTGTCAGTAATGCTGCCATCCTCGTGCCTTAGCACTTCCCTGACCTGTGTGCTCCCATACCTTGAGTGTGCTGTGCTTGTAGAGCTTCAGGTTAATGCAAGAATTTTGCCTCCAGAAATAAACTCTGTCTTTATCCCTAAGTCCCCTTCAGCATCTTGGAAGATATCTGGTGTATTAATTAGGCATAACTGATAAAATTTTAAAATTGTTTTCTACTAAGTCACAGACCATAAAGAATGCCATGTTTGAGGGGTTCTTTTATTAAATTATTGTTCTGCTTGTAGTCTTACTGCAAGTATCCTGAATTATAAGTACACATTATAATGGAGGTGAAATCAAGATCAGATTGTCTCTTCACAGCTCCTGAATTGCATGTTGAGAACAAAGTTTCAGTTCTGACTTAGGAAACTTCATATTTCTTGTTTATATGAATGATTATATAAAGAAAAGGCTTCGACAACATAGCAGTGACCAATTCCAGACAGAATTTGGATTCAACTTATGATTTAAAACCCCAAAAATGCAAAGTTAACCCTGCTTAGCTCGTATTATGCTTGGTAAATAGGAATCATTGTTGGCTCTGTTAGTGTTGCATGTATGGGACCTTTCCAAGGTTGAGCCTGAAATGATTTTATCTTAGTCTTGCCTGTGAGTCAGTATACCAATTTGTTATCAAATTTTTTCTAATTTGGGATAAATCCAGTTGTGTGAGCTCTGAAAATATGCAGCTGCTAAGGAATGTAATACACACCAAATGCCTAAAAAAAAAAAAGTTAATAATGTGAAGTTTTACCAATATGATCTGAGACTGGCAAAAATCCCCTTTATAGCTTTGATCACAGCATGGCAGGAGAAGTCCATCCTTGTTCAGTTCTAGGGATCCAGTCTAGATCTCTTTGTAAAAGAGCTAACGAAGATATTTCTTCATAGCGTGGCATTTGAGTTGTTCTGCTCTGCTTAAATACCAAAAGAGTAACAAGCTGGGGAAAAGCTAAGTTTGAAGAATAACTAGGAAAGAGGCTAATAAATGCTTAGAAAAACCAGGAAATACTCTCCACAGTGGATGGTAAATATAGGCAAGAGATTGGGGAGAAAGGAGTTTTGTGGGAGCAGCACTTAGGAAGGTGGAGGGACTGGAAGGGTAAAACAAGGCACTTTCCTTTCTGCACATCCAACTCTCTGTGTCCTGTTACAGATGTACTTTTGCCCTTGTGCCGTAGGGTGGAGATTGATTCATTTGGGTTTTTGTTTATTTTGCTAGAAGAGGCTGTTCAGTTCATTATTTATAGGGGTGGACTATTTTCCTGGCTCACATGCCAAACATAAGGCAGGATTGGAGGACGAGCAGTCAGGCCAGTATCACAGACACCCTCAATTTACAGTCTCTGCAGGCCTGTGTTCAAAGACTTGTTTCTCACACAAAATCTATGTGTTAACTAGAACAGAGATAGTGTTTATCTAGAAACTGCCTTAATATATAGTTGTTCCTTTGAGGTAGAATGTGCATCAAATAAGGATATTAATTGTTCCATAAAAAGTTTGTTTCAAGTTAGACTGAGTTTCTTGTGAGGAAACATTACCCTCAGAAATGAGCACCCCTGATATCTTATTTTTTGCAGAGGAGACTTTTTCATTGTGTAGTGCTGTAAATTACTCTCCAGGGAAACAATATTCAAAGTGCATATTCTTGGTTTCACAATATATGAAGAACATCCTTGAAAGCTCCTGAATCCCTCACTGCACTGACCAGAACATCAAAAGTGTTTCCCCTTCTTCGTCTGTTTACCTTTGAGTTGTTGCTCTTCCATTTCCAGTGTTTGTTAGCAGGAATGTGTAATGGTAGCAAGATACTTTCTTGTTTAATTCATTTAGCTTTCATAAAAGCAGTTTATTGTTTGTATCAGATCTCTTTGATGTATGGTTCTTTGTCCAAATACGAGTTTTCCTTTTTGCATCAAATTACTGAACCAGAGCAGTAGGATTTTAGATTCCAAACCAAAGGTTTACATTGGTATGTGCTGTAGTAGCCAGTTGAATTTGGTTGCATGTTATCTGCTTTTCAGTTTGGGGTTTTTTTTCATTTAGATAGTGATGAGCCCATTTGCTGGTAATTTGCTATTTTTAAGCCTGTGATACTATATTGGGATTTTGTGCTCTAGAGCCATCCCTTTGAGCTCTCTCTGAAGATGGCTGAGAAGTTTGTGTTAATCACTAGTCATTATTATTAATCACTAAGGTGATTCTATCAGCCTTTCTGCACCATTGTTCATCAGCAGTCCACTTTATTTTTCAACCCTGTGGGATGTCTTTCCTATTGCTCAAGCCAGAGAGCTGATGCCCTCCTCAGGAACATTCTTGGGCCTTGCCTGCAGGTGAATGCCTAAATGGTGCAAATTTGTTCTGAATGATGACTCCTCTATGGTTTCTCATTTCAACCTTTTAGCTACAGTGGTTGTCCGAGCCATCATTATTGTATGCTACAGTTACCTCTGATAATCTTTTTTCTGACATTCACAGTTTATGTTTTGTCTCGAGTATTCTTTCAGAAAAAACTCCAAGATTACTTTCTCTCCTCTTCTTGGCATCACCCTTTCATATCCTATTTACTTGGTGGTCCTTTTTTTGCCACATCAAACAAAATTTTGTTTTCCTTTCCTAGGTTTTTTTTTTTTTACTCCTTTCCGACTTAGAGTCCCATTTCTCATTAGCT
The DNA here is from genome assembly GCA_013398855.1 of Mohoua ochrocephala. NCBI lineage: Eukaryota > Metazoa > Chordata > Aves > Passeriformes > Acanthizidae > Mohoua > Mohoua ochrocephala. The sequence goes on along the minus strand of VZTA01027902.1, from coordinate 46,883 downwards.
GTAAAGATTTTGGCTCCTACCTTTGCTCAGTCCACCAAGGTTTAAATGCTCATTACTTTTTTCAAACAAGTTTCTTAATGCCTTCTTCCATATTGTGCCTAGTTATGTGGATTTTTAGTGAGGACCAATTTGTACCTCATTGTCTTCTCTCAATTACTTGTCAAAAATATGACAGTAATTATCTGTGGATAGACTGTTGTATATTGATACTAATGCCTGTCACACAGAGCTACCACTGTCTCATTTATGTTTTACTCTCTCACCACCCTTTTTCTGTGTCTGCTTGCTGTCTCTTGTTTTATACTGAAATAATACTGAAATTATACTGAAATATAAGGCCTTTGGGACATGAGCTACTCTTTTCATGTAGCATAGCTGATACACTCCAGGTCCTGATCCAAAGTACTTCATTAATATTAACAATAAAAAGCGGTAGTTGGCTGCTGAATTCTCTCTCTTTTCCTTCCACTCAGAACGATGAGACAGGATGGATGTTTTTACTACTTCTGTAGGCTGAAGTGAAGGGTTAAATCTATTCCTGAAAAGCATAGTAACCTATTTTTAACCTAGACATAATGTGTTCTGGAGAATTAGTATATCAACTGTTACAATAACTAAACAGATCTTTATCAGAAGATAACCAGAAAACACTGGATTTCCGTGTGTTTCACCCTTTATTTTAGTTCCTTTCATCCTTTTATTCTGTGATCTCTTCAAGCTCCAGTAAAATCCTACCATGGTAAGTCACTTTCTTCAAAGTGACAGCAGTAGGAAGGCAGAGCAAAGATTATACATCAGCTCAAAGCAGATCACAGGAAAGAATTTTATTGCGTAGCACATCTTCAAAAGTAAATACCTAATATTAGCATGGCTGTCACATCAGAGGCTACTGAACGTTGTACTGCAGCAGCACACCTTGTATTTCAGTCTGGCTTGGATTGGTCCTGACATGATGATGGGTGCTGGTGTTAATCTAGGAAATTTGCCAGTACGTGGAGTTATAAATATGTTGATTGTCAATTTTGTAGTTGTTTTAGAACACGGAGCAGTTTGAGGCTCCCTGTGACAGTAACAGCAATGGAAAGTTTTAAATGGGGCTGAGGCCCTCTTTCCTCAGCCTTTGAGGAGTTCTCCTCATCTCTGTAACATGCAGATAGAATCTCATGTCAAGATCACTGTCCTGGTAGAGCTCCTACAACAACACAGTGTTGCCATTGTGCCTCAAAAGGAAGTGGGGTGATCCAGCATTTTGCCAGTTGAGTGCCATGTCCGGTCACAGTCCCTCTGTCAGGATATATTCAACCAGCCAATTGCTAAAACTTTTTTAAAATCTTCATCACCAGTGTGAAGATTTGTTTGTCTCCTTGCTGTTTTTATTTTATGCAAAGCAAGTCTTTCATACTCAGGCCTCTTATTATTCCCCAACCATTGTGCACCAGATTGTCTTTGTTTTGTAGCTCATTACAGAGATTCAGATGATCAAATTACAGTGTTTTCTGTGTGTCTTTTTCACACAGTATACTCTATGTAAACCAGAATTGAGAAAGAGTTGAAATTTTTCAAATGATACTGAACAAAACTTGGAGGCACCAGTGTAAGCTGACACATCACATATCCAGGTGCTCTCTGTGATCTAAAATGCTTTCATTTTAATCCTTTCTGCAGATATTTTGTATATTTTCTTACTGACGTTTTATGATATAAATAGGAGCATCTGCAGCCTAGTGTAAGGTTTTGAAAATCTGAAAGATCTCTCTGATTAACTTTTCTGCTTCATGGTAAACTGAAAGGCAGCATTCAATCTGAAATCAAGGGAGAGATTCGACTGAGGATTTGGGGACAGGCCCAGCAAAACTGTTTTAAGCACAATGGACCTGCAACTCCTGCTGACTTCAAATAAAATTGAAGATATTACAGTATTTCACAGATGAGCTCTAGAGTAAGGAAAAGGCTTTAGCATCTTACTGCAAATATTTTTTTCACTTCTTTTCAGGAAAAGGAAGAAGTCTATTTTCCTGAATGGCTTGAATTAATTTATTTCAAATTTAAAAAGATTTTCTTGTTTTGAGAGGAAGAGATTCCTCTAAGAGAGACCCATTTGGAATGAATGCTTCCATGTATGTGGATGGTTCTCGGATATGTAAATTAAGAACATTTGGAATTTAGAGATGTTGAGCTTCTTAGGAAAACATGGTGCTGAAAGTCCCGTTGGCTTTTGCAAGAGACAGATTTAGTTAATAAAGAATATTTATGCAGGTACTGACTTGATTTAATGCACCAGCTGTGTGTGGCTTCAGCTCTTTGCTATCATTCTCTAACGAAGGATAAGCAGACAGATGCTTTTCAGCTGACTCTCAAACAGAAAAGAGGTCTTGGATGCTACTCTTCAAAAGATTTCAGAAGCCAATAAAGAGAATTGAGTGTAGTGACTTCGTTCATTCAGATGGCAGCTGTCCCACTGTTTCATCAATTTGAGGGATGTAAATTAACATTTTGAGATTATTCCCTGTGGAACAATCTAATAGGAACCAAGCAGAAGCATGTAAACATTGAACTGATTTGAAATGTAAATATCCCAAATAATGTGGTGATTTGTCAAACTAAAAGGATTATAGATAGCTGTCCAAAAAAAGATACTGGAAGCTAGAAACACCAGAAATAAAGGCATTTGTTTTCTTTACCCTGCATGACAAGGGTAATAAACCCACACCGATAAAGTCAGGTAGGGAGGTTAAATTAACTTTCTTTATTGGCCATTTTCATTTCAAAAGCATATAAAACTGAGTAAGTATCAGATTGCTGCTATTGAATTGAATGAGATTCTGCTTTCATTCCATTTTTGTGTCCAACTGTGCTTTATTTATTTTCCTCTCTTCATTATTTAAAGTACATTCACCAAACTATATTTAAAATTATTTATGGGTTTTGATTTAGAGTGACAACAGCGAGATCCATCTCATACCGTGTTGTGCATTCTTGCAGCTCTTAGCAAATGTAGTGTAATTTTTCTGGCCTGAGGCGTGTTGTCAGAGGGTTATGTGTAGTGCACTAAAACAAGAGGGATTAGTGCATATTGCATAATTATAGGGCCACATTTTAGACACCCCTATTTCTGTATTTGTTTGAGCATCTCTAGCATCAAGGGCTGTAATTGTGAGCTGATTCATAACAAGCTGTGAGATTCTAATTATCTAACATCCTTAACTGCAGCTTCCTATCTGAATTCAATGGTGATTAGACTTTTCCTGGCCTGTTGCAATATTCATTAGTAGATCTCGTGTATGTCCTTAACTTCCACACAGGAGCTGACAGTGGAGCCAGTACCCTCAGGAAAGAGGAGAGGTCAGTTATGAAGAGAGAGTCCAGTGTATGAATTCACTAAAGCTCTGTTGCTCTCAGTAGGATTTAGAGTTTCTTTAATAATTAAAAAATTTAAAAAGGGTGCATTAGGAGCAGCAAGAGAAACAAGTTAACAGTACTATGGTTTTTTTTCATTATTTTGCTCCTTGCTTTTCGAAGAGAGGCTGAAGCTTCCATTAGTGAGGGGTATGTTGGTGAAAGGGGCTTATAAAAAGAGAGAGTGACTTGTGACATGGTCAGATAGGGAAAAGGTGAGGGGGATCGTTTATAAACTCAGAGGAGAGACTTAGATGAGATGTTAGGAAGAAATTCTTTCCTCAGAGGGTAGTGAGACGTGGGAACTGATTGCCCAGAGAAGTTGGATGCCCCAACACTGGGGGAGTGTTTGAGGCCAGGCTGGATGGGTCTAGTGGAAGATGTCCCTGCCCATGGCAGAGGGGTTGGAACTAGATCATATCCAAGTTCCCTGTCAATCCAGACCATTCTATGAGTCTGTGACTCTTTGATTCTGTGATACCTGTATTTTGAGACAACATAAATTGTTCTGAGGGTGGTTGCAAATTTTACTGTACCAAGAAAAACATCCAGCATCACCTACTTGTGTAGAGTGTTGAGCTTGAACTTCAGCAGGAGCTGTTTAAACTATATTTCAAATAAAACGTTCAGATATGTTTGTTAAAGAAACAGAATGTGAAAAGGACTTCATTCCATTCCTGTATTTTTATCCCTATAACCTGAATCCTGTGCAACAAAGCCAGAGTGAGCATCGGTAGGTATGAATGTGCTGTTGCATTAAAGCCAATGACAATGGCCAGATTCCCTTTAGATGTTAAATCTTTCATCAGCTAAAATCCACATATATTCCATCAGTATATTACAGCCATACTGACTTGGGGCTCTCTGAATAATTTAACACCTGGACATACATGTTATTGTTCAAGGAAAAGCTTTCTATAGCCTCGTTAATTGAGTGAAAGTTGAAAGTGCTGTGAAGTCCTAAGGGGCCCGTGCATCTCTGAATCTTCTGGCAGATATTTTAAGCACGAAATAGATAAGTCAGAAGCAAAGTCACTATATAACAAAGGGAATGGTTGCTTAGGGGAAAAAAATTAAATGAGAAAAAAGCATCAGGAAAACAAACATACAGGGCTTATTTTTCTCCTTGCTGGTCTCTAAGGGACCAGACAGATGCTTGGAATCTTTGCTTTAGTTCTTCCCTTCTGTTCCCACTCCCCTCTTAAACAACATTAATGATCTTAATTATATTTACTTGAATTTGATTGTGCTACTGTTGTTTACTTTTGAGACAGCTTCTAACTAAAAAAAAAATTAGCCCTTTCTAACTTCTGTAATTTAGATTTCACACTTTGTAGAATCTAACATGGCTGACCTCTTCTTTTTGAGATCACTTAGGAGTTCAGCGCTGTGAGAGCACACTGAGCTCCAGCAAACAGAATCACAGATTCCTAGAATGGTTTGGATTGGAAAGGACCTTAAAGATCATCTCATTCCAGCCTTCCTGCCCTGGGCAGGGACGCCTTCCACTAACAAATGCCTTTGCTTATGTCTTGCATACTGAAAAATTGCTGTTCCATTCTCTCCTTAAAAGTAGCTTAGTTTATCACTAACACTTGAGAGAATGCATTTCTTCCACGACTTACAGTTTTCTGATTTATTTATACTTGCCTGGAGTACTTTGCATAGGAATTTTATATGGGTCTGGTAGAAGATTAAGATTTGGTTTTGAATTCTAGTACATACTGTGTTTCAATAATTGACAGGCACCTGTATGAATTTCGAATTCAACACCAGATTGTGGTGCTTTTTAAAATTTTGACAAGAAGCAAAATGTTCAGTAAAAAAAAATCTTTTCTTTTCACTTGTTTCTGCCACTCTCCTTTCAATAATGTAAACATTGCTGCCTCATAAACAGTAGGCCTTAGGAATCTATTTCGGTAATATTTATATTTTGCATTTTTCTAATAAAACCCCTTAAGGTCTACAATGAAATTTGCACTTCTATGAGCATTGATTAGGGGAAAAAAGAAAGACATGGGTACAGTAGATGTTTTTTTACATGGCTTTGGATGGATTCTCATCTCAGTGCTACTAGAGGAATTGTTCGAGTTCAGATTTGTTTAAATAAGAGCAGTTTTGAATGAGTGACTGCTGAGAGATTAAAGCTGTCTCCAAAGACCAATGTTCCTGAAACTTTGCAGCTCTCTGTGCACAGAACTGAGATGCTGTATTGCTGCTTTCAGTATTCTGCCTAGCTACACACTCATTAATCAGAAGAGCTCGCATTTTCTGTAGAACTGACATTTTCTTTCAAAACTGCGTGATTGCTAATTTGTGTGCTGTATTTCCATTAATCGTCACAATACCAGGTACTTGTTGGGAAAGTGGAATTTCTGTAAGCTGTTCAATGTCTCCTCAGGTGAAGGAAGAGGAGCAGGCAACCAACCACACGCTGATGATCCAGGAGACGCTGCAGCAGGCCTCGGTGGAGCTGTCGGAGCAGCATCACCTGGTGGTGTCCTCAGATGAGGTGGAGGGCATCGAGACAGTGACTGTCTATACCCAGGGTGGAGAGGCTTCAGAATTCATTGTTTATGTTCAGGAGGCTGTGCAGCCTGTGGAAGAGCAAACTGTGGAAGAATCAGTGCAGGAGCTCTAGAGAACAGTGTTCAAAGGAGGTGACTTCTTGATTTGCCAAAGCCAGAGGTCTGGGGTTTTTTTGTCCCAACCAAAAGCAAGCAAGCTTTTTTGATGGATTTTCAGTTAATTTGTGAAGTGATCTAACTGGTTGGATTGTATCAGTAACTTAAATTTATTATGTGCAAAACCTTCTCGGACTTTTGTTTTGTAGAAAATGCTTTTGAGGAAAAAGTGTTCTTCCCCTTCTTAGAAGATCTCTCACTTGATTCCTGTAAATCCGCACAAATATCGTCTGTTCAGAGCTGTGGTATCCCATGATAACAAACATCTATAGAGATAGCTAGAGTGTCTAGGAAAGCCCATACATCCCATTTTATACCTGCTTCATATACTCTTGACTTGGCTGGAAGCAAAGTTGTTTTTTCTATAATTAAAAGGGCCTCTTAGCTCTGAGTAAATGCTTGGAAATTGTCTGCTGAGTTGTGGATCTAACCCAAACAAAGGCTTGAGATTTGATTAGAGACACACCACAGCTGGACTGTAGCTTATACCTGTGAGATGATCCTTTGAGTTTGGGAGGTGTTTAAAGCCATATGTGATCATTCTGGGTATCAGTAGGATGACTGTTATTTAGCTGTTTGAATAATGATAACTGTTTCCATCCCTCTGAATAAATACCTGTCCAGTATCATAACGTGAAACCAAAACTGTCAGATCAAGGAAATATTCTTTTGTTTTTAAGAAAAAAAAATATATTCAAAAGATTTGTACATGCTATAAGAGATGTATGTTCATATGTTTTAAACAGACATGCTTGTAAATATGACTGTGTGAAAAAATTTGTACAAAAAGCTTAAGTAAATATTGACAAGAATCAAGATATTCTTAATTATGCATGTATATAGTTCCAGATTTTTCTTCATGAATCTTGAATTGTTTCTGGTTTAATATTTTTAAATTTGAGCTATAAAAATCATTAATAAATAACAAAATTGTCATGTTTTCTTCTAATGCTCTAATTTCTTAAGTGTTGGCTTCCCTTTCACAGCTAATTAAAAAATGCTGGTGTGCATTGACTCTGACAAGTTATTCCTCCAGTTAGTAGTCTCTAATCAAGAAAGTACCACCATGAAATCCAGGCAGACTTTTCTATGTGGTTGAACTTATTTATGGGTGTTCTGGATAAAAAAGTGGAAAAAAAGGGTTTGACTAAGTGGATGTAATACAGAGAGTTGGTTGTCTGCCTCTTCTGAGTCTGCTGGGTTCTCTTGATGGTGGACAAAATCAGAGTGCAAACCTTTAGTGGCAGGTTCTCCCTTAGCTGTGGCAATGGGGAATTTGAATTTGTTAGTGGAAAAGAACTGAGAGTTGTTTGGCTTTGGCGGCAGCTTGGTTTCCTCTGGTTTCACCTTGGCAGTGCCCCAGGAGCCCAGGGGATGTTGAGTTTGGGGGGTGGAGACCTTGTTGCCATTTTGTGTCACTGACTGGAGCTGGTCACAAGTGTCAGGGTTGATTCTTTGTATCTTCAGTAAACTTGGCAGGAATGAAATGTTTAGTAACATTTGTAATGTGATAGAAACTGATGCATCAAATGTATCAGTATGATTGATCTGCATAAGAAACTGTGGTTTTGTAATTACTGGTTGAAATTCAGTGTTGATTTACAAGAACAATCCTTTTTGTTATCTAGAAGAGAAGAAAGCAGTCTCAAAAACCTACAATTTATCGAAACAGCCCATTTGCTGTTAAAACCATTTAGAAGAGCCTCATGAGCACGTGTTCACCACACAGTGGTGAACTTAGTGTAAAACCTCTCCGAAAAGGGGACAGAAAAATATTTTTCTATGCATCACTCAAGAATTCCTAAGTACATTGTTTCAGATAGACTGAGTACTTCTGTCTGGAAGAGGTGTGGCTGTCTTTGGACAAAGAGTTTTGGGGTTTTGTTTGTTTTAATTCCAGTATATCACAGCCATACATACCTATGTAATTTAAGGCTTGATTTGTAATTGATGAGTTATATCACATTTTCCTAAACTAAATCATAAACACTTATGTGAATTTTCTGCTTCCTTTTTTTTATTACTATTTTTTAATTATTTTTCAGTTCAGGTCTTTTTTTTTTCCCAGCTCTACCATGACCTAAACAGCACAAATTGTTGTTGCTTTTAATGGCATGCTTTCTAACAAAATTCCAGAGGTGATATTGATGCAATTCAGGTTTTCAAAACATTTTAATATTTTTAATTCTTCTAAAGAATTTCTTAGTCCACACAGCACCTTAGCACTACTGTATAGAATATGAACTACATCCATTCAATATTAATAAAGGAAAATTGTTTCACATTCCAATAAATTTGCTCACAACATGGACATGTGCTTTACAAACTTAAAAAAACAAGCCAAACCCAAAACACATAAGAAAACCCCCTGCATCTCCAGAATGAGCAGTACTGTTAGCACTGTTAGTAGAGAAAGGAAGAAAGTAGCAAAAATCATATTGCAAGATATTCAATTGTTCAAATGATTTAAGATCCAAGTGGGCAGAAAATCTGGCATGTGAGGGAATCTTTTGGAGCTGTGTTCAACGTGCATGATCAGGACTTGGGTTTTGGCGTGAACTCTTCACTCCTGCCTGTGGGGGAGTCTGATCACAGAAGTTTCAGTGAAGTGTCAATGGAAATGGGAAAGCTGACCCAGTGAGGAAGTTTTTACCTTTCTGGACCTTGTGAAAATCAAACTCTTGGGATAGAAGCATACTGAATGTTTGAGAATGACCACTCAGGGAGAGCTGCTTTCCTAAGTCCCACCTGATCTTTTATGGAGGTGGAATTACCGACCCATCTTAAGCCCTGAAAGACTGCAAGCCTGTCTTGTCTTGCTTACACAAAGAGTTATATTTATGTAAGAGCAGTGAGATTCAACTGAGGACTCAGTTTTATTTTGAATAAAAATAATACTGATTTTTATTTTGTAATTCTTTTGATCCGTTAATAAGGGTTACAGAGCAGGACTGAGTGAAACAGATGGTGTGCACTAAGTCCTAGTTTATAGATTGTTATGTTTGGGGTTGTGGTTTGTGGTTGGATATCTTTACACTAGATTGCAATGTTTGCTATTTGTAGATACATTTGAACTGTATCTGAAAGTTTGAACAGGGAGTGACATGAGCTCATTTGCAGATGGCATCATTAACGAAAGTGTGGCTTGTTTAGGTAACGCTAATCCTGCAGCCTTCGCTCATAACGTGCTGAACTGCAGATGTTCCACTCCCTTTTGTGATACAGTGACAGTGAGGTTACTGAGTGGTGCTGCACGTGGCTTGACAGCTTCTCAATTTGCATTTCCAGATTTCCCATCACAGCAGACATCATTTCCATCAGTAGCAGCACTACTCCATTTGTCTTTTTTTCTTCCTTGAAATGAGGGCAACTTTTAATCTGGGAAGACTTTCATGTTCACTCAGTCACAGAGATGTATTTTGGCTCATCCTGAGAGGATCAGAGTTGCTATTAGGACATAAATGTGCAGTATCATATCCATCCCTGCTGTAGTTCCACCAGGCAATTGATTAAGGTGATCTTTCATGTGTTCTTGTTCTCAACTTGCCTGTATTGTGCTTTAAGTGATTAAAAACAGTGCCACACATTTCAAAGGACAGTGCAAATTACAGAGCTCTCATATCTGCCTAACAAAATACTCTGTTCAAGTCCATGCTGTTCCCCACCTTGTCAACCTTCAAAATGGTTGAAGCAGAGAAAGGAAACCAGCATGTTTCTCTCTTGATAAATACTAGTGGACAAAAATGCTCTGTTTGTGGTTGATACCAAGGCCGGACACTGTCTGGTCACAATTCCATGCCATGTGCTCTGGGATGACCCTGCTGGAGCAGGGAGGTTGGACCAGGTGACCCAATGTGGTCCTTTCCAACTTGACCCATTCTGGGATTCCGTGAAGTGCCTGTGTGTACCCTGACCAGCAATGTTTAAGGATTTCTCCAGAGGGGACAGACCAGAGCTTAGTGTGAAACAAAGCCATGGAATGATAAAATTCTCATCAAGGAAAAGAAATACTAGGCCAAATAACAGAATTAACATCCTGTTGGGGAGCTCTCTTAGCTTAGAAGGTAGCACCTGAAGCAGCAGAAGCTCCTCCTAAGTTGCTCTGGTTTTGCACTGAGTAAAATCCAGCCGGACATTAAGAATGAGCCCAGTGGGAAGAACAGGGCAGCTGACCTCAAAGGTTTCTCTTACACCTCAGATTTCTGGGGATTTAATGACAGCAAAAGAGAACAAAGTGACAAAAGACCTTTTTTATATTCAGAACCACACCTAACAAGGATGCTTGTCAGAGCTCACTCTGAAGGAATTGATGGGGTGGGCATTGATGGGATGTTAAATAAGAGCAAAATCATCACTTACATATTCTTATGTCACAGATTCTTCGTAAAAAGTTCAATGCGAGGCTTGAAGTGAGTAGTGGCTGCCAGTAAAGTAGAAAGACAAAATAAATGTCTCTGACAACACTATAAATGACCTTTTTATTCCCTATAAAAGTATTTTTTACAGATTTGTTTGCTAAAGGGGGATAAAGAGAGAAATCACAGTCAATATGTTGCACAGAGCTTTTCCTGGTTTTTGAGATGTTGCACATTTTCCTGAAAGGTGGAAATAACTGTCAGCCTAGGTAAATTAAAAGGGATCAAAAGTCTTCACTGTCTTGGAATGAAAACAAACAATGGGAATTTATAGAGCAAGCCTTGTTATGGGTTTTTCTTCAGTTCAAGGAATGTTATCTTCTGGAAAATAAGGGATCATTTTGTGTTGTGCACCCAAATGAAACACACTGCAAGTGTGTTTTACAGGAACACATAAAGATATATGAGAATGAGACCACAGGAGCTCCTCATTGGTAATATTCTTTATGGGCTAGCAGTGAAATAAGGGACAAAATATCACAGTGGATTACAGAGCCAGTCAATGTTTTTACACTTTGTTCTGGAAATGGTTCCCCTTTCTGATTAGCCTTTATAGCATTTATTTTGCTACTGCCATTAGGAGTGAAAATACTTTCGGGGAGCTGAGAGCTGAATGGGCTTTGGGTAATAAAAGTACAGTACAGAATCTTTTAGGGATGGATAGCTTGTTCAAATCCATGTTCAGACAGTATTAATCAAATATTCCTTTCATCTAATGGTGACTGGATGAGTGAGAGAGTTCAAATCCAAGAAATGATAAAAAAGGTCCAAATCAGAAAATCTCTATGGAGTGCTTTGTGCGTACCTCTTACCCCTTGGTCAAAGGCCAATCAGTTTCTCCAGCAGAAACAACCACCCTTCGCTTGCCACAGAGTTTGCCTGGACGGTGACATTCTGTTCAGAGTTTGGGTTTAGCTGTTCAGGTTGCATTTTCAAACCTTAAATGAATTGCAGGTGAAGCCTTGTGTATTTAGAGTGCAGTCCCGCTCACGCAGAGGTGTTTTCCATTTCTGTTCAGGTGACTCCTGTGCGTTGAGTGTTGACTTGAACTCCTGGGTGGTGCCACAGCACAAGAGCTTTTTACTACCAGTTGTAGTAATTACAAGTTCTCATGGTGTAACTGTGCTGTTTTGTGAGGTCAGCACACTTGAAGCTACAAAAATTATTTACTGAAGTGCTAGAGAAATGTCTAGTTTTGAGGCCAGGAGTGTTCACCAGGACTGTGTGGTCCTCAGGAGCTGCTCTCTCCATTTGCCCAGCGTTGACTCAATATCTTTGCCAGCAGAACAGGTGTGTTGGGTGTGCATGGCCAGCTTTTGGTAGCAGTGGGGCTACAATGTGCTTTCTGTGAGAAGCTGCCAGAAACTTCTCCCCATATCTGGCAGAGCCAGTGCCAGCCGGCTCCAAGATGGACCCACCACCAGCCAAGGCTGAGCCCAGCAGTGATGGTTGTAACTCCTCTGGGGTAACACATTTAAGAAGGGGGGGGGAAAAGTCATTGTGCAGAAGTAATTGCAGGCAGGAAGAGTGAGGACATGTAAGAGCAACCTCTCTGCAGGCACCAAGGTCAGTGAAGAAGGAGGGGGAGAAGGTGCTCCAGGAGCCGGAGCTGAGATTCCCCTGGCGCAGCCCATGGTGAGGCAGCTGTGCCCCTGCAGCCCAGGGTGGTCCATGGGGGAGCAGAGATCGACCTGCAGCCCCTGCAGGACCCCACACCAGAGCAGGGAGATGGCCAAAGGAGGCTGTGATCTCATGGGAAGCCCATGCTTAGCAGGGTCCTGGCAGGACCTGTGTCCCTGTGCAGAGAGGAGCCCAGGCTGGAGCAGTCTGTGCAGAGCTGCAGCCTCTTGGTGGGACTCAGGTTGCACAAGTCCATGAAGGACTTTCCTGTGGGAGGGACCCTGTGCTGGAGCTGGGCTGGAGAAGGAAGCAGCAGCAGAGACAAAACAACGTGTGATGAACCGACCTCAGCC
>VZTA01027902.1:0-34196 GCA_013398855.1 Mohoua ochrocephala | reverse complement strand
CAGCCCCCATTCCCATCCCCCTGTGCCCTGAGGAGGTAGGGTCCAGCAAGGAGGGTGAGGTTGTGGGGAAGGTGTTTTTAAGGTTTGTTTTACTTCTCATTACCCTACTCTGATTTGATTGGTAATAAATTCAATTAATTTCCCCAAGATGGATCTGTTCTACCTGTGACAGTAACTGGTGAGTGATCTCTCCCTGCCTTTATTTCAACTCAATGACCTTTCATTATATTTTCTCTCCCCTGTCCAGCTAGGAAGAGAAGGGACAGAACAGCTTTGGGGGGCACCTGGTGTCCAGCCAGGGTCAAACCAGAACAAAAGGTCATGTAGGAGCTTCCTATTATACTCCAAGGGAACTGGAACATCAACTTCATCCCTTACACTTCCCTTGAAGCATGCTGGGGAGTTTCACCTGAGCCTTCTGCTCACAGAGCTCTTGGGCAAGCTCAAGGAGACAGCTGCTCATGAGCATTTTGGGGACTTCACTGATGTCAACCACTATGGAATTTATGGCTTTGGAAAAGAACACAATGGTGACAGGATAAAACTCCTTACACAGGTATGGCTAATGCTGGGACTATCCTGGTTCTATGTTTTAACTTTGTATTACTTGAATATATTTATTTAGAATAAATTCTTTTGCTACTTGCCTGAATAGATGATTTTTTTCTGGCAAAAAGTCCTCGCTAACATAATGCATCTGCATCGAAAATGTGGCCCTCTGTAGTTCTCTCTATGCCTCTTAAGGTGTGTTTAAACTGAAAACGTGGACAAAGCTGTAGATGGTGTGCTTTAGCCACTCTCATGCTTTAATTTTCCTGGGTCAGAATGAGAAAAAATAACCAAACAAACAAGCTGATAGAAAATGTAAATTTCCATGTAATTTGACAAAAAATAAAGGGACTGCCACAATGTGTTATGCTTTTTGGGGATTAGTCTAATGTTATTCTGGTTTTACTTACCTGAAGCTGCACCAGAACTTCCAGCTTTCCACGTGATGCTCTTCACTACAGAGCCTCTCCACAGCCTTGTCTGAAGTGAGGAAAACAAGGGAAGCAAGTAAACCTTAGACTTCTGTGTAAAGTTGCTGTTACTTTTGAGTGAGCCTAATATTTATTTAGTCTTACTTAAAACAGGGACTCAGCATGGAATCCATTCCATGACATTTTATACTAAGGAGGATGGAGGATGCACCATGAGTAAAGTTTATTAGAATTTTGAGGTTTTGTGGGGTTTTTCATTGGTTTGGTTTGGTTTCGTTTTTCGTTGTTTTGGTTTGTTTTGGTTTGGGGTTTTTGTTTGTTTAGTTGGTTTAGTTTGTTGTTTTAACCATCACCTTAAAAACTGTTACAGAAGAAAGCCAAGTGTAACAGAAGTTCTGAGAATAATTAATTAAAAAGGAAATATTTTACTATGTCATATTCTGGAGTTAATATAAGCCTTTTTATTTTACTATTAGCTTGTAATAGAATTCGGAATTTAGCCAGTGGTTGTAGTAGGTGCTGTAAAATCTCAACAAAAACCCATGCCCCAAAGGTCTTACTCTCACCTCCAAGTAGGTGGGATTGATATGAGTTCTTAAAATACAGGGTATTTTCATGTGTCTAAATCCAGAATTAGAGTAGGGGGTAGCTGTAAATCTGTGGCAGAGCCAAAAGAAGCAATGTAGCCTTGTGTTTGTCTTTCCTCTTGACAAAAAAAAGGAAGTTCCAGAAATTCTAGAAACTGCTATTTCCTTGGCAGGTGAGTGGAAGCACAAAAGGACAGACACTGGCTGAGTGATGGCAGCATGATTTCAGTTATGCTGTTTTTCAAGCAGTTATGGTTTTGGTTGGTATTTTCAGCAGGGGAATCTACACAGGACCAGCTTTGAACTGTAGATACCTAAAATCAGAGCATCTTGTCGTGTAACTGCTGTCCAGCCCCTAATGGTAGACTTAGTGGATGCCAAGGGAGCAGTGTGACACCAGGGCAATCATAAACACAGCTTGCAAAACCACGCACAAGGGATATTCTTGAAAAGTCTGATTTGGTACTATTGCAAACCAGAGGTCCGTCTGTCTTGAATTAACAGTATTAATGTGTTTAGTAGCAAAATTCTGTATTTATAATTTTCTATAGGGAAGCCACTGGGACTTCTTTCCTCCTGGCCACACCTAAAAGCAGAGAAAGAGTTTTGTCTTAGGCTACAAACTTTGGTTTTGACTTTCTTCTCTCTTTCCACGCCCTTGTTCACCAGCTGTTAAGAGTCTGTAGTTTATGCTTAAGTTGGTTCACAAAGGCTTGAGGGCACAGGGTGCTGCGAGGCATCAATAAAGTTTCTAGGCTGGATGTCAGGATGTCCCACATCACAGCTCAGCATGAAGCCAGATTGTTGTTTAATTGCATATTTCCCAGTGGAGCCCAGATCCATCTGAATTGGACACTCGTGCTTATTCCCTCGTGCTCTATATTCAGAAGAATGCCTCGCCTCTCTCGCTCTGCTTTCAGATCCCTTGGTGCTCCTTTGTTATGCTGAATGCTTTGGTTGGTCCATTTTTCTACTGTTCAAGGCAGTTTGCCTTATCCACATGCTCAGAAATGTAACAGGATTCTGTGTATTAGGGGGTTTTCCTTATTCTAGGTCCTTCCTATAAATCAGAAGGCACTAAGGCTTGGATACTGTGTGATTTACTGCGAACCCAAACCGTTTCACTGAGTCTGACACCACAAGGGTATATGAATTTGTGTTTAAATCGCCCTCCCTGTGATTTAGAAGGGTTAGTTAAATACCTGATTTAGAAAGTAATAATTGAGCCTATGTGAGCTGGCAATTATGCATGCAGTAATTGAATGTGCTTAGGAGCATGTGTCATGAAAATGGGAACCAACGGGATTATACCACTTCTCAGGAGGTTTTAGAGATTGAGAGGAACAGCAAGCACGGTTAAAAACAAAATTAGCTGTGCATATGTAGAGATTATAAAGCATCAGCAGACAAACAACAGAACTAAATCTCCTCTGCCAGTGGCTGGGAGTTCGTTGCCACTAAATGAGCATCCAGCTGCATGTGGATGGAGGTGGGAGCTGACGGGGGAGCACTCCTCACACACAGGTCACTGGGGAAGTCTTGCAATATCTGGGACAGGAGATGAAGCTGCTGTGAAAGCAGATGCAGAAGAGTTGCTCAAGACTTGCTGAAGAGCTGCTCTGCTGTTTCTCAGCATCCAAAGTTCAAGTCTGATTTGCATAAACCAGAGCATTGCAACAGCTCTCCGGACAGGTCACGGCCCGCTGTCAGAGACTGAAAGCAGTTCATGCCTCAAACATTGATAGAAAGTTTTGTTCATTATAAAGAAGCTACAGCCAAAGAAGCCCCCCTGAAGACTGGGACTTTGGACTGAAAATCAAACTGCTGATTAGATAAAGGGAAACCTATTGTTGAGTCATCTCAGGCTGAGGGAAAGGTATGCATCCACAAAAGGCCAAAGTCACCAGCTGTGCTGAGTTTGGGGTGGGGGAGAGCACAGCTCACAGAAGCCAGGCTTACACAGACTCCTCCACAGCTGAGGGGGAGGAGGAGGTTTCAGGTGTGTGGTGTAACCTCCGGTCAGAGGCAATGAACACCCATCCTCCCTTACACAAACCAGCCCAGCCGTGGAACCCCCAACCCCACAGGCCACATCCACGGGACATTCACGTGAGAGGCAGCTGAGGGGGAGTCAGAATCCATCAAAGACCCCCCATCAAAGTGCCAGGCCTTGTGCCACAGGACTGCTCATGATCCAGAGCCTGCTGCAAGAGACTCCCCCCTTCCCCAGGGAGACATGCCTGGACATTGTCACCTGGCTTGAGGATATGTTAACCCATGGGATTCTGTGCTTGCTGGGGGGACCTTCACCACCAAGAAGAGCAGCTGGAGAGGATTGATGGAGCATCGCTGGGATCCACAGAATGGTGATATTCTTTTTATTCTGTCCCTGGCACTCCCTGTCCCCCCCCACATATTTCCTACTTCTTTCTTTCTTTCTCCCTTTTTCTTTCTCTCATATTTACTATACAATAAAATCCATATTATTGTCACTGGCATATGGTCTCATTTGCACCTTAATTCGGGCAGAGGAATTTCTAAAAGAACCTTAATAATAACTGGATCATAACACCTGCAAAGGTCCCAGGCTGCTGTGGTGTGTCTGAGCCAAGAGCCCTCGGGGTTGTGGTGCTGCAGACAGGAGGGGAGCGTTGAAGAAGTCAGTCCAGAGAAAGAGGCACTTCCAGGTGGTGTAAAACTTTTACTGGTTTAAAACTTTCACCTGTAATATGTAGCTCATCCTAGCAGAAATTCACAGCCCCTAATAAAGCATTTCTCCCTAGCTGTAACTCTCTTTTACATCTGGCTACACAAAACTCGTGAGGCTGTCTATGATAAGGTTGTCTGCTGAGTGCAAATGGAGTCACAATCCTTCTGAGTTATTCTTGTAATCCTTCTTTGTCATTCATGGATCTGTTGGAGCAAGTCCACGAAGATGATCAATGAGCTGGAGCACCTTTTCTGTGAAGACAGACTCAGAGAACTGGGATTGTTCAGCCTGCAAAAGAGAAGGCTCTGTGGAGACCTTATAGCATGTTCAGGTTTCTAAAGTTGCTACAAGAAAGCTGGAGAGGGACTTTTCACAAGCGCATGGGCTGATAGGACAAGGGAGAATGACCTTGAGCTGAAAGATGGGGAGTTTAGATTAGATGGTAGGAAAAAGTTCTTCCTTGTGAGGCTGGTGAGGCCCTGGCACAGGGTGCCCAGAGAAGCTGTGGCTGCCCCGTCCCTGGATGTGTTCTAGGCCAGGCTGGATGGGGCTCTGAGCAACCTGGTCTACTGGAAGGTGTCCCTGACCATGGCAGGGGGTTTGGAACTGGATGATCTTTAAGGTCCCTTCCAAACCCAAACCAATCTATGATTCTATAACCTTCATTATATATGTTTATAAGTAAATTAAATATTGTTTTCCTAAATACTTTTCAAATTTGTAGTGTGAAACTAGAGCTTCAGTTTATAGTCCCAAATTAAGTTGTCTGGCATTAAAAAAAAAAGCCTGGAAAATTAATTCATCTGTATCTTAATATCCTTGTGCATTGGAAGACATCTGCCCACTATTGTGCTAAAGCCTGAGCTGTCACTGAAGTTTTGAAAGAAGGATGTTGCCTTAGTGCAGAGTAAATGTCTGGGTTTTGGGCTTTTTTTCTAATCTGCATATTAATTACTGTCACACAGCTGATGCAGTGGGCTGCAGCTAGATTCATCCCGTTTAAATCAGTTTAATCCTTTGCAAGCTTGCAAAAGCAATTATTCTGCATTTTTATCTAACAGTGTGTAATACAAACTTCAATCTGTTCAGCTCCTGCTCCAGACCCTCGGTGACCTTTCTGCTTATACCCCAGCAACACTGACTGCAATTAATTTCTTCTCTCATTGAGAACATTCTTGTATTGATCTACTCTTCGTAAAAGATAGTAAACTCTTACCTGCTGGATCATTCTTTGAATAATGTCTCTCTCTCTCTCTACTTTTTGCTTTTATGAGCTGCAGTGTTTGGATCAGGCATCTCATGGCATGGCTTTCCTGTTCACCATGGAGACCATCCTGCCATTAACTCCTGGTCGCGTTTCCTGGCGCCGCGCTCTGGGAGTCCAGCGGCCCCTCTGCATCTGTTCCCTGTGTTACATTTCTGCCTTGGCAACGGGACATCCTGTGCAGCTTAATTTGTCCTTTGGCTGGATTTGTCTGCTTCATCAGCTTGATTTAATTGACCATCTTGTGAAGTGAAGCCGAGGTGGAGCTGTTCCGCTGGCGGGAGGGCAGCGGGCGCGGTGGGCACAGCCACTTCTCGCTGGTGATGTACCAAACATGTTCATGTGGCAGAGATCTCTCTTCACAGGCTTGAACTCCACTCTGCTTTAGGGTTACACAGTCCACACAGCACTGCAGCAAATCACTTCCTCGTGGATTTGGGTTTCAGATTCTCCCATTTATTCCTTATTTTTTTTCTGCAAAATTTGTCTCCACGTCAGAGCTCATTGAGCCGGAGCCTTTCTTCCGTGAACATCATTAACACAATGATGATAATCACTCTCTCATGAGTGTTGCTATTATCTCGCCTGGTTTTCACAAGTATTAAGAGAAAACAGAAAAGACATCCCTTGATGTCAAACTTACCCATGTTTGCATGAGCTTCAGATGGACGGGGCCACTTGCAGAGCTGTGGCTGTTTCAGGCAAGTGGCCCAGAACTGGAGCTCTCGTGACAAGATTCTTGTAGCCTTTCTGCTGGGCACAGGTGGCAGTTTATTTCAATCATTCTACAGAGCTAAACAAGATGTAGAAAATATGCAGCTCTATAAAACAGGGAAATTTCAGCCTTCTCGGGTGATTCAGAGATTAGTCCACCTACAGCTTTTAGTACGTTATTTTTATGTGTGTGCTTAATCCTTTTATATAATCCTGCTTACTTGTTAGTCTTTCAAAGGCAGATAATTACAGCTTTTTGAACTGATGTGGAATCTCAGACATGTTGTGACTGGTGGGGATTCAACAGTGATACAGACAGGTGAACAAGATGGAGCTAATCGCAATTGCTGTATTTAGTTGCATGCATATTTTAAACTAACAGACACCATTTTATTACACATTAAGAAATTACAGAGCAGTGATAATAATTTAATTACCATTATTAAATACATCTGTAGCTGTACCAATTGAAACCTCAGTTGGAATCTTTCACAGTTATCTGAGAAATTACAGTCCCTGCCCAACCAGTCTGCAAGTTGAATTCTGAGGTACCAGCATTGTCCAACAAAGTCCCTCACCTGTCATGTTCTCTGCCAGAGCTGCTCAAGGTGTTAATGCACTGCAAATAAAGGGCCTGGTGTCTTGGCAACTTGGGGAGGATTGAGAGGACAGGCCTCAGCTGCCCAGCCTTTCACACTCTCCTGGTGTTTTTTGCCCCGTGAAGCAACAGCAGCTGAGCTTCTCCTGAGTTGCATTCTGACAACACCAGGTAATCTCAGATCAAGTTGCTGTTGTGGGTCGGTTTCAGGACTTGTTTCAGGAGCAGCTGAGCTGTTTGTGCAGCAGGAGAGGGAACCCTTCATGAAAGGCAGTGTCAGCAGCTCCTGTGTCCCTTTACACACTCCACCTCTTCACTGGTCAGAGCCTTACAGGTGTGAAAATGAAAATTTGGCCCCAAAAGGACAAAGTGAAAGGAAAGCAAATTTTGCTCTCCCAACACAGTCATTGTTGGATTTGTTTGTTACTCCCTGAGCTCAAGAAGAGTTTTGTTGATAATTTTGGAGGCAAAACTTGGTGCACTTCCCCACTATGGGACTGGAGGAGAGCATCCTAGATGAATATGGAAAAATGTAACATAAAATCAAATTTTCACCCAAGCAATAGATTTCATTCTGTATAAAGAAAAGAACTAATTTGGAAGCTGCTGCTGATACAAAATGTCAAAGATTACATGTTAATTGACTCTACCTAGGACTTGCTTATTACCTTTCAGTGAGATCTGTGTGCAAGACAAATTGAGCTTTGAGCAGTGCATGGAACAACCGTGAAAGTACTTAAATGGGAAAAAGCATAATGAGCAAAGGACATTCAAAGTCCTACAATTTGCTGTTCTGCCTCATTCTTTCTCCCTTTCTAGTTCCTAGTAGTTTCAGCCCTGCTGTGCAGTTTTTTAATTAACATCTTCTCTAGAAATGGACGGGAGGGGGTCAAGCAGCCCCAACCTCCTGTCACTGGCTGTATAGATTGGAAAAAGAAATAGTGCCTAGTCACAAACATGAGATGGAGAAGTAACAAAGGAATGGGAGAAAAGAAATAACAACCCCCTACTTTCTAAACCATCAGGTCTCTCTGAATCTGATCCAAAATCTAGTGAAAGAAAGGAAATCTTTTTGTTTCATCGGTTTCTGTGGGCTTTGGAGAGAGCTCTCTGCTCGAACAAGTGCCAGCTGTTCTTCTTTAACGACTGTAATTGGTAGCAGCGCTGCAGCAGAGAAGGATAAAGGAAGCAGCACTGAGTGTCTCCATCGCAAAGAGGATGTTTGGGTAACATCTTGTCCCCTGCGTGTATAACAGCAGTGAACCTTTGCTGAGGGTGTTGGCCGAGTGCTGGAAATGCCCCACTGCAGCCTCCTCCGAGGGCACAGAGGTGGAGACAAAGGACTGGTATTGGCATCTCTGCCTCCGACAACTTAATCCTTGGTTTGCACTTGCCTGCCTCCCTGCATCTGCGAAGATCAAAGCGCTGGAAATTAGGAGACTCTCTAAGGCTCGCAGCCCTTTCCTGGAATCAGCCACCCGCACAGGTGCTCGGCTGCTCTGTGAGGGATGTTGCGCATTAAGTGAAGAGAGCGATTTTGGCTGAACACATCGAGAGTGTGCTGCCCTGTTGCTGGCAGGAGACAGGGGGCTGCAAGTTGCTGGCAGAGTCAGAGGGAGCCCCAAGACGTTTTCTGGTGCCTGTCAAAAACACCCCCACCACTTCCAAGCATCTGGAAAAGAGAGCAGAGTTGTTTTCTTTAGGAACCTCTGCAAAGCAGCTTGTGTTTGCTTCAGCACGGTGGGAAGGGACGTGGCGTGTCCTGCCTGCACCACCCTGCACGAGTTTTGGGAGGGCTCTGGGAGGGTAACACTGTGCCCTGCCAGCTCAAAAGCTCCTTGGCACAGATAGGAAACATATAATTCTTTCCATGTGTGATCTCTTATTGTCTGCCCTAAAATTTGGCATTGTCACCTAAGACTTCTGCTAAAAAAGAGCCTTTTTTTCCCTCTCACCGCCCTGGGGACACCATTATCCTCGGGGCTTTAGCTGGGTGCTTGTCCCAGAGCACCATTTAAACTCTGTGCTTTTTGAAGCATGGTCAATCCAAATTTGTACCCGGAGGAAAAACAACGAGCAGATGTAGACCAGCACGTCAGCAGCAGCAGCATTAACATACAGCTCCTTCTTTGGGGCACAGGAGTGCAGACCCGCATTGAAAAGTGGCAGATTCTGTTATCGGAGGGTGAAGGGAATGACAGGCCAGGCCAGCACTTGTCACAGCCGTGTCAGGGACTGAATGACAAAGGAAGGACAGCGGTGTGTCTCTCCCGGCAGATAGTCAAAGATAGTGGCCTGGAGTCAGAGCCACGTTGTCACTCAGCCATTGTGAGAGGTGACAAAGCAGCAGCGGCTGCCCTGCCGTTTAGAAGCAGCATGAATTATTAATGGAGCACTCGTACAAGTAAGTTAGGAGAAAAAGAAAAGAAAAAAGTCAGCCTGCTGTGCTGCAAATACAGTGATAACAATTCCTTCCACTCTCCTTTTCTTTTTTTAATCAGAAGATGGAGCACTCTGGCCTGGTTGCTTCTACCCCTGTTTAATAAGTGAGCAGGGTTAGAGTGGTACAGCCTGCGTTCTGAACAGATTCTGCACAGTTTTTCCCCAAAATAAGTTTTGGATCTTTCTGCCTTTATAAAATCCTCTGTATAAAACCCTGAACACAACCGGGAAAGTTTTTCTCTTCCTGCCCTGTATGTAAGGGTGGGGAGTAAGTTCCAATTATGTAAGTTTTCTCTCTCTTTTTTTTTTTTTCCAAAAAAGTTTGTCATGTTGTGCAAACTGGCAAGATAGGGTCTGCTCTATTGTTCAATTTTAAGTGGAATACCATTTTTTCTCTTCAAAAAGTATAAAAGATTGTGTCTTGAATTGGATTTTAAAGTTTAATCACAGTCTGTTGTCCAGAGAAGTTTCTCCTCAAATGCTCAGACTGAAAGGCAGCTGTGTAGGCAGGCAATAAGTAACAAGCTTGAGATGACTGGCATTAATATTTTTCAGGGAATCAAGGATTTATAAGCTATTACTTTGTACCAGTGCTCTTCTAAATCCCAGCTGCAGGATTTCTTTGAATTAGTGATGTGCTTGTGCTAGCCTTTAATTTTTCTCAAGTACTCTTAGGTGCCTTCCTTCTATTTCACCCTCACAAAGACTTGAGTCTGGCAGCCTGAAAACTCCTAATGGGTTAAAATTAGCCCCTTTTCCACCTCCTTTGTGTCTGAGGCTCACTTGTAATGCTGGAGATGGTTTGTAACTGCTTCCAGTGAAACAAGGGAGAAATGGAAGTTCTGATTCATCATTCCCAGAAGCTCCATTTATGGGTCATTGTGGGGACTCTTGGGGTGTGAACGTTTCGTGCTTGGATGCCTCAAGGGAGATGTTCTGTGCGTCTGTCTTCCAGTTCTTGTTGGTTTTCTGTCAAGCATTTATTTGTTCCTGGTCCTCTCCACTCCTCAGTTTACAAAATAACTTGCATATTCCATCTCCTCCTCACTCCTGTGCCGGACAGCTGCAGACGGGCATCTGAGCACATCTGTGGTGTAACCAAGTGGGGAAAGCAGAAAATGGCATCAGCAGCACTGCTGGAGGTTGCAGAGGATCCCTGTGTGGGACGGTTTGTTATTGAGTTCATACTCGACACTCATTCTGAGGATTTGTTTTACTGGGCTCCGGATAATCTCCCTTAGGAGCAGCGAGGATAGACTTCACAGAAGTTTAAGAAAAGGCTGTGATAAATCAGAGTGAGGTTAAATGTGCTATAAACACCTGTGCTAACCGAAGAGCAGCTGGCAGTGGCTGCATCTCACGAGGGAGGCACGCAGAGTGAGGCACACACCGTCCTGCACTGGCACAGGCTCTCTGTGAGGAGAAGATGGTGCCTGCAGCCCTCCCACCAGAAGGCAAGGAGGAGCAGTCCCCAGGCATGGGGGCTGTTTTATGGACAGATGAGCATAGGATTTATGTTATGGCATTGTCTGGTGTGAAGTACAGATGTGTTTTAAAAGGAAAAATAAAACCCTCACCTCCCAGAAGAAACGAGCAGAAATGTGCCTTTTGCTACTGCAATGCTGTCCATAACGTACATAGAGCCTCACGCTTCTCCAAAAGCTCTTTCACAGCCATTTAAACAGACATGATAAACCATTCTTGGTAGTAGATAATAAACCTTTCTTTGCATGATTCTGAGTGACAAATGAGCAGAAATGAGCATACACTGCAGCCAGCTACTGGAAAAAACCTGGCACTTTTTCGTTTGTTCAGTTTAGTTTAGTTTCATTGCACTAAATTTTCAGATACACACTGCTTTTTTCCAAATAATTTTAAAATTAAATGAGTCCTCCTCAGCATGCAGAAGGTAGACAGAAATGCCATCCTTCTTTTCTCAGTCCTGCCCTATGCCAGTGTAATTCCTGGTCCCTTGGACACGACAATAAGGATCACAGATCTGGAAAAGCAGAGAAGACCTGAGTTGCATTTTTGGTTTGTACGGGATGCTTTATGCATGAAATACTGTGAGAAACAGAAAGCAATTTTCCTTTCAAAATGTTGGCAATGTTATATCCAGCTGAGACACGGCTGCACAGGAATGCATGAAAACGAAAACTTACTTAGGAAGAAGGGAATTGAACTAAATAACCAGGCTCATTTCAGCATGGCTTTGGAAACACAGGTAGTTTCCTAAAAGCTGCCTCACCCATCTCTACCCCCTGGCCCAGTGACCAGTACATTGGTGGGATTAGGAAGAAAAATCATCTCTTCTGTAGCTAAATTTAACAAGAGTGCTTTGTAGTGGTGTAATAAGTGAAAGTCATTCTCTCTAGGAAGATGAAGAAGTGATTTGTTTACCTTGTTTTCTACAAGTGTCTTCCAACAATAATTTCCTTGCAACTTACCCTGTTGGGAAGATACTGTGCGCAGGGGGGTCTTGAATCTCTACCTCTGCCATCAATAATACATAAAAGAAGGAGGGGGAATTCTATAATAACAAATCTTTTACTCACACCAGCTTGCATGTGCAGCTTGCAAAGAGGTGTCCCTATAACATGACCCCATGCTTCACCACTTTGAGGTGATCCATTGGTGGTAAGACAGACATAGGCCAGCCTTGGAACTGGGCAGGCTGCTGTCCACTCTTGGGGTGGGCAATGGTCACCCACTTGCACTTCAGTGACAAAATATAAATTAGATTTTTGCACAAACCAGATCAAAACTTTACATTATTGAAGTACGTTGCTCTTGGCTTTGAGTGCTGTAGATTGAAAGCCCACCTGTATTACGTTCCCATCTCCTTAGCCTTGTTGTTGAGCATATAAATAAATATATGTCTGTCTGAATGCTGGGAGCTGTTGTTTCATTCCCTCCCTCAAGGCACTCAGTCCCTGCATGACAAACACAGAAGAAAAATCAAACATTATTGTTCCTGCCTGAGATGGCATCATTGGGATTCACAGCAATGAAAAGAACTTTGTTTTCTATTACCTAGTCATGGCTGCTGCTATTTCAAATGAACCAGAAATGCTTTTGAATTTCATCCTTCTAAGTTATCACACTTTCCCTGCTGAGCTGAGTGTAGTAAAAACGCTGTTTGTCAAGAGACTGGAGAAACTTTGACATGAAGGTTTCAAAGAGAACACTTAAGGAGACATCGATCACGAGTGCACACACCAGAGGCCCCTGGGGCTTTCTCCTCCTCCTGGCTTTATTCCTTAGGTGATTTATCTGCACTTTCTGAACAGGTTTCCAGTCTTCCTTTCAAGAAGTGACCAGGACATTCAAGCTTCTCATTTTATGCCTGAGTGCAGACAGTTGTTTTAGTAGGGGGAATGTTTGTCACCTTCTGAAAACCGGAGCGCATCCCAGCTGTTTGAATCAGACGCTAGACTGGGCTCTTGCAAAAAAATTTGCTGTTTTGGGGAAAAAAAATTATATTCTTAATATATTAGGTGAGTATCACTTTCTGCCAAGTGTATCTTCTGTATGGAATCACGTAATTTATCAGTTTTAAGATTATTTTTCTTGAGTCCAAATTGCCTTCTCACAACTTAAGAAAATGTGTTTATCAGGTCAGATTTTCCACTTGGACTTCACTTAAGACCTGCCTGCTTTTGCTAGCAGTGTATTTCACCTCTTGCCCTTAATTTAAGGATATTTTGCTTACAGAGACATTTATCTAACAGGGACCTGTAAAGGAAGGAAAAATTTGGTTTACAGATGACTTGATTCCCTCAAGGTATGTGAATCAATCATGTAAATGGCAGCATGTCTTGCACTTTAGCTTCAATCAATAGGGGATTAAAGTTCTTCTTTCAGTGTGGGGAAAATAAATTCCCGTAGTGATGCTATTAATAACACCTGGGATTACTAAAAGTGTACCGATGCTTTAAAAATCTCGCTTTTTACCGTTTATGTGTCTTGTTTGGTATTTCCACTGTTCCTCTCTGCTGGGAAGGTGAGCAGAGATGAGCAACTTTGATTTATCCTAACTTGCTGCCAGGCATGGCTAAAAAAGTTTATTTCCTGCTAGTTCTTTCCCCATTCTCAGTGATTAACCTCTCTCAGAATAGTTTGTTTGAAATCCACTGAGATCTGTATGGCCGGGGACAGAGATAGCTCTGGTGCCTCCACAAAATACCGTCTTTGGAAGCAGGCTCTCTCTCTGGGGGTGGAGTGGTTCTGGTGGGAGATGAAGGATGTTTCTCATGCTGACTGGGAGCAGCCCAGAAAAAGGAAATAGAAGTGCTGATGCAGTGTTGCATTTCATGCTTGTTGGTTGCTGTGTTTCAGAGCAATTAGTCTTCTTGCAGAGACAATACCTATGTTGTCTCATCTCTGTTGAGGTGAGTCAGTGCTGGACATTGACTCCCTCTTCCCTAGCACGTCCAGAGTCCGGGAGAGCTGCATTCCATTCCTTCCCCAAGAAGAGAGGACTCAAACCTGCATCCCCATCACCTGCATGTGGCATTTTCTGTAAAAGTCACGTGGGAGAGCAAACGGTGCAAGGCCCTGGTGAGGGGAGTGGGCAGATCACTGGGTCCTGGTCGCTGCTACAGAGACCTTTTCAGAGTCTGAGATCAGACAGGATGCTTCAGACAATTTCACAGGCACTGTGTGACAACATTTAATGATCTCTCTGACCTTTTACAACCTTTTGGTTTTCATACAGGGTAGAGTGTCCTTTCCACAAATTGGAGCCTGAGCACCTTGTAAGGAAATCATGAATTCAGGCTGTACAGAGCAGTCTGTGTGTTGCCTACCCCACTATCGATATTTTGCTACTTCTGTTTCTCAAGCTGCATCTGTATCTTCACGTGAGGCTGGTACTGAACAAAAAAGAGACAGAAGTAGTCTCTATTTTTCAAATGTGTGAAATACTCTGCAAGAAATAGTCTGCACTCTTTGTTGGGTTTAGCATCTGCTGCCCTAGCATTTACTGCGTCTTCTGACAGTCCTCTCCAGTCCCAGGCAAAAAGTCAAATTTACTTATATACATTTTTTGCTTGCCCACATCTATTATCACATATTTTGTTCCACTGTATTTAGGAATTTGAGATAAATAATGTATTTCTTCAGAAATGAAATTGACATGATATATTATGTGACATGAAACATTATTTCCGTATCAGTGTGCTTTTGAGCCAATAAATCCATTGCAGTTGTTAGTGAGTTTTAGAATGATCTCCTGCCTGCTTTAGATGGTTGTCATTGATTTTGAAAAGTGCTTGATGTACATGAAATATGATTTTCTAGATTGTGTGGTTTGAACTTTGGAGACTTCTGCTTTAATTTGCTGCAGCTCTCAAATGCTTTTGGCAAAGAAGGCAGCCTGCCTCATGTAGGTCTGAAACCAGATGTAATTAGGAATGTTTCCCATCAGGACGAGTCTGTCCTGGCTCTTTACATGACTGTTTTTGTATCATCTTTCTCTGTGAAAGCTGTTGCAGGGAATTGGTGTCTGTCTTCACTGCAGGCTGTCAGTGACTGGGAATCTTATCAACTTTTTAGCATGTTTTGACTCACCAAAGACAAGATCAGCTTTAGCTAAGCCATCCTGGCAGATGATGATCTAACCTGCTTGTAGACATCTCTGAGCAATATGGGCTTGACAATTCTCACAGGCAGTGTTCTTGCCAGAACAGCTCATGCTGAAATTAAAAGTCCAGCATTCTTTTTTCTTCCCCCATTTGACCTATTTCTTTCCTAAATTACCCAAAGCGGTCACCAGCTGAGGTCCTACAAGGGCTGCATGAGGAAAGATGTTCTCTTGTGGCTGTTGTCATCTGCTGTCAGTGTGCTGTGTCCATTGACCCACGGTCTCACTTCTCACAGCATGGCCACAGGCTTGCTGCAAAAAATTCATGGTTTATGGGTCTGGTGGGTTGACTCTGGCTGGACTCCAGGTGCCCACCAAAGGTTTTCTGTCACTGCCCTCCTCAGCTGGATGGGGGAGAAAATACAGCAACAGGCTCAAGGGTTGAGATAAGGGCAGGGAGTGAGGAACACTCTCAAATGCCATCATGGGCAAAACAATTTGTCTTGGGGAAATGAATTTATTACCAATCCATTCAGAGTAGGAAAATGAGAAATAAAAGCTAAATTTTAAAACACCTTCCCCCCGACTCCTCCTTTCTTCACAGGCTCAACTTCACTCCCAAACTCTCCACCTCCTCCCCTACATGGCACAGGGGGACAGGGAATGGGGGCTGTGGTCAGTTTGTCACACATTGTGCAGCTCATGGCTCTGACTGCAGTATCGGAGTTCTCCCAGTGCCCTTGTGCCCCTGGGCTCTCTCTGCATGTGCAGAAAAGCCTTTTATCATATAACCTAACACTACACACCAGTCAAAACAATCCCGTGCTATTTTGTATAATCTAGAAAAGTACAATTCCGTTCCTGGCAAAGGCTGCTGCACACCTTATAAATAAATGTTTAATAAATTTGTCTCCCTTATCCGGGACTATTCACCCCATGACACCCTCCTGATCTCCATGGCATTATCTGAGGCAAACAGTTCATTGATCACATCCTCTGCAAGATCTGCTCTCACTACCTGTCAGCCAACACTTATATGATTACAAATACTAATCAATATCTTCGGCAGGGTCTGCAGCCTCACATCCTCTGTAGGCTGCATGCTGCTTTTCACAAAGCCCAGGATCATTTTTGCTTTTTCACACACCAGGACATTGTTGACTCATCTCCGACTTGTGACTCACCACATCCCCATCCCCTTTTCTAAATAGCTGCTGCCCGGGGCCTTGGTCCGTGTGGTGTTTGTACAGTCGATTCTCCCTGCCTTGCGTGTGTTCGTATTGAATTACACCCTGCATATTTCAAATGCCAAGATCATCTGCAAATTTGACCTTGTTCTGAAAGGACTTAAACATATCACAGTTGCCTGTCTCAAACACCGTTAAGGCCACAGAAGGACTTTGCAGGATGGAGCAGGAGGGTGGTGCTGGCTCCAGGCCTGGTGAGGTCTGGCTGGCACATCCCGGGTGATACATCCAGGCAAGGGTTCCCACTACAGAAAAGTGTGTGCACACATATTGCTGGTACCACCCCAAGCTGTGGACAGATGGTACCTGCGACCATGGAAGCCCTCCCCCTTCTGCCCCTCCCCCTCGAATATGCCTCCATGGAATCCTGGAACTCGGACAGTAAGGTAAGCCACCTGATGGTAACCAAGATAAAGGTGGTACCATTGTTCCAGTGTTACCTCAGGCCTGGACGAGCACTGATGATGGACACCAAGAACCCACAAGAGAAGCCAACTCAGCAGCTGTGCTGAAATCAGCCCTGATGAGGTAAAAGGCAATTCCAGCCGGAGGGGATTGCCCACAACCCACCAACTCAAAGAAACTCACTCGAGAAGAGAAGGACTGAGCATGGGACTAATTAGCATTAGAAGCAAGGGAATCATTTAACCAATAGAACTGTGTAGCCAATAAGCATTAATTCCTTTGTTTGCTAAAATGTATAAATTGTGAAAAGTTTTGAACAGCCTCGGGATCCCCAATGCTGAGAAGCCCAGGGTGAAGAAGGACCAACAGGATGCTGCTGGATCCACAGGATGTGATATCTATCTACTTAATCTGTCTCTTTCTCACTCTCTTTCTCTCCCTCCACCCCTTTTCGATTTCTTTCAATCTTTCTCTTCCACCTCTAAAATTTACTGTTAAATAAAATCTGTACTATTGACTTGGACATACGGTCTCGTTTGCACCTCAATTCTGGTAGAGGCATCTCTCAATAATGGGATCATAACAGCTCTCAAGGAGGCTCAGCAGTGCCTTCATGCCTCTTGAAAATTCATTAAATCTCACTGTTAACTCTGAGCAGAAGGGTGGGACCACACCAATGCATTTTTCTCAAATTGGCAAAGAACCACTGATAGAAGTCTTGACCTATGAACACTACTAGGGCGAAGTGCAGGCGTCCCATTATTTCTGCACCTGCTATATATGATTTGTTTAGACTGCACTTGTTCTTATTTATAATATAGTTGTGCCAATTAAACTGTATGAAATCCAAAACTTCTTTGCTGACATGTGAACTTCTGTCTACTTTTGGAAGGAAATTAGGCAGGTTCTGTCATGATTTAATTCTTGGCACATAAGTATTTTTTCTTATCTGACTCCTTATTTTCCAGATTCTTACATATGGCCGTTCTGATGATTTGATCCAGAAATCTATCGTGCATTTAAGCCAAGCTGAAAGGTCTGTATTCCCCCCAGGTCCTCTCTGTTTCCCCTTATCAGGACTGAGAATGCTTTTGACCCTCACAGTCTGTTGGTAGCTCACCCACTCTTTACAAATTCTCACAGCCTATAGCCATGGTTTCGAGTGTATCCACAGCCTTCACGTGTTTGCTGCTGCGTGGATCTCCATCCCCTGTCCCCAAGGAGACGGCTGAGGGGCTGTGCACGTTCCTACAGGGACATTTCAGATGCGCTCCAGTGTGCTCAGCACAGCCTGGAGCAGCCTGAAGAATTTCACTAGCACACTCCCTCAAATATTGGCATTCTGCTGCCACACTTACATCTAGTGAGCCTGGTTTTATCTATTTCCCCTTTCAAACCTAGTTTAAAGCTCTTTCCATGAGCCCTGGTAGCTCAACCGTCGATGCCATTGTTCCCTGGTCAAGCTGGGTGAGTTACAGCCTCCCCCTGCACACCATTCCATGCAAACTCCCACAAAAACTGCCACACCTCTTCTCTTGTACTCTTTGTGTGCTCCCCGAGTTTCCTTGATCCGTGGCAGGGCTTGGCCACTGTTTTCCTGGTCCTGCCCAGGTGTCCTCAGCTGCTGTGACATGTGCTGTGGTTTTCTGCCAGGTCTCTGTGTTTCCCTGAGATCCCCTCAGCTGAGGAATCCTCTGGAGCGCTCCACTGCCGGTCGTGCTGGCACTGGAGCCGCTTGCCTTGGCGACTGAGTTTTCATTTGCTTCTTTCATTTTTCTCCTTTCATTTGCTTCATTTGCTGTCAAAACACAAAGTTTCTGCCAATTCTTTCCATCTCTACCTCTTCTAGGGGTTCTCTGATGAAAAATGGCAGCATTGAGACAATTTGCATATTCAATCCAGTACACCCAATAGACAACACAGTGCTGTGGGGCAGTTATAAATCAGATTTTTTAAGTAAATCATGGAAATGGAATGTCGAAGACTATTGGCATGCAGCTGTTTACTTAAATGACTTCATCATAAAAGAATATCTTAGCAGTTCCAACAATTAAACTGAACCACGTTCTCTGCTCCCGCTTGTTAAGTAAGGCCAAATGCAAACTGGTTTTTGTTATATTTCCAAAATTGAAAGCACATTCTCCATGAAAAATTTATTACTTTAACCTGGCTTTGCAGTTACTCATAACTGTATTGGCTCTAGGCCTGCAGCCGTGAAAACAGCACAGTATTGAAAATCTTTATTTCTTGCAAGCTTCTCTTTTGATCATCATCGTGCTGTCTCCATTAATAACTCTTTAGGTTACTGGAATCTGTGCTTTGAGAATGGAATCAATGACCTTCCTCCTTAATTACATCTGAACTTTTCACTTTTCTTTTCAATGCTGTTTTGGTCCCTTCTGGTAGAAGGTAATGATGATTCCAGTTCCACCAAAATCCTTGTCAAGTAAATATTCATGGGCCTTTAAAAAGACTCCTTTCTTTCTGTTAATAGCACAGCATTTCAGCAGTATGGAAATGGCACACAGCTTTAATAGCATGCACTTAAAGCAGAGGATAGCACAAAATCAATGCAACGTTCAACCAGAATAAACACATGGAACATGATATACTCTGCCCATTTTTAACTTTCACATTTGGATGATATAAAACCTGGTTTTCTGTTGCTTTAGAGAAACCATCACCAACTCTCTGCTATGAAAAAATGAAATGAGTGCTGCAGTTTTTATACTGTTATTTTAATTTTAAATTTGGTTTATTTTATGCTGTATTTTCTGTTTGCTTTATGATGCATTTTTTTTCTAGTAACAACACAATATTGTATCAAGAAATTTAGTTCCTATTATCAAAATACATTAGCCTGCAGTGCTTGGTAAAGCTCTAATTCAGTCCAATAATTAAATAGATGCTAAATTCCCATGTGTTTTATAAGTCAGTCACAAATAAGGACAATCTTCTGAGCCAGGAGCAATTGATCAGGCTGCTCTATTTTACTTTACCAGGAAGGTTAGAGTAGAAGGGTCATCAAATTCTGCTTCCTGCTATTACAGGTACACAGTTTCTTACCCACATGGACTGCTGATCAGGATCTGTCTCAAAACTTTTTTCTTGTTATTGGTGTTTACTGGTTGTGATCCAGAGAGCTGGAAACCTTCTCCTGGTTTCTATCTAAATGTATTAATGCCCAGTTTATTTGTCCTGCATTAACCCGGTTCACCCCTTCTGGAATTGAAAAAATGGAGAAAAGGAGGTACTTTTTAATAAAAATCCTTTCTCCTTTTGTGATTATGGCTTGAGCAAGCTTGGTGTGCCCAGATTCCTTTGCACAGCAGCCCAGCCACTTTACTGTTGATTTCTTCAGCATGGCCAGTTTGGGTTCTTGAATGTAGGACCTCACTGTCTCAAAGTACTGCAAGTGAGGGTTCTCCAGGAATAAGGACACTGAGGTGCTGTGAGATTCAGTGATATTTGTATTTCATTGTATGTTCTGAAAAGGTCTCATCTGTCCTAGAAATCCCTTTGCTTTTCTCACAGATGCAGCAGTGGTGACTCTCAGTTGCCTGAGACGGGCAAATTCAAAGCAGCTTTCCTTCTCGGTTGTTCCAAGTTATTATTGCCCTGTATGCATTATTCCTCTAGCTAATTGACCTGACAACTAAATGTCACTGATCATTTCCAAATAGCATGCTTAAATTTCCACTCTTTCTGACATTATTTTACACGTTCTCTAAATATTGGTTCTCTCTCTATCTCTAAGGTAGTTGTCCTTTACACCGTGGGCTGTAAATCCCTTTAGCTGGTCTGCTTGTGTCACACCTTTAAATTATTCTATTGGACTTTCAGCCCTTCTCTGGCATTATTCCAATGTATCTCAGACTTTTGGATGCCAATGTAGATCCTATTTCTGCATGGCAAAGCATTTGCAAGGGCCAGCAGGAAATGTGCTGCTGTACAGAATCCTATCCTCTAGAGAGAACATCCATTCAGCAAAAGAAACAGGAGAAATTGCTACTATTTTACTTAATATCCAAATAACAACAACAAAAAAGAGCTACATCATGTTCTATGAATTCATTGAGACAGCCTGTGGAAGCAACAAGGTTTAACAGAAGGTTTAGGAACCATTGTTTCATTTAAGTAAATTGTGGCTCATCTGCAGTGCTCCAAGCTAATTTGTTGTTTTTCTGAAGCCCAATATTTTGATGTTTAAATATATATCCAAGAGGGAAGCATATACAATAATGAAAATGTATGCATGAGGTAAAACCAAGCAAGTATTAAACCAGCCACCATTAAGAATTAAATTTTTAAAGACTATAGGAACTTGCTGTGTAGGTAAGTAGGTGCTGTACTCACTCCTGTCTCTGTGAAATATTGTACTCATTCAAATCAATTATCCTTTTACAGATGTGATTTCATAAAAGGATAATTAGTTCATGTCTGGAATTGCATCAGGTAAAACAATCTATTTTAATTGTTTCTGTATCAGTGAACTGCAGCACAATTTTTTTTCTATCCACAAAACAAATTTAATCAACTCTGCCAAATAAGAACTCATTTGTCACTTGAAAGATGAAATTGTTTATTTTCAGTGTCAGCCAAAAAAACCCACCAAACCCGAACGATACAACTGCATGCTTATGTTCCTTGCATCCGTAAATGTGCCTATTTTGGCCTTTTGTAAAAATTCACCTGCACTGGGGAGCCATGGAGGTGATTCTACTTTTCTTCCATTGCCTTTCATAGACGTTTGGGTACACAAGGACAGAGCCTGGCAGAGGTCCTGCTGACTGCTATTTAAAGGCCTCTTTAACCAGGTGAAATTAAAAATCCCTGCCCACAAGGTTGTTTTTGAAAGTCGCATATGACACACGAACGATGAAAGATTGCCTTTCATTTTTCTCAGGAGAAATTTATTAAACTGACCAAAGTAATACAAAAGTGAGGGAACTTAGTGGATAATCAGCACAGTTGGAGAGAATTTCAGTCAAAACACAGCAGATATTTTCCCATGCATGTGAATATAGGAGGTGCACCCTAAAGGCTTTGCTCCAGCTGAGCAGAGGAGGTGGATGTGGATTCACAGACCCTCACAGGGCGCCCTTTGCAAACCTCAGGCTCCAAGGACAGTGAATTTGCCCTGTCCCCTGCAGCCACAAGCCCCAGCCATGCCCTGCAACCAGCCTTGGACCTGTGGTCTGCTCATCCAGCCTCGATGTGCTGGCACTGAAGAGGGAGAAAAACACCTCACCAGTGCCTGCTTTCCAGTCTTCTCTGTGCCCTGAGTGCTCTGTTACACGATGGACCAGGTGCTCAGATTTGTGTGTGTAGAGCAGCCATCCCTACTGGTGACTTCCTTAACCACACCATAAGATTTGGATGCTAACAAATCTTTCCCTACCAGTGAAGTGCCAGTTCTGCATCCCTTTGCGTACCAAGGCTGCCTCTGTAATTGCCAGCATAACCCTGGTCACGGGAACGTGGTTCCACAGGGCAGTAAATCCTTAGATTGTTCTCTCTCAAGAATTTGTCCTCTTCCAACTTGTGAACTCCCCAGCAGTCCCTGGATATACCTCAGCAGCTTGCACAGTCCAGGGATCATTCCCCAAAGTGTTTTTTGTGCATCCACCTTGTTCTGAGAGTTGTCATGGTTTACTAGTGTGGATGCAGGCTGATGTGTACCACCTGACTTCAAGGTCCAGGAACATTTATTTCCACACAGGCAGCCAGCATGTCTCACCATGTCCCTTCCTCTGTGCCTGTCACCTCCCCGGTGGCACCTGCCATTTCAAATCTCAGCTGTTGCAGTGAACCTTATTCCCTCTCAGCCCAAGCCATTTTCAAAAGCCTCCTGCACGACAAGATCACGTCTGTGCTGAGATGGGAGCTAACCCCATCACTCAGTGGCAGGCACAAAGCTCTCTGCTCTCAGAGGCTCATTCCACAAGGCTCAGTCTAATTGCAGAACAACAGCTCTGGCCTCTCCCTGCCTGTCACTGATGTAGTTGCCAACCAAGATAGGAACTGCAGCAACAAATAGTCAGCATTTCCCCCACAATAAGAAAAGTAGGGATCTATTTCCTGGTGCATTTATTTCCTAGGCTTTGGAATACAATATTCTGATAAGATTTTATTAATATCAATAATAATATATAGCTACTGCTTGATGAGACAAGTGGAATAGCTGAAATGCAAGCATGGGATTTTGAATCATGTCTTTTCTGATAAGACTTAGACCTCTGGAGCAGAAGGCAGAGCTCTGCAGCATGTCTCTCGTGATTCTCTGTATGCTGATAGCTGAGTAATTGAGAAAACAAGGGCAATTCAGACTGATTCACACAGGATTTACCTGTGCTGGCTGAAGATGTTACCCGCCTGGACGATAA
This sequence comes from Mohoua ochrocephala, assembly GCA_013398855.1. Taxonomy (NCBI): domain Eukaryota; kingdom Metazoa; phylum Chordata; class Aves; order Passeriformes; family Acanthizidae; genus Mohoua; species Mohoua ochrocephala. The sequence goes on along the minus strand of VZTA01027902.1, from coordinate 11,279 downwards.
ACTCTTCAGCTGTTGCAGCTAAATCAGAGATGATTGTGAATCTGAGTTGTCAGCCTGCACAGTTTGCAACCTGATGTTTTAATGTAAACTGAGATTGATAGTGGTTTACATTTACTGGCAGTAACAAAATCAGCACCTCACCTAATCAGTGATCTGGCAGGGACATTTTGGGATGGCAGGCTTTTAAATCACCCTGTCCTGAAGTGCCAAATCTTGTGAAAAGGGTGGTTTTAAGGACAGGACTGTCACATCTGACTCTGGCTTCACAAGCTCATGCTCATCAGCCCTTTGGATTTCAGTGGACTAAAGAAAAATAGCTGACCTGTGGTATTGTGAAAAGTATTTTTCCTTGGCACAGTTTCTTTGCCTATATCTCTTGACCTCACCAGAGATCTTGTCAGAAGAATTCACTGGAGAAGACTTACCAAGCAGGTAAAAAAAAAAACCCCATGGATAATTAAAACCCAACTAGTTTGATGCCAGTTATATCTAAGACTTTAGAAGAAATTATTAAGGAAAATATAGAAATACAGAGAAATGAATTAATATGTTACAAGTCTTTGTTAAAAACAGAATCCTCAGAATAATCTGAAGTCTTCTTTGATAACATAGGAAATTTTCTAAATTAGTCAACAGTGCATTTTTCTCTTGACATGTAAGAAATTGTTACTTAAGATAACTAAACTGGATATTTGTAGAGCCATGAGTAACTGGAGATAAGGAAATACAAGGCTGCCATGAGACTTTATCTGGAATAGCATGGAAATTTTGGTTTTCCATGCCTGAGAAAAAGAAATACAAAACAGAGTAGGCAGAGCAAAGGATAAGCCAGAAATTTATTTCACTGGGGGAAAGCAAAAGAGCCTAATTTATTTCACATGAACAAATGATACCAGAATGCATCCGTGATAGTGTGCCTCCATCCAGGGAATGTGGATCCTGGTGGAGAAGACTGGCAGGTCCCCTTCAGTTGTGTATGCCTGGTAAGGAGATCCGGTCTGATGCCAAAAATGTTCAAAAGAAATCATTGCAAGCCATTCTGAAAAAAAAAATAAAAAATCAGTTGAGTAAAGGCCAAAATGTTTCATTGCCCTTTGAAAGCTCCTGAACAAGCACGTGATATATGGAAATTTTTCCACTGGAGAAGGTGAGGGAGATCAAATGGAAAGTGGGACCTCAGCTCCTCAGTCTCTGACTGCATGGGAAAGCAGAGGGATGTGTCTGCCATCACTTACTTCGGCTGGAAGCTTTCTGGTGCATCCTCTGGGCTGTGCCATGTTCTGCAGATTGTCCCCAGCACAGGCTGAGTGCCAGCAGCGTCCAGGAAACCTTCCCAGCAGCAATTTCCTGACAGCCCTGTGGTTGTGCAGGAGGTCAGAGGAAGAGCCCAGTGCTCTGCGCTCAGCTCCAGCGTGCTGAACTAAAACTCTTGAGCTGTTGAGTCCATAACCAGGCTTGTGAGGGAAGGATGAAGTTTCCTACCAGAGTTTGCGTGAAAGAAGGGATCTAATAAAAATATCTTCGCTTGTACATCATTCAAGCTCTATGGCTCGTTTATCCATTGCTTAAACAGCTGTAACAGACCGAGCCTGCTTCAGAGAGGATTCACAACAGACAACAATCAATAAATACTTGGGAAGACCTTTGATGCTTGAAAATGGAAAACACTATTTTCACTAGACTTACACAACAATTCAATGACAGTTTTAGAGAAACAGAGGAGGAAGAACAAACAGATTTGATCAAGACTGAGGTTCTTTGCCATGATTACACTGAGACCTAGCTAAAAATAACAATAGGATAAGAAAGAACTGATTCAAATTGTTATCTTTCAAACTTATTCTAAGTACATGATCTAGAAATTATTAAAAAAAGTATTGAAAAAGATAAATAAGATAGGCAAGGGCCCCTCTGTCAGATCAGCTGTTTCTGTGTTTGGACTAATGGAAGCAGTGTATCAGGTTAGAAAAGCGCAGTCACAAAACTAATGAAAATATAGGGGGATGATAAATGTGTTTTGATACCAACCTAAGACTGAGGTGTCCCTGAAGAGCTTACTGCACAGATAAGTGCAGGACAAAATTCAATTCCGTGTAATTGCAGTGAAGGCGAGATTGAAGTCACCCAAATTAAGACTGAGTTTAGACTAATGTTCTGCAAAATTTGGATGCCAACAGCTCAGAACACTGCTTCAAAGCAGCCATTCTCCTGATACTCTCCTTACTGTCCATTGTCTGCGTGTGCCTTTGGTCGGCCCCAGAGTTCCACATAAACACAAACATTGCACATCTCTGCTGTCACCCATTCAGATCAGGTTGGTGCCCATGTCACCCTCAAGATCTCTTGACATTCAGATTTGGGCACCAATGTCTAATTCCACCCAAAAGCCTGGAGAACCTGGCCCGTGGTGCTGTATTTACAGGAGCCCACTGCCATGCACAGATCCATAGGGTTGGCAGACCACAGATGTTCAAACCCATGACAGGGAAGAAGTCAGGACCTAAAAAGCAGGAATTTAACTTTCCCTGATGTGGGGGGTTTTGAGTGTCTGTCACTCATGTCCCCAGCCATCTTGCTCTAAGAACATGCACTCCATCCTTCCAGATGCACAACTCAGAGTTCACAATTTGTGAGAGCAGGAGAAGAACAGAAAAACAATAACTTGACTCTACTGAGAGAAAAGCAGGTGAGGGTTCTCACTGGGCTAATAAACCTAGTTGTAGGAGAGAGAAAAGGTAGGTTTTATTTGGTCCTGAGCACTACTATAGTGACAGTTTAGTATTTGGAAAGTGCACTGTGCCCTTGTGCATGAAAAGGATCTGCCAGACTGACCTTTCTGGTCATTAAAGTCTGCTTCCATTGCGTAGACCTGTTTAAAGATGCCTCTTTCCATGCATTTGTTATGTGCTATTCCATAAGTCACCTAAAAAAGGAAAAAATGTCTTTTGAGTATAATGGAACACCTACTCCCATGGTTAAATGCAATGAAGAAACCACTGAATACAATGATTTGCTAGCAGGAGACTCGTACATCTTTAAATCAATAGAGTTGCATTTGCTTGCTGTGATGAGCCCACAGCCCACCTATGGCTGGCAGAGGCTGGATCAGCTGGCTGGCTGGAAGAATTATGAAGAATTTATTACAAAAATATCAAAAAAGAGCAAATCTGTTTTGTCGGGCATTTGGAGAATAAATCCTGTTCTGGGCATTACACGAAGAGTACACCACAATCAATCCCTTACCAGCATCTCAGCCTGTCTTCTGTATTCCTTTTGGGCATTTGTAGTCTCACCAGGACCCTGAATCTGGCCCTGATTCTGCCCTGTTGCCTGCCCCATCTCTTGGCTTTGTCACTGTGGTGACACCATCAATTTGCCCCTTTGTTATAAGGTGGGCATCTTCCCTTCCCCTTTCCTGCCCTTTCAAAACACTGCTGCTCATGTCATCCACCTTCTCTTCCAACTGCTTTTGCTGTTCACTGGCCTACAGTACAGCCAGGAGAAACTTGTTGAAAATATTTCACAGCCTACAGTTTTGTCTCCTTGCCTTCCTTATCCTCCTTATCCTCAGTTGGGCCTTGGCATCAGCTCGGTTTCTTGCTTTGTGCCTTCAAGTGAGCTCCTCTGTGCCTTCTCTGGTTTTTCCTGGCATTAGTAAGAAAAAAACCCCAGACCAGTCTGAAATGACCATCATGATTCCCCTCTGAAATCCTTCCCTCAAACACCTGTTTGCTCTGTGATCAGGGCTTGTGTCCTTCCTCTCCTGAAACCACTGGATTTATCACTTTCACCAATGGTGTGTGCTGGGTTCCTTGTGCTTTCCTGGCCTGTCTGTTGTATCCCATCTTACATTCAACCTGTGAGTTCTGCAAGGCAGAGAGCTCCCCTTGCCATGTTCACAGAGTGTTTAACTCGAGGAGGAGGATGGGACAGAGCTGCTGTCCAACTAAATTAATACCCGACAGGCAGCTGTTTGGTCTTTTTATTAAGGCAGGATCCATCTTCTTCCACGACTTCTCCATGTTACTTGCCAAGGTAGCAATATTCCACCCTGCTATGCTGAATGACATCAAGGCCACTGGGCTCTTGGGACACACACACAGATTGGTTTGAAAAGCCCAAAGAGAGAGAGAGAGAGAGTTATCAACTATTTCTCTTGGCTCCAGCAGAAATTTCTGCAGCTGTTGTTTAAAAAAAAAGCAAGCTTTCCAGGATGGATTTTTTAAGTTTCAGCTTTTGGCCCTCTTATCTCAATTATGTCTTCATTAGGCACATGAAAGAACTCCTTAAAACCCAGTATATTCTACAACTATAATCAGGTCACTTTTCAACCACATCCTGAACTTTCAAACTTTCAAGAGTATAAGCACCACAATGAAAGTAATACCTGATAATGATGATAGAGTCCAGTATTCACAAAAGAGACAAAACACGCAAAGTGCAAAACATAAACTCAAAAGTGAAGGCCTGAGCAGAGCCCAAGACATTTCATAAGCTGAAAAATGGAGGCTTGAGCATAGCCTAAGACATTTCATAGGCTGGGACATAATCGCTCTTGATTCTTTTATATTGGCTTTTTACCTCAAAGAAGGCAGATGAAAAATTGCCAAGTGATTTTTCATAAGCCATTAGTACATGGTTTCCCTCTCTTTCTCCTCCTCCTCCTTTGCACATTTGGATCCTTTCCTTTTAATATGTGTAAGTTTACAGTTTGGAAAGGTCAAAAAATGCAAAGCACAAAGCTTTTTATCTCTGCAGCCCACTGGCCTCCTTCTTACTATTTATACACTTCAACTGAACTTGGGGACATCAGTCACCTTTGATGTTAGACAAACCCATTTCAGAGGGTGCTCCTGCCCTAAAAGATTTGCACTGAATAGCTGAAGCTTCTCAGAGAAAGAAGATAAACCACAGGGACTCACCCCAAGCCAGTGGGCAGTCAAAGGGCAGGCCTGGGAAGGAATTTTTATCTCAATGATGCCTTAGTCACTGTTTTTCCCATGCGCTGGTGTCCGCTTTTTAGGACGAAGAGTGTTGTGACTGAGAAATCGGGTGTTTCTCTAACCTGTCAAAGGCCAGCCAGTACACAGAGGACCACTGGGGTGATCCAATGCAGCTTAATAATGGTTTAAAGTACCTGAACTCCTGGAGAACACAACTGCATTTTTAAGCTGATGGTCAGATCTAGGTCTCCTGGAAAAAAGCAAGACTGAAATTTCTGTGCCCCTTCTTCTCCCCACCTCAATAGACCCCATTGCTATTCCCCTGTCACAGCACTCAAACCTGAGCACTGTGGGGCCCTAGCACCCCCACTCTTTGATCCTGACCGCTGGTTGTGGGCAGCTGCAGACAGCTTGCAATGCTGGCAGCATCAGGGTGTTCGTTTTTCATCCTCCCTGTGATAGGAACAGAGGTGAGGAGTTCAGCACGCTGCCTTACCTCCACTGACATCAGTGCTGTGTCAGCCCTGATGGTATTAGAACAATCTTTTAAAAGCAGTTCATCCTATTACTGAGCTGTGCACTCCCTGAAGGCCACGGACAAATGTTAAAGTCTGGAAGTACGTGTGATGTCACGGAAGAAATATGAAACGGCAGCTGAACCGCTGGCTGCTGCAAGGGCAAATTTTGGTTAATGTTTCCTATTAACTCCTAGCCCCGTCTGTCATCCTGCTATTGTGGTAGGGAGAATCTAAAGGAAATAGCTCTCTCGTCTTCTGCTCAAAATTGGCATTTGCTAAGGATTTGCTAGAGGTCTAATTAAAGCAGAATAAATGTATTTTGCATTTCTCACCCAGGAGGGTAGTTTACGTCAGAATCGGTGGAATGAATACAGCATGTTTCTGATGGAGTTTTGAGTGTAAATGAAAGGGATGCTGGAAATGACGAAGACAAATGTACTTCAAATGAGGAATTAATACTGCTCATACCAGTTGAAATATAAAAATCCATATTATTAGAACAAATGCTTTGGAAATATCAGGCACTTCTATGTCTAAATCTCTGTTAGAATATACAGGTGGAACAGACAAATATTTATGCTGATATTTAGTACTTAGTACTGCTGTGGTTGTAATTTATATTCCCCCATAATCATGTCAGAATGCCATTCTGTGCTTTGCGTTGTGCCATTTTTACTTGTGATTTTAATGTCCCTGAAGCAACTCTTCATAGGGAAACCCCTTCTTCCAGTCAAGAAAACAACTTTTCTCAAATCTCTGTGGTGCTCTCTGAAATAAAAATAACAACACTAATAAGGCCCAGAAGCTTCTGTATTGAACAATGCACAACTAGCTTGTGAGAAATGTTTTCTTCACAGGGGACCTTATGTTCTTAAACAAGACTCATCATGTGATTTTTGCAAACAAGCACAGGGAAGCCACAGTTAACTGAGAAGTGGTTATAGAAGTCTCTCTATAAACGTGAGTTGCAATCATGTCACGTTTTTACAGACAGAAGGAAGCCAAAAAAATGTTAATGAGATCACAAGTCTTACTAAGCAGCAGCCTCCGTGCTCCTGCTCCAGGATCACTCAGAGCTCTGTGTCCTGTCGACAGCCTCCGCACTGGATTAGCTCCCCAAACATCTGCAGAGTGACATCTGCAGAGGTTCTTAAAGGTGGATGAGAAGTTTAACCACATCTCTCTCTCTCCCATACTCTTTCTTGGAGCTCCCACAGTCTTCTCTTGACTATGCACTTGGAAGCACACCCTTGACATTCTCAGGCGACTCTCTCTCCCTGCTTCTAGCAGCCAAAAGGGCAAGTGAAGCACATTCCTCTGGTAACAATTATAGAATGGGTTGGGTTGGAAAGTACCCTAAAGATCATTCAGTTCCTCTTCTGTGGATAGGGACACCTTCCACTAGACCAGGATTGTTTTGATGACATAAGTGACTTGAACAGGACACAGAGTTATGGAAGCAGGCTGAGACACTTGGGGTTGTTCAGCCTGGAGGACATGCAGAAGTTTTTAATTAGCCTTTTGGCTCACAGCTGCATTTCATGATAGTTCACCATGATGAGCATCGTTTGTCTCAATCTCACAGATTAGAAACAAAGATAACACCCAGATTTGCACTACTATTATGTCATCCTACAGAAGACAGTGTGTTAACCACTGCTATTAATATCTTAAATGTATTATTCAGGTCTTGCTCTATCCTTACAAACTATAGCTGTATGCCAGACAAAATCCATTTTCTGCCATTTAATAAAGTGTTGTAATAGTTCCCCCAAGCACCTTTTTTGGCAGATTTTCAATGTACCGTTGCTGTTTACTCACGAGCAGGGTCATTGGTGGTGTCTTGGCTCCCTGCGATAATGAAGAAATCGCCTTACACGGTGAATAGCTGTTCCTTTGCCATCAAGTTTATGTTAACATTCACAGTATCAATTAAACCAAAATTGAGGATCAAATATGTGACAATAACTGGAGGGGCTGAAATAATTGCGAGGGTGAGGTCACGGTGTTCAAGCTTCCAAGTGCATTTTACAGAGTGCTGATTTGAAGTCTGCAGGTTATTTCTCCTTCCTTCAGGTGTCAGAACTCATTTAGGCTTTAGACACTGCCGTAAAAGGCAATCAGCTCTTCCCTTCCAATCTCCAAAATCATTTTAGCACAGGTAATATCAACAGAGTCACATCATTTAGAGCCTTCTCCTGCCGCCATGCAGCTGCTCAGGCAGTTAATTACAATATGTTCCCGGGATGAGAGGATGAACAGGCAGCCACATTTCCGCGCTCCATTAAAATGAGCTTAGCCAAATTAGGCTGATAGGATAATGGGAATATCTCGTGCAATTCCTTCTGTTCCCAGCAACAAGGATTGTGCCAGATATCGCTCTCTTTGTGTAAATTGTATACCTGGTGTTTGTTTACTAGGAATAAGTAAAGGCCATATCCTTTCATCTTGTACCAAGTTGCTAAACAGCATTATTCTAAAGACTTATAAATTAATGCATCATCTACTCATGCAAAATAACAATATATCTGCTGTCAAACTTTGATTTAGTACTGAGGAGAGGTAGGAGCTTGAAATATTTTTCTTAGGAATGCACAGGAAACAAACCAGTCCATGAGAACATGTGCCTTACATGACATATGTCATTTGTGCACCTTCATCATTTCAAGTAGAAAAGTTCTAAGTTTGTACAACTCTTCTCTATCACCTTCAAGAGTTGTTAACGCTGGAAATTCAAATTATTTTAATAGCATTGATTTGTCCATTGTGGATTAATTTGCAGTGGGTCAGGGCCCCAAAGATGGGATTTACCCCATCTTTCTCTCTGAAAAACTATCGTCTACACTCAGTGTAAAATAATTAGGGGAACAACATACACTTCAGAGAAGTCTGGCTTAGGAGAAGAAGTACCTTTAAATACCAAAAGAGCTCCCAAACCACCTTGAGACAGATGAACTAAATGTGAGGCATTAATGTCAGAAAGGATGAATTCAGGCCAAAGATGCCTTTTTTGAACCCATCCATTAATAAGCTTTACTTGATTAACAGAAGAATATCAAATGCAGATAAAATAATGTTATTTGTTGTAGTTGGAGGTTTTTTTTTGTTCTGTTTTTCAGGCTGTACGTCCCAGTTTCTGTTTTTCCTTTTCATAGTAACAAAAGGGGACTTTGGCACTCCCTGTCACCATCCTCTTGGCTGAGAACAGAGCAGAGTAAATAGAGGAGTGTGGGTTTTGCTTTACCATGTCCCTTTAGGCATCTCTCTGACAGGATAACGAGTAGTCCATGTGGGTGGCTCTCCTGTGTGGTGTTAAGGAAAGAAAAGTGCTGTTTGCTCTTCCACAAGCTGGTTTTGAGCCTCATCTCTGAGACATCTGCAACAAGCTTAGTAGAATCTAAACTGAAGCCTTCCAAGACCCAAACAATGAACACGGTAATTAAGTCTGACCTCTGGTGACTCATCCCTCCTTGGGAGTAGCCCCCTGGATAGAGCAGTCCATGCCCCTTTGCAGAGGGAGCATGTGAGGTGTATTCTGCTGTAGACTTCAAACATTACACCTGCAATTGCAGAGTTTCATGGTCAAATTCCAAGCCAGAAATAAGCCTTCAGTGTCTGTTCGTTTATCAACCACACTGCAATGAAGATGACAGATAGTGTGAGGGTATTACTTTCAAATGGCCATGGAGGGAAGCAGGAGTCCCTTCCTTTGGTGTTAGCAGGAGCTGTGTTCTAAGGATAAGTGAGTGAAGCAGTTGCTGAGACAAGTAAGACATTATTCCATATATCATCCATTGCAGACATGCATATTATCTATGATATAGGGATAAACCAAGAGGGATTTACATTTTTTAAAAATGCCTATTGTTCTGTAGCAGTGGGACAGTGTGTTTTTATGAGCAGACTTACATGTGATTCCAATGTGTGCAGTTTTATTGTATTCAGAACTGCTGAAAATAATTACCCACAATATCAATTTCCCTTCTGGAGCTTAAGAAGCAGGTTGAGAGCAATGGTGTTATTAAGAATAATTTCAGAGCAGTAAATATAGCTATCTAATCATCTATAATGGCAGGCTAGACATCTAAATTTGACTGAAATGAAGAAATATATCACTGCACATTCTATTTCAGTGAAAATGTGCATACATCTATCCTGCCTGCAGCAAATGTGATGTATGGAAAACATTCTTCAAAACACATAGGTCCTTTGGTGATCAGTTCCTAACCCTCACTCAAAGTATTAAAACCAAAACACTACATAAAATGTTGCATCTATTCTGTTATGTATCGTGATCCACTAAAGAGTTGGAATACTTTAAATATATTTTATATAAATATAAAAGCTATTCTGAATCAAAGCCTACAATCTGGAATACGAGACTCTCAGTGATGGTTCAGTTGTTAAATGGAAAAGGTCCTAGAGACTTTGTCAGCACTCAGTAATGGGTCCATGTCAAAAATAGACATTATTTGTCTGTCTATCCAACAGCGGTTGTGGAGCTGCATTAACAGATGGGACTGCTGCTCTCAGCTCTGGAGCATGAAAGGTTCACACCCCCCTGGCAGCAAAGCATATGGTCAAATAAATATGAACAGGTTCAACCCTTAACCCTGTGCTCTTGGGATATTTAGTATTCACCTAATGCCCTTCTGACAGAAAGCCTTAAGTGACACGTGGCCAACATATATAGAAATATAACCATTCATATTCTACTTGGCACATACTGTCGTGCTTCATATTTTTAGTATGTGAAGTCTGCAGATTTTAACAGCTTTATGATGCTACATTTAGAGATGAGACCAGTAACAGTGGATGAAAGACTGAACGTGACCCAGCAATGTGCACTCACAGCCCAAAAAGCCAAACGTGTCCTGGGCTGCATCCAAAGCCTTGTGTGCAGTGGGTGAAGGAGGGGATTCTGCCCCTCTGCTCTGCTCTGGTGAGATCCCACCTGCAGTGCTGCATCCAGCTCTGGGGTCCCAGCACAGGGAGGACCTCAGCCCGTGGGAGCAAGTCTAGAGGAGGCCACGAAGATGATTAGAAAACTGGAGCACCTCTCCAGTGAGGAGAGGAAAGGCTGAGAAAATTGGGATTGTTCAGTCTGGAGAAGAGAAGTCCCCAGGCTCACCTAATTGCAGCCTTCCAGTACCTGAAGGAGCCCACAGGAAGATGGAGAGGGACTTTTTACAAGAGCCTGGAGGGACAGGACAAGGGGGAAAGCTTCAGACTGAAAGAGGGTAGGTTTAGGTTAAATATTAGCAGGAAATTATTGTGAGGGGTGGTGAGGCACTGGAACAGGTTGCTCAGAGAATTTGTGGCTGCTTCATACCTGGAAGTGTTCAAGGCCAGGTTGGATGGGTCTTTGAACAACCTGGTCTATTGGAAGGTGTTCCTACCCATGGCAGGAGGGTTGGAACACGATGATCTTTAAGGTCCCTTTCAAACCAAATCATTCTGTGATTCTATGATTCTATGGATATAGAGGTGGCTGAGGCTGAGCTTGTCACAAGTTTTGCAATTTTTGGGGTTTTTTTGGGGAATCTCAGGTATCACTGTCTGTATCAAGACTGACCGTGACCACAGCTAGGCTCTGTGGGTTCAGTGCCATGCACTGGCCCATATCTCTTGGGGCCAGAACTACAAGACAGAGCTCACCCTCACAGGAGGAGAACTGGGTGGACTGACTGGAAAGCAGAGAAGGTTTTGCTGAGATATTTTAGATGATTGCTTTTGTGAATATATTTTAATAGATTCATAACCCTTTGTATTGGTTGGGCATGGCCTGGTTTTATGTAGCAGGGGGGCCACAAAGCTG
>VZTA01027901.1:416488-478855 GCA_013398855.1 Mohoua ochrocephala | reverse complement strand
TTTTTTTTTTTCTCAGAGTTCTGAGTGGAAAACTACCTTGAGGATAAACATGAAGAGAAAAATTAATCTGAAAATCATCTTCCATGTGGAAAATGAATTTGTGAAGTTTCAAAGTCTCTTACGCTCCAACAGGAGGCAGAAGGGACACTTTGGGGCAGTAATCCCATGAGCTGCTCCAGCAAGTTCCAAGAAAGTCTCGGCTCAAGTGTGGTTTTGCAGCAGGTTATAAGTTGCAAAGCTTGAAGGGGCTGTGTCAGGTTTGAATTGTTTGCTTGTAATGATGCTCAAATGGAGACTGAAGGATGAAAATGCTCAGTGTGGAGAGATGCTCTTTTTTCTAAGTGTAACAGTCAGCTCTGAGTTTGCATTGCTAAGCTGCTTCAATCAGAAGAATAGGACAGACTTTCTTTTACTCCAGTACAGTGAACTCTGGAATTTAAATTTTACTCTGTTTTAATTCGAGACTTGATCTCTCGGCTAAAACCTTGAGTTTTCAGAAGGTTGAAGAGCTACTTCATGCCTGATCACCAGCAATCAAGTTATGATGAGATATACACACTTTCTTTATTGTGACCTTTTTTCTAAGGTGTTTATGATTTAATCTTTTAACGGTCCCATTTTTCAATCTTTGAGATCTAAGTGCTCAACCCAAACTTGTTTAACTTCAACCCACAAGTCACTGACTCCTTGAGGGAATTATGGATGAACAAAGCTGCATCATGCACAGGAGACCTGATGTCCTCTAAGCTGTCAGGCCTCACTGGAGCATACAAGCACACTGTTAAGGCTGCTGTGCTGTGGATGAATCAAATAAAATGACTGCTATTTTTTTAAGTAAGACCCTAAACTGCTCATGTATTTTGTTAGACCCAGCTAAGTCCTTAATCATTTTGTTTGATATTGTAGTACCTCAGTTAGCAATAAGAGTGCCAGCTCTTACTTGCTGTATCGGCCATTTGCAATAGACTGATATTTTTTCTTTTCCTCTTCCTTGTTTGTTATGGCTAATGGAGTTCACATGTCTAAGTTCTACTTCTGAGCTTCTCAGGTAAGGAGAAAAATGTGTAGATGATATTTTTAGACTGATGTGTGTAATAATTCGAAGTGCAGTAGCATCTCTTAGGTCTTTAAAGACAGGTGAAGTGGTTTTCTCCCTGAATTGCAGAAGTACAACTGGGGAAAGATAAATGAGAATCTGACATTGCAGTGGTACTCTGTCCTAGAGCCGTAGTGCCAAGTGAAAAATACAACACAGCCCTTGTTTTCTGGAAGATTTCACAGAAGAGTTTGGGTCACTGCTGTGTAATGCTTGTTATTTGCCAGTGGGGAGGAAATGGACCAGTTTCCTTTACCAGAGTTTACAGCTACATGAGATTGGTTAATTATGCTAGTAATGAACAGGTTTGTTTATGAAATGTTCAGAGATCATGATGCATCATAAAGGTCCCAAATCTGCACTACCAAATATTACCAAAATAGGCAGTGCTAGCAGGTATTTCAGCACAGCAGTACAGATCTGAAAGCAGCCAGTGCTGCTTGTGTTTAAGGGATGGGATAAACTCCTGAGTGTCGAGAAATTACTTCCCAAGGCTTCTTCAGAGACTGCCTCGAGGCATGCAGCAAACAGGTGGTCCTGTCCTTTCCAAAGCTCCCAGCCCCTTGTGCTGGGTGATGGTCTTGCTTTTATAATTCTGGTGATTCTTTTTGCTCTTATTGACTGCAGAGTATTTAGTCCTCTACTTTTGTTTGTGGCTTGTTTGGTCTTCTAGTATGGGGTGGGATTTCAGAGAGGGTGGGGTGCACTGCTCTTTCTCTTGGGGAGCTACTGAGGGTGTTGAAGCAAGATACTGGGGTGTCAGAAGGTCCTGGCAGTGCTGCAAGGAGGCTGCAAGGAGTGCAGGAGCAGCAGAAGCCGCAGCCTGGCCTCGAGGTGCTGCAGTCCCTGTTGGCTGCAGCTCAGAAAGTCCTGGGGCTGGCTGAAACCATGCCTAGAAACAAGGCCCTTTCAGGCTGGGGAATTTCCTTGATGTCTGAACAGATCAGGAATGGTAGGGAAGCGACTGCTGCTGCTGCAGACAAGGGCGTAGTTTGCGACAGGATGTGGGCATCTTAAACTGGCACAACACTGCTTGAGAACTTAATCTGCTTCCTTTCCCTTCCCATCTCTAGTCTGCTGCTACACAGGTTTTACAAAACTAAAAAGGGCTTCTCGCAGCTGAGGTGATACTGACAACTATTTCCTTAAGAACGAGTTAATGCGTAATGAGAATATTTATGGTGATTTGACCGGGCCTTATTTCAGGCTCAAGAAAAGAGGGGGATAAGAATGGCTTATAGATGGTGTGCTTTTCAGTGTTTGGCCTGGGAAACAAAGGGATCACACAGGATTTCACCTGGCTAATCCTTATGCCACCAAACAGTTCTTTTCAACAACATCTGATAGGCAGCCTGAAACTGGGGCCATGGTGTGGGGCTTGGGCAGTAGCAGCAAAGCAGGTGGGAAGTGAATATGATGCTGACAAACAGTTCTTAATAATGTTCACCCTTCAAGCACAGCAAAACACTAAAATGTTGTGAAATTTCTTTTGCTGAGAGTGATATAAATAACGTTGAGAACACATTTTTTTTCTGTTAAGCATTTTAATCCTGGCACTTTTGGCCAGTTAATAGCAATAGTGAAACTAGAAATATTCAGTTGTCTCTCAGAGATCAACAGAGAGTTTTCTAAGGTAGACTGAGTCAGCTTTGACAGGGAGGGAATCTCACCGGAATATTGTTGAAAGCAGAGAGCAGAATAACAATGAGTGTCAGGAGCACTGAGGGTTCAGAGGAGTTGAATGCAGAGGGCAACAGTGACAGAGACTAAACTCCAAACGGCAGAAATAAAAAGGTTAAGTCACACACACAACTTCATATAGTCAGAAGGTGCTGTAGAAACCTGCCAAGTCTGTCAAAAAAGCCTGTACTAACAATGGTATTTTTAGGCAATATCATTCTCCTCAAAATCCACATTAATTCATGAGGTTTTTTTTCCCCTGACACTCAAAATATCTGCTGGAAAACCTCTTCTGTTCTTTTGCAAGAGCCTGTCAGCCAAGGGGAAAGGACTGATGCTCTGAGGCTTCCATTCTCGAACCCGGCATATTTCAGGAGCTGTCTCTGAAAACTCTTTGGTCAGAGGCATCCTTTTCATTTGTTTGGCTCTAGCAGCCCAGGTAGGTTTTTTTTCATCTAATGTGTATTTTGATTGTATAGGCACAAAGGACACAGTATAACCATATACTGAGCCATCTTTTGCCCTTGGTACCTACAAACTTGCTCATTCTGCTGCTCAGTAGTGGCAGCAAAGGCGGAACCTGTACCATAAAATGGGCTCAGGTTTTGTTTTGTTTTGACCACTTTAAAGACATAAACTACCTTTCAGATTTCTTCAGTGTTTCAAGTTCCATTGACGGTTTACAGGTTTGGATCTTTGCAAGAAACCGGAAGGGGTCATTTGGATTGGCCTGTGTGAGTGATTTGCTCTTTAATCTTGGTCCACTTTTAGCTTGGTTTCTGCATCTTTCAACGTAAGCTTCAAACCATGCCACTGGTGGAGGAGGGCTTCCTCAAAATGTAGCCTTAATAAAAGGTTTATTCAGTGCAAGCTTAACTGGATAGAGATTGCTGGCTGTTTAATGAAGATAGGCTAACGAGGGTTGTCTCTTGGCTCCCCGCACACTTTGAGCCAGAGGAGAAGGTGCGTTGTGAGTGAAGCTACTTGGGTTTCTTCCACATGCAGTCTCATCTGTGAGTTTTTGCAGAGACATCTTCAAAACCCCATTATTCATTTCTTTCAGCAGCCGGCATTGACATGGTTTATGCCAAACTTAAATTTTAAGTCAGTCAGAACTTCACAAGCTTGAATAAATAAAAGCAAGGTAGACAAGGTTTAGCTATTAAACCCCTCTGTAGCAATGCTTGGCTGCCCGGCAGATTTAGGATCACCTGGGCTCCACTGAGTAATAAGGGCAGACCAGCAGCTGTAGAGGTGCCACCCGGGCAGCAGAGTAATAGAGAGCCCTGGAGAAGCTTCTGGGGTAGTGGAGGGCAGTTACAGAATTAGACACACAAAACCCCATCCAAACTCACAGTAAAATCAAATGGCATCTTTCCTTCCACTGACGGAAGCTGGATCAGGCCTCCAATGAATTGTAATGAATAGTTATATTAATCCACTGCTATGTAGCTGCGAAAATCCTGCATCCCCTTCTCTGGGATGACGGTGCAAGGCTAAATCACCATGGATATTCGATTGCATTCTGGCTCATGTAGCTGTAAGAGCATTACCAGGCAGCATTTTATCTAAGACGAGTGCTCTCTACAGTACTCACAACAAATCTCAACTTATTGAAACTCCAGTGATTAAATGTTTTACAGACCCCTGCAACATCAGAAGACTCTGTGCAATAGGCATGGCTGCTTTCAATATGATCTCATAGGGATCTGATTACCATTTTGGCTCTCTTCTCACAGCCATTCAAGTGGACCTTCAAGGAAGTGTAACCTTTTCACTTTCAGATTTTTTTAGTATGCAAAACACTTGCTCAGGGGTAAAAGCCTTGAGTACAAAACCTATAACACCAGAGCTAAGTAGCCAAACTGATCATATCTGAGCTGGTCTTAAGCACAACACAACAGTAAATGAGGTTAAAGCAGCTATTTGTGTTGTTTTGGAAAAATTCGGGTCCTAAACTGGAAATAAAAAGTCTTTCTATAGCAGAAGGCCTGGCCTAAACACATTCCTCCTGAATTGGTTGTGGTTAAGTGTTTGACATATGTTCTTGTGTTGGCACCAATTATTGATAAAATTCTGTTTGAAAGGAGTAGCCAACGTTACAGTTTGTGCATAATCTATTCACATCCAGTTGCTTAAAATGTAGTTCCTGCAGATTAACAGTGTGACCAAAGTTTTCATTCCCCTCCTTTTGGAGCAGGCACATTACAAATGCACATCAAAGAAAATGAGCTCTGTTCTGACTTACAGTCTAGGCATGTTCCTGACAAACCACATCTGATGAAGACTCTTAAAGAAATAGCACAAGCAGCACTGCCGGCAGCAAAACAACAAAAGGGCTGGCCCCTTCCACCAGTGAAGAGAGGCTGGTTAATCAAAGGATTTTGTGCCAGGGAGAGGGACTGCGCACTTTATGTTGAAGCAATGCAGTTGAATGATACATATGCAATGACCTAGCTTGGCAGCATTTGAACAAATCACATTTAATTACATATCTTTTCCTCTCATGATATTCCTCTCAGTTCCACTGCAGCCTGGGAAATCAATAACAAATGTTCATTTTGAATGTCTCTGTTCTCTAGCCTTGGAATAATTAGGCACATTCCTTCTGTCCTTATAAGGACAGGGCAGCTCTTCACTTCAAACAATGAAAGAAAACGCACAAAGCAAACCTCCCTTCGCAGCATTCAAAACAATAGGAACGTGAGCTCTGAACCAAATCTGGTCTTTCCTCTTGCGGTGTGCGGCACCTTCTGACAAGGTATGCCTGGCCTCCTCCCAGGGTTATTGGCACTTTTTGTGTCTGTTGTGGTGCTGAGGAAGTCACCTTTGATTTCATGATCAGAGTGAGCTGCCCAGCCAAGTGTCCGCAAGGAATTGGGACAGCTCTGTTTGATTGCGGGCTATTTGCTATCGTGGCCAAACCAAATAACATCTCTCATTGCACAATTCCTTTATCTACAGCGCAGGAATGACCATGTTTTTCTAAATCCCTCTCAGTGACCTGTGAATGAAAAACAGAGCACGTGCTCAGTCTTTATCATTACTAGTGAGGTGATGCCAGGGGTTGTGACAACCGTCGTGTGCAAAGTCACAGGTGAGAAACAAATAAGCTCTTTAAATAAAGTGGGTGTGTGTTCCTTCCAGCCACTGTAGTTTAGGCCCTGGGGCCCATATTTAACAGACTGTAATGAGATGTGGCTTGTTTTTTTACTGGGAGCAAAATGTGTATACAGGTTTGGTGAAAATGGCAAAGATTTTCACATATTCATGGGGAAAGCAGTAGTATTTCTTTAAGGGAAAAAAAGAGCAAACTACAAGTTCCCCTGGTCTTGGCAAATCATGAGGCGTTTTTCATTTTGTAACATCAAAGTCGGCTCCTCTTCTTTGATGTCTTCGCATGCTGTTTAAGGTAAAGCATGAATGAAGAAATGTCAATCTGCAAGGTGTCCATGTAGTTTATGCTGAACACTGAAGAGGACTTGTAGATAAAAGGCAAACACAAGGTTTGATAATGAATGTCCAACAAGGAGGTGTGCATATCTAAAAGGAAACACTCAGCTGGAGAACAGCTCTGCAAACCTCAAAACTCTGCTTAGCCCAAGTTTAAGAGATTAAGAAAAAGTGGATTTTTATAAAAGTGTGGAACCAAGACAGGAATTCTGTAAAAATCCTTGTTGTTCTATAAGAAATGAATGTTCTTTCATTGGCTTTACTTAACAATAATAACTGTGCCACCAACTGTGCTTAATTTGACAATGTGTAATTTTGAGAAGATACAGAGTTAATACTGGGAAAAGCATCAGAGACAAAGTCTAAACCAGCACAGTGCATTTCGGAAATTTATAGCGGGTGCTTTGTGGTCTCTAGTGTCTGAACAAAAGTTGTGTGCTGGATCAAACAAAGGAAAGTGTCAATTATTGAACTCGGTTTGTTGCGAGGATCTAGAAACTCTAATGGAGTGGTAGTCACTTGGGGAGGCTGAGCAGTGTTGGGATGAAGGGGAAGGCACTTTCTGGACCCAAACTCCCTAATTTTCAGGACGAGGACATCCAGTGATGTTACTAGAAACTTAGCTGCAGAAGAGGGTGTTTCTACTGTATCTTCTAGCTGCTAGCACTGAATTTATGCTTCTTTTTCATTATTTCTGAAGCTGTAAAAAGTTGGTTTGATGAACTGCCTGTGCTTTGCTTGATTTACCCGCAGAGCAAGTGCACTGGAAAAGGGAGCACCCACGGGGGCTGCGAGGGGAGCCCGGGCTCTGCGCCAGCCAGGCTTTTGCTTTGCTGAGACAGCTCTGCAGGGGTCGAGTCTGAAATATAGCAATGTCTTAATATTAGCATCTGTCTGCTGCAAACTGGACTGAGACTGCAAAATAGTTTAGATTAACAAACAGGACATAGAAACCTTTCAAAGGGTGCCTGTCGTAGTCAGGTGTATCTGATAAGGAATGTATGTAGGTGAGTATTTAACCCGTAGGACACTGAGTCTTGCCCATTAAGACCAGAAATACCTGTCAGAACTTAGAAATGACTGGATGTTTCATGGATGATAGTTAAGGAATGGACATCCACAGGAATCCGGGGAAATAGGAGGTAAAACTCCACAGCTTCAGTCAAGGCACTTATCTGGCTTTTCTTCTGTTAGTTGAGAGTAACCATGAGAAAACAGTATTTACTGGCACTTTGAATATGAGGAGAGACAATCGAAAACATGGAGTGACTTTTTCTGTTTAAGAACACATATTCAGAGCTGCCCAAAACTGTCTAGAAATTTTGTAGCCTTGGGATGATAACTTATAAAAGAAAAATGAGGGTATAATGCATGGGAACATGGACACCTCATCTGTTTTCATTCTTACATGAGCTACATCTTGTGAGAAGATAACAATATTATTAAAGAGAATGCCTACGTTTTCTCTGGAAAGCTATCTATCACTCCTAAGAATAATCTCTTGTATTTCTTGAATTTTTCTTGCTCTCTATTCTACTTTAACAAAACAATGTGCAGAGACGAAAAAGAAAATCTGGATAAAAGGGGACCTTTACTTCCTTCCAGTTCTCCTTGCCAGATTCAGACTGTTTTGACTGAAGAGGATTAGGTGTGGAAGACGCTCAGGGAAAGTCCAAAGACAATACTGAGATACGTTTTTTCTCAGTTAAGGTGGGACAAAAGTGAACAGAGATCATCTGATTGCGAGTTCTATGAGCTGGCTAGAGTACCTGCTAACCTAGAGATCGTGGATAAAAGCAAGGGAGATCTGACACAATTTTGAGTCTCAACTGCTAAATAATTCCTCTAAACTTGGATATTTTTTTCATAGTTTTATCATCAACCTGTGGATTTCATGGCCAATAAAGAAATGCCTTGGAAAGTTTAAGAATGGGAAAGCTTTCCTGCAGATGGCGTGCATCTCCCTTTGGAGAGCTCTTAGAAAAATTCCTACTGAATGCCATTGCACACAGACAGAGCCTCACTGAGCCAAAGCTTCAGGACCATGTTTTGGGGTTTGAACAGAACATGGGAGCAAGAAAGAAGATCCTTGTGCAGCAGTGGTTACAGGAGCAGAACTAACACCAACCATTCTACAGGAACAGTAAAATAGAGGGTGGCTTCTTCGTTCTTGCATCAAGCTCTTACAAAGGTCTGTAATCACTTCTCATGCTCTCAGGTGTAGGTGCACAGCTACAGAAAATGTTTTTGCAATAATCTGACTGATGAAGCCAAAGGGATGACCCATAGCAAGAGGAGCAGCTGAGGTAATGTGTCTGGTCATAAGCTGGTGTGCAACATCTGAGACCTTTCAACTCAAGGGCTAAAAGGAATGCCTGAAGTCTCTTGCTGCCATTCAAAACATAGGCTTAATTTGAAGTGCAATTAGATTGGACAGTTCTAAAAATTAATCACAATACCTAAGAAAAGAGATGGAAAAAATATTCCTAAGACATTGTCAAGGACTTCAGACATGTTCCTAGTGCAGTGAGGAGTTTCGATTCACAAGTTCACCTTAGCTGCCTCCGGAGCAGGTGCCAGGGAAGCTGTCACAGAGTGAAATTCAGCCCAGCCTGTAGAACTCCTCTGGGCTGTTGAGCACACTCAAGTCTATCCTGTCACAAAAGCACTGAGCTGTAGCCAGATGGGGTTAGGAACGGTTTGATAGTCTGAATGCAACTCTCACACCTCTCGTGGCACTGTGGATATTGTCTTCACTGAGAGCCATGCTAGTATGCTGAAGGATTTGATCTGCTATCCATAGAAACTCTGGATTCAGCAGACAACAGTGTCAACCTTAGTATTGCATTTGCAGAAGAAAATTTTTAATTCAGATTTTTATTGTTGTTTTTCTAAAGAAATACATAGAACTCGAGTCTGAAACTGACACTATTTTGTCACAAGTATCGTTTTAGTCAAATTAAGTCCCATTCTTCTACAGTCTTCATCATTTTGGTTGAACAGTTACAAGGAACACCTGCATTCACTTTATTTGTCTAGTATATATCCAAATATTTGCTGGGAAATATAACTTTTGAGAAGAGAGATTAGCTTTCAAACTCTGAGTCTGTTAAATGTCATCTCTGTGAAAACTACTGACAGTCAGTAGGTGGAGAGTTACTATTGTCTGACAATGATATTCATGGGGAGCAACTTCAAAATGCAACACAGAAGAAAAGAATTTCAGGTCTCTCAAAAGACTTTGGAAGTAAGGAAGTTTTACCCCTCAACACTTGTGCAGGAGGAACTGTATTTGTTCTAGGAGGCTTAATCACCTCATTTTGTTATAATTCTCTCTCAGTTCAATTTCTTCAGACAAAGGGAATTGAAATAGGGCTGGCAGGTAAGGGGTGATGTTGGCATTTGAACCTTTAAAAGACAGAAGAACCAGTGGATTACTTAGTTCAAAGCAGATCCCTCTGTCAGACTGCAGCATGCTTCAACGGGGTGCACACTGCTTCAGCCTACGGTGGGGGTGACAATGATGAATTTTTTTGTATCGTGTGTTCTGTAGTTGGGTCTAAAAGCCCTATTCAGCTTCAGTTGTGTGAGGCACTTCATACAAATCTTATGCAAAGATAATCCCTGCTTAGTAGAGCAGATCTGCTACGGAATCTGAGTTCTGTCACACTCGAGCTCCGCAGTTCAGGGCCGTTGTCACAGGAAGGCAGATGTCACTGCAACAGCAAAAAAAGTGGGGATCTTCTTACATTTTCTGACACTAGAAGGTATGTGACAACCAAAGCCTCCCCTCTTCCCAATTTTGAAACTTTCCATCCCTTTAATCCCTTTTATATAATTTTTAATTTTTTAGCCTTAAGAGCTTTGATCTGTTTTGTCCCTAGAGAACAGCCATGGTTTTGTTCTGTCCCTCCTCTAGTTCCTTTTGCCGGCTTCACACTCTTCTGTCTTTATACCTCCTTCCTAGTTCAGCAGTGTCGTGTGTTGTGCCTCCTAAACCTGCAACTTCCCTCCCCTCTCAAAAGCACGGCTGTTAACAGAGTGTACAGTCTGTTCCCTTTCCCAGTTCCCTGAAACCTGCAGCAGGGCCAGTGCAGTCCCCTCCTGGGAGCACTCGAACTGGAACCAGCTCCTGGCTCACCCATGTTTGTTTGCTGCTCTCCTTGGACTCTAGGGCTCCTTGGATCCACCTCTCTCTCCTGCAGGGCAGAAAACTCTGACAGCACTTAACAAGCAGTGACTGGTAACAATAAGAGGAGTCTTCAAAGAGTTATATTTACATGTAAAAAGACACAGGGACATTTATGTATACCAGATGGCCCAAAGCAGGTGGATATGATAATGTAGCTATGGATTACTGCAATGCCAGAGGAGGAGAGTGATGTTGTTACTAAACAGCACCTCGGGGTCCTAACCTGGGCTGTGCTGTGACTCCTGTTTTACTGGCACTGTACAAATGTATCCTGTCAATCACTGACATGAGGAGATCACAATCTAAACAGACAAGATAATTACAGACTGCAGTGGATACAGAAAGCCTTTCAAAGGTCCTGCAGCCTGCCAGAGTCAGAGCTGGGACTCCAGCTCAAGGCATCTTAATACAAACCGAGCCTCTTGGTCATTAGTCCTTGCTGCTGTTTTCTAAACTGACTGGTTTGTTTATTTGCCCTGGATCCTGCAGATCCCTTAGGCTGCAACCCCCAGCTCTTTCTGTAAATAGAGGGATCATTAGGAGCCAAGCACCTTAATCTTTTACAGGCTCTGTGTATTCATTCTAAAGAATCTTATTGTGGAAAAAAATGAAAAAAGAAGGTCTCCAAAAGGGCTGAAGGTACAAGGTGGTGTGTTTATATTGTCTGTTTAGGTGCAGCTGCAAGCTTTTTGTCACCCACTGCACCACCAAATGGACTGAGCCCACGGGATGCTGCAGGTTGTACTAACGCTCAGACACCATTCACACTGTAGCTGTGGCGTTCACGGAGTGAGCTATGCCTGAAGAACATGAGAAATTTCAGACTCCACCTGAGTGCTTCTGTCTGAGGTTGCTCAAATGGTGAGTACATGAAATATAGGAAGAGCTTTAGAGGAGATCCTTGGATAAACAGAACAGTGAGGGCAGAGTGGGGAAGAGTTTCTGGAAAAGGAAGTCCTGCCCCTGACCTGGTACAGTTCAGTGACGTGTCAGTAAGCACGTGCACATCAGTACTTCAATTTTCGGAAAACCTTTCTGAGCATTACACACAAAAGGCCATTGAAGAAACTGCATTGCAAAAATGTTAGTGGACAGGTTATTTTACTGAAAACTGGCTAAGATACAGGAAATAAAGGGCTGGGCTTAAAGGTCACGTCTCCATTGCTGGAGACAGAATACTGGTCTAGGTGCACCCCTGGCCTAGTTCAGTATTTCTCACATTCTGGAATCAGTCACGATCTCTTTTCCAGAATAAGTTTGAAAAGTGGCCATATGAATGTCTTCCTCATTACCTAGAAGCAGCCGAGAGTATTCTGCTCTCCGTGTTTAGTCAGGAGGGATTTGCAAAGGAGTGGTATGTACATTATGCAGAACTACAAAGAGTCATCTTTGGGCCATCCTTGTTAGCCTAACTTAGAAACTTCTGAAGTAAATCCTAAATTCCAGCCCTGCAGGATCTGGATGTTGCTGTCTTGATCTTGGAGCACCTGGCAGCTAATTTACTTGTGGAGAGACGGTTCATTTTTACTGTTTCTGAATTTTGGTTTAAAACTGCATTAGACTGTGTAGCTTTTTACCACTATAGTCATTGTATGCCTTACTGAAGAAATAAAGGGCAAATGAGCTGTTGGAGACCCAAAAGGGATGATAGTAATTTTCAGTTTATTATGAGGAGAAAATACATCTGGAGTGATCAAAGGTAAAAGCTTTGCCCTCTGGAGCCAAATCAGCCCCTGTGATGAGCAGGCATATTGTGGCACACCTGGAGGTGAGCCATGGGTCGGATGCCTGAGTCTCATATTTTAAATTTTCCATTTAGAGGAGGGGAGTAAAAATGAGAGCGAAGCCAGAGGAGGGGCAGGAGCTGAAAGGAAATAGAGCAGTGATTAAAACAGACCAAAGGATCCCATCCCCAGCCAGCACAACTTTGCTGCTGGGTCTCACATGCTGCCACAAGTTTTCAAAACCAGCAACGACCTTGTCTCGCTACAGAAGGAATAAAACAAACTTTAGCTCCTGCTCAGTGTCTCTCCTGGAACAAAAATTTTCAGTGTCAGTCAAGCTGGTTCTTTTTGTTTGACAGAAGTAAGAATTTTCCAACACGTTATGGAAGAGGGCAAGCAATGTAGAATCTCCTTCTTTGTAATCTGAGGCACTGGGAACTGTAGTTTGAAGTATGTTAGCACCCTAAAATGAGAGCCTGGAAGACAAGCAGAGCAGGAGCACATGGTTTTGTGACTTCAAGGCAGCTGGAACTGTAAATGAAATGTATTACTTTAAGGAACCTTGAGCCCCAAATGATCATTTGATATGACACCATATCATGAGTAAAGAGAAGAATACCCTAAATGACCTGACTAGAAGAATGGGACATCCAGAGCCGTGACAAGAGTTCTCTGAAATTATAGGAGACATGTAAATTCAAGATTTGAAGTTGCAGAAAGTATTTGCTACCACAATATGCCAGTGAAAGCAAAGACAAGAAGACAGCTTTATTTGTGAGAATTAGAGGTCTTTGTGCTCTTGATGTATTTAACAGTTCTTATGTAAATTCAAGCAGAGGAGGCGTTCTGTGAGCCCTCAGTACAAAACCAGGACAATACTACATTCCTTGTAAAAGATGCATATGAATGTCATTTAAGCTCCTTCAGGTCCAGCAGAGAAAAATCTACAGTAGTGGAGAAGAGTGATGGGATTAGAAAAAAGCTGCTCAGGATGATGAACCTCTCAGAGAATTGTCTTTTCCAGTGGCTTCATTCCTTGAGGTGTGTCAATCCAGGCACCCGAGGTACGTCCTGGGCTGCGGTGGGGTAAGAGTCCAGAAGATGGGCAGCTTTCTGTGGGCCTCAGATCTAGTCAAAAAGGTGCCATCAGGGAAGTTTGGGTTGGCAGGATGGATTGCCACACTGCACAGAATCTGTAACTCCTCGTGGCTGTGCTCTGCTGTTCTGTGGAGGGTCAATGGCTGTGGATGGGGAGAGCCCCAGAGCAATCAGGGCTTAGGAACCTCTTGACTGGAGTGAAAACCTTGGCCACCACCCACTCCAGGTGTTTCTGCAAGAAGGAGGAGAGCTGGGAACTACATAAGTGACCATGGCAATAACTAGGTTGTTGCATACTGGACATACCACACCCCACAAAGCTGACACTTGTGTCTCATCAGTGCTAACAGCAGTTCTGGTTTGCTGCACTCCTCCTGACTGTCAGTGCCTGAAAGGAGACTGATGAGAGCCAAGCAGGTCTGTTCTGGTGTTTTTAACCCTTTGATTCTTTTTCTTTTCATGCTGCAAATGCCATATGAAAGAAAGGGGAATATCCATCCAACTTGAGGCTTCGAAACCAGGGGAGGCATTTGACTAGTGTGTCATAATATAAGTTCCAGTTTAAGCCACAGAAGAAGCCTAAAATGAGGCCAGAGTGTTCAAAAAAAGCTTTGGAGATGTTTTTTTCATTAGATGTATTGTAACTTGACATTAAAGATGCTCCTAATTCTTCAAGTACAGTCAATGTAGACTTCCAAATCATTTGGCTCTTTTCATGCTGAATTACTGCCACATGAAGTGGAAACCAGTGAATAACTCTCTTCCCTTACTCTGCTCTTGTTAAGCCTCCCTCACCCCCCTTGCCTTGGTGCAAGGAATACAGAACTAAAGATTCATCAGGTCTAATGAAGTCTTGCCCTTTACAGATCCAAATTCACCTCTTTTTTCCCCCCTTCTCTCTGAAGCACTTCTTGGTAAAACAACTAAGCTGAATTAGGTTCTATTTTAAAATGGTCTGCCGCTGACAGGCTCAGTTCTACAAGCAGTTGAAAATGGCTGGCAAACCTTTATACAAACAGCATGCAAAACATCACACAAAGCCCAGGGAAGAAATGGCTTTAGATGTAGGGATTATAAAAGAGTGAATACAATTTTAAGATAAAATACAAGTGATTAAGTTAATGATGGATAATTTCACGAGTTTGAAAACTATAATTAATAGGAATTAATTGTATATTTAGACATTCAGCATAGCTCCACTAAAAACACTACATCAAACATAATGATATTGGAAGCCTATATAATGAAGAAATGATCCAGATGTTCATAAAAGCTTATAAAGCTTTAGAAAAAAAGGGGCTGCATGAAGAAGCTCTAATGATAAAAAGATGCCACTTGCTGTTCTGCTCTTCTTTTAAATACATCCTTTCTGAAATAATGATTATCATTTGCACTTTCATCTTAAGTGAAATAGCATATGGCTTTGGCTGATTAAAGCCCCCTCCTGGTATTAATCAGCATCTTAGTATCATGTTTCTAATGGAGGCAGCAGTTGCCCTGCTGATATTGTAAGCTTTTTAACAACATCTAAAGTCTGCGGATCACTGCTGCTGGCAAGAAATAGCTTTGAGCCTCCTATGTACAAGAGTATTGCAAAGATGTCACTTACAGGTGCAGTTTATATGAGCTCCTACAACACATCGTATTTTAAACATTCGCTGAAACTTAAAGTTTAATAATTACCTTTAATAAGTAGTCACCAGTTTTTAAAAGAAAATCAGAGAACTTTTGGGCCTGATAACATTCGGTACATAGAGGCATCTTGGAACCAGGGATCACATGCCGCAGGGAAGGGTTCGTGTGCTTTTGAGTGTCCATAAACCATGAAGTCTGTGTGCATGGCCACTGCTCTAAGCTGAGCCCAGCCCAGCAGAGATGCTCCGAAGCTGACCTGACAGCTGTGGCACAGCCCATGCAGAAATGGCCACCTCCAAGGACTAAGCTCAGCTGCAGATTTGTCACCTCATCAGGGAAATGCCAAGGGAGAGCCTCAGGCAGAGCTGGGCAGGAGCGTAATGGCTCACACAACCACCCTGGTGAGGTTCCTTGTCGGTGGAAGCCCCTGGTCCTACACCAGTGGGCCGGAGGGAGCACAGGGAGCCTCGACTGTGGGATTTAAGGGCGATTGCACTGTTCTCTGACACAGAAATACGTGGAGATGGGGGTGGGGTTTGCCCGAGTTTGGCATCTCCCACAGGGACTGTGCCGGTCCCAGCTCGGCTGTAAGGCAGGAGTGGAGCCCTGGGCAGGCCCTGAGTGGCAGAGTGCAGTCCCTACCACGCTGCCTGTGCCTGCTGGGGCTGGCTTTGTTTCTCTGGAAACTTGTTCTCACGTACCATTCAGATGTAACCAGGTCCTCCAAGTTAGGTACCAGACTTGTTTTGTTTCTGCTGGATGGTAAACCAAACAAGCACAAAACAGCAAGGAAACTGGTGTTAACAAAAGAAGTTTAATAAATGTTATTGTTTCAGAGATTGTCGAGGGGAGGAACGTCCTGGTAAGGCTGACAGGCCAGGCAGACCTTCAGCATCACTTTTGCTAAGCATGAGGCAGTTCTCAAGAGTTGTTATCTTCTGGATTGTAGTGATAATAGTTTACACATATGGACACTTTCCCAGATCTGGTATTTCTGCTTTAGCACCTGGGAATCCTGTTGGACACTGCTTCCATTTGCTCTTTGATGTAGCTACCCTAGGGCATTGTGGATGCACAAAATCCTATAGCCCTCCACCCCTTTTCTCCCTGGATTGCTGTATTAGAAAAGTCCAGCATGCAATGCTTAATTCTTTCTTACAAATCAATTTTAGCAAGGCAATATTATCATAACTCCATTGTCGTCACTTTCTCCTTCATAAGCTCCCGTCCTTCTTTCCTCATCATGGTAAGATGTTCATCTAACAACTTCTTATATGCCTGGACAAATAGTTCCTGCTTTTTTGTAAATAGCTGTCACTAAACTAATGTTTTATCCTTGTCTTTTGAAGCTGCTGGGCTCTCTGGCTATCACCATCCACCACGTTCCTGACAATTATCTATCGTGACTCACAGGGGAGTTGGATGTTTTGACTGTTGTGTTTCATTTATCTTACACATTTTTCCAGTAGCACATTCCAAAGGCCATGCTTGTCTGCTGCTTCTGTCCCACAGGTTAATTTGAATTTTGAATCTTTGGCAGGTGTGTTTGAAGTTGAATTTTTTCAATTCTAAAAAAAAAATACAGTTGTTTTACTTACTTGCATTCTTGACTTTTGAAGTAATCTAATACTCTGGTTTTTGATGTATCATTTTCCCACTCTCCATTTTGTTTCAGAATCAAATTTTATTAGAAATTGGTCTCTAGAATCTATTTCTTTTTCTGTCTCCCAAGCTGGGTTTTCTTGAATGAGAATATTTTTATGTCTTTATAAAAACTATTTGCCTTGTGATAATCATTGACCATCTAAATACTTCAAACTATTTAAACTGCTAGGGCATGTGAACCATGCCTTGAATACATAGGGTAAATCAGGCAAGCAATTTAATCTCTTTTTCTTAGTCAGAATTGGTGGTATAAGGGCCAGTTTATCCCCCAGAAGAGCTCCTCTTTGCAGTTTTATGTCTTTTTATTTAGCTATTTGCCATCTGTAACGTGTTTCTGTTCTATTTCTTTATTGGCTATTGATGAGGCCAAGATGGTGATTTGGCAGTGGCTGCTGACCACCTGTTCCTCAGCCCTTTGGCCCACGTGGCTGCCACCCCCTCCCGCAGGGGTGCGGAGCCTGCCCCTGCCCAGGGTTCAGTTGTAATCGATTTCCTCACAAGCCACAGGGAAGCCCCTTCTGCCACTGCTCCATCTCACTGCCAGCAACCGGCCTGAGGTCCCTCCAGAGGATGTTCCACTCTCACAGGCCGCACCAATTTCCGTCAGCCTTCCCATAAGTGACAGGAGAATCGACTTCCTGCTTTAAAAGAACCACTGACATTGTGTTCCAGTTAGCAACCAACCACACATGCCTCTGTGCAAAATTTCCTCTTTGATCATTGCAGTTGCCTTCATTTTTCTTCCCCAGTAATTTTTTAGCCCAGTAATTTGGCACTACTGGGTTAAAAGAGGAGGACATGGAGCTGCCACTGGCTGTGCATCTCAGGATGTGAGCAGCAGCTACTGCCCCGTGGAGTGGGATCTGCATCTGAGAAATGGAAAATGGGGACCGCATTTCTCTCAGCTTTCTGGAAGAGAACCGTGGTAGTGGCATCACCACTGAGTTTCAAGCAGCTGTGTGCATTTTGTACTGGTGGAAATTATCGTTTGGGCGCAGAAAACATAATTGTCTTGTCATTTCCTCTCCCTCTCCCCTTAATGAGAAAGTACTATTCTTAGTGATTTTATAGTGACATCTACAAACTTCCGAAGCATTACCACACTGCGCTAAGTGCTGTCAAATGAGCAGGGTGGGTTTCTTTCAGTGTCACACGTTTGCTTACAAGTCTGCAATCCGACTGCTGAATTCCGCATAGAGCTGCTTCTACAGGGGCAGCAGAGCTGAAACGCAAGCTTCGTGCACATTGTTGTCCAGGTACTTAGTAGTTCCTTTCTGAATGCTTCACACTCCAGTCCTAATAGTTGTCTGATACCAGGAATAAACTTGAGGACTTAAAAGTGCCTAATAGTAGAAGAATATGTGTTTGCAGAGAGTTTCAGCTTCGGCCAGTCTTGGTTTACCTGAGGGCTGTTTACTGCCTGAACCTCTGAATGTGGCAGCTGAAGCCTCCAGGATCAGAAAGGGCAGAAAGACTGCACATTTTCAGTAGTGAAATGGAATGGGTTTACTTTAAACTGCATTTGCCCGTGGTAATGTCTGCTTCTCACATTTCTTTTGGATTCCTCATAATTTCTTCAGATTCACAAATGTTTGACTAATAATATACACAATGGTCCTGTCAGTCTTAGTGCAGAGCCTGCATAGCTATAAATTGCATGACATGACAATTATCATGCAATTTGGGGGTTGTGGGAGCTGTAAACATTATAATAATCTGATTTAAATACTCAGTGCTCCAACAAATTAGGCATGATTACAGTGAGTTGAGTTGTCCCTTGAATGCAAATGCAGCCTCATCCAACTCCAACAGCAATTCCATAAAAGTACACAGAGAGAGCATGTGGCTCATAAAGTTTTTTTAAAAAGGAAAATGTTGTATATATTAATGAACACAAAATAAAACCTAGGGGGAAATATAAATATACTTTGTGATGCTTATCTCAGGGATAATTGTTTAGATTTTTACATCTGGAACAGCTAGCATTTCAAAAGCTAAATATTTGATTTATACAGTTTATTTTATTTATATTAGGCATTCTCCACGTGTCTGAAATTTATCCCTTTGCTCTGGACCTGCATCACTTGCACCCTTATCTAGGACACCGAAGCTGCGGTGCCGCACAGGCCTTGCGTGGGCCCCGGGCACAAGGCAGGAGCTCGGTGTGAGTCTCTCTCTGTGCTTCTCTGGGCTGGTGTTCATCACCTGGAGTCCTGCAGTGTGCAAGAGCTCTAATAGAGGCTTGGTAACCCCAGATCTAGCTCAAAGTAAGAACAAAAAGCCAGTCCATTTGCCAAAATCCGCCATTCTAAGACAAGAAAAAGCAGATGGAAGGGGAAAGGCAGGGAATAAAGAGAAGGAATGACAGTATCGATCTGTGCAACTGTGCATGCCACTGCATGTTGTGTTTAGCTGTCTCCTTCCCAGTGTGTGAGGGCTGTGCAGGGGTATCTTTACACAGGCTGGCTCAGTTTTGCACTGGGATAGTTGGCTCAAAACTGAGGGCACGTGAAGGATAAAATTCCCACTTGGGCTTCAGAGATAAAAGTGCCTGTGGGTAGCTAGGAGTGCCTGTCTAGAGATGAGGGAGAAGCACAGATGGAGTGTTTCAAACATCCAGATTCTACCCTCTCAGCTTTTTAAATTGTTGTGTGTTGGAATCCTACAGATTAATGCAGAGCACATCCTGAAGCAGCGATGCACCATGGGTTGTTCAAAAAAAAATGCCAGGAAGGGCTCTGTGCTGTGGCTGACAGCTGAACCCCTGAAGCACAACAGTGGTGTACCTTGTCATCCTGGTAGAGAAGGGACATCACCCTGAACGCTATAGAGGTACAACTGAGAGGGGGAAAGCCCAGGGCACTACTGTAGATGGTAGAGAGCTGCCAATGGGGATCAGAATAGCCCCCGAGATACCCATTTCCCTCCCACTATGTGCACACACAGCCTTGCGACCTTCCTCCCTCTCCCCATCCCCTCTGAAATACTCTGGCTGCGATGGACAGGCCTAGAAGCAGGACTGCACATTTCCCTCTGCACTGAAAGAGCTGCTTGTGCAGATCTCTGTGCACCTCTGAGGGGACAGCGGTGGCACGTGCTGGCCAGGCCGGGGTGGCGGGTCCCAGAGCAGCACGGGCACCGCTGCCCCCCGACACGTGGCCTGTCACTCGTGCTGTGCCCGGGCTGGGGCACTGCCCAGCCTTCCAGCTGCCGTGCCAATGGACCAGCAGCAACAGAAGCTACGATGAATTAACTATCAGCCCCTCGCATATCTGCTGTAAGCAGGAACATTTGCAGTGATCAGTCAGCAGTTTATTGGCTAAGATCAACAACTGAGATAACTACAAATAAGTGGCTTTGCAGCCTTTTCTTCTAGCATGTCTTTTGCAATCAGTATGAATTATTACAGTGGGTTTCAAGAGGTACAAAGAAAGTTCATCTAACAAGCAAATAGATATAAAAGGAAAGGATAAAGGGAAAGCCAATGTTAATGGCTTTTCCTTACCAAAGACAGCTGGAGTTCATAACTGTATCACTATTAGTCTGCACAGTGTCACTGTCAGTCTGAAGACAAAAAAAATCAACGTGCTGTTTTCTTTTTTCTTTGAGAAGAGAAGAATGCAAGAACTAGATTAGGATAGATGAGTTCAAATATCTGGTCTGATGGCAAATTACATTGGGATCAGAGAAATGAAAATGCTGTATGAACTCTGATCAGAAATTCCACATTTACTAGAACTCCTGTAGTGCTGTTGTTCTCTACTGGGATGCTGTGATCCTCAGTGCTGACTGTTCATTTCTCTCAGGACGTGGTTTCAAAAGTGAAACCTTGTGGAGAGATTGGCCCCATTTTAGCCAGGATATTTTGTGTCATGACTGCAACTGCTTTCATTAGTTAGTCAGTGCTCAAATAATCTTTAAGAACCCAGTTCTAAACTAGTTCTTGCTCAAGATCAACATCCCAACATAACCCAAGGGGGAACTCAGCTGGTGATGGTGCAGTGTGTGTCAGAGTACGGAGAAAAAACCAAATTCCCAATGATGACTTATTAAAAATATTTTTTTCTACAAGTGGGGACTTTTGGACCAGATCAGAGCAAGGGTAGTGTCACTGTTAAACCCCGCTCAGTGACCCAGCCATTTCTTGCTTCTCTTGCTGCCCAAAAGGGCGACAGAGGGTTGTTATGTCCCACTGAACAGCTGATGTACCTGGTCTCTAAAAGCACCATTCCTCTAGTTCCTGAAATGCAGCATTGACAACTCTTGCAAGTCAAATGAAAACCTCACATTTTTTTTAAAGCCTTGGCTCCTTGGCTGAATGAGTAGGTGAAAATCTTAGCTTTCATGAAAGTAAACACCTTATTTTATGAGGATGGATATAGGAAAAAACCTTGATTATGTATAATTTCTTAGGATCAGGAAATATCAGGCTCATAAGAAACTGAAATCTATTATATTTTTTAGAACACTCCCGAGTTTTTAGATTGACCTAATTGTAATTAATTCTTGGTTTTGCATACTGAAAGTGTAGAAATTGAAAATTATTTCTTTGTACACTATTACATGAGATAGTGCTGTTTGAATCCACTTTAATTAAAGAATTTGATGAACTGGAATTGCAAAAAGATAAATTGTTGTTTTATTGCTTGATAAGTAAATGATGAGATGGGAATATATCATATACCTTTTCTGAGAGTTAGTTAAGAAATACCTGATTGCGTGCAATGAAGAAAGTGGATCTTTTAATTTTTTATTAATGTACACACTTCTTCGTGTCCTAAGGTAACTTATGTGCAAAGGAGGAGAGGAAAAATAAAAGGTGAACTTTCAGTATTTTTCCCACATGTAAGAAAAGAGCCCAGAATCTCTTGATAATGTAATGACTGGCCCTGGAAGGGAAAGAAATTACATATCTTGTTCTGGGAAGGCCTTAGAAGAAACCTTCCCATGGCAGACTGCGACTCCTTGGGTTCCTGTGGCCCTTCCCAGAGGTTGCTTAGCACGATCTTGGGACTGGCCATCACTCTTTTGGACACATCCTTTGTCTTGGCTCTCAAGCTATGCTAGGCTGCTGTCTGGTACTGAGACTCCGAATTTCCCAATCTCGTCACCTGACAGCGGAACCAGCACTGACTTTATTATGTGTGCTTTTCCACTTCTATTTATGGATCAAAATTTAAAAAGAAAGAAAGAAAAGAGGCTTCTAAAACAACTACTGCCACCTAGTGTCACACCAAACCCAGAAAACCCCACTCGGCAGCTCGAGCTCTTCCCACTGGAAAAATCCTCGAGAGTAAATCCAATTTCCATTGATTTCCATTGGCACTGACTTCCTCAGACATTAATGTTACAGCTTGCATAGCAAAACCTATGTATTTTCCACCACTACATCCAGGGAAATGGTTATACATAGGAGGTTCAGAATTTGTGTGTGTGCCTTGATGTGATGACAGAGAATTTAATTCCATCCTGCAGCTTTACATTAATGCAGAGGTGGACATGACTTGGCAGCCTGTGGCAGTGGTGTTGCAGGTGAAGAAATGTGTCTACCTGCTCATTTACCAGTTTCAGAAAGCTGCCTCTCAGCAACATAAAACCTTTTCAAATGTGTTTGCCATAGTGAGCTAAATATCACCCTTCATTTTAGCATATTTTAAAGCACTGTAATAAGTATTTTACACCTGATTTTCTTATGGTGGAAAATCCTTAAGGTAAAGCTTAGCACAAGGAATTTGTGAAGCAGCATTCTGTTCAGAATGATACAACTCCTAATGATCCTTCATGTTGAATAAAAACTGTTATGAGACAAGGCACACCAGAAAATATTAATTACACTTCTTGGTGCTTGTGGCAATAATTCTGACTGAAATGAATTGCATCATTTATTAATATGAGGCTCGATACACTGTGTGGTGTTAAATATCCTTTCTACAAGACAAAAGCTCGGCAGGAACAGTATTATCACAACTCACCTCTTAAGGCTGGATGCTGAGAGCCAGGTAAGATTATCTCTGTCTGGTCTGAGGTTTTATTAGCAATGGAATCCACAGAGATTCCTGCAAATACTTCAGGCTCAGCTAGTGCCTGTTCTCTGAGGTCCTCGGTGGTCTTAGAAATTAAGTAATCCTCCAAATATTTCTCTATTAACTCGGTGTATATTATAGAATATATTTTGTGGACTCTCACAGCAAGGTGGCAAACGGACACTGACAGCACATGCGTGTGTGATCACAGGAACAGCCCTTTGGAGCAGGTCCTTTGTTGCTGTGTTAGCTGTAGAGCAAGGCCCAGAGTCCAAAAGTCTGCGTTTCCTGTTCTTGGATCAGCACTCTTCTCAAATTACTGTAGCAGGATTTAGAAAATGAAAGGAAATGGGGCACTAATAGTCATGACTGTGAAAAATAGTAGGAATTGTCACGAACCGTGAGTGAACACTCCATTTGCTCCTCAGAGGGCTGCAAAGTAAAGGCCAACATGACACAGACACATTCTAGAGCAGCTTATGACCTCTCCACTTATGAAAAGGTAAAGTGACTAAAGCAAATGAAGTTAAGGAATATTTGAATATCATCTTCTTGCACATCTTAGTGATCGCCAGCAGATCTGGGAAAGTTTAGAACTGCCACCTGAGAATACTTTCATGCAAAGGGAATGAAAACTGGCAGAGCCCCTGATGCAGGAAAATGCTGTGCAGCTGTTGAATTTTCAGCACATGAAGTTCAGTGCATACTCAGTCTTTGCTGGATTGGCACAACAGCACTGAGAGGTTAAAGGACCATTCACGATCCCTTCCTTCCCAGTGCTTTGAAAAAGTGAGATACATTTTCTCTTAAACAACATCTTGATTGGTGCTCCACACAATGCCCTGCTGTTCTGCTGGTATTGCTCACCAGAATGTCATAACCTGGCCCCCTGTATTAGTCTTACACAGACATTAACAAGGCTTTTGCAGTTGGAAGAGACAGGTGCATTTGAGGTTAATGCTGAATTTATTGCCTCATTGTCTTTCCAAGCCTACCAGTAGGGAAAGAGCAGTAAAGACGAATCTGTTCTGTTTTTCTTCACTAAAAATAACTCTCAGTTTTAAACAATTTTTTTTTCGTCCTGAGGGTTCAGTTTGAGACAGTCTTGAAATATTTCAGAACTTACTGAACAAATATCTCCTTACTTTACCCTGCAAAACATCCACAAATATTTTAACCCCCTGGTTTTTTCTTGACATATCTTGTCCTACTCACATACAGAAATAGGAGGTTTAACAAAGGGTTTCTATTTCTGTGAACTACATTGTAAATAATGTAATCCCAATGTTGGTCATTCAGATAATCCTGACCTATGGATACAGTCTAGCACCACGTTACACCCAAAAAGAGAATGCCTCTGAGCACTTTGGACAAATGTTTGCAAATCTGTATGGATGGATTCAAGTCTTTCAGCTATAGGTGATACTAAGCTTAAAAAAAATATATACAAATCTGTAGACACAGGTAGAGCAAATCACAGTACCTGTAAGGCATTTCCTGGCAGCCTCACAAACAAAAACACAATTATGGGACGAGAGTTTTCTGCTGAGATGCAAAGTTAAAACCAGCCTGAAAACTTGGTTATAAAATTGTCTGATTGTCTGTCTTTCTTGCCTATTGTGTGAAATAAAGTGCATTAATCTAAGTTTTATTTTGCATCACGATTAGTATATTGCACAAGATGCTTGAACAGATGTCATAGAGTCAGCCCTCATCTTGTATGTGTTACTGAAAATCTCAGAGTGAATTTAAATTTTCAGTAAGCCTGAGGAATCCAAACTGGGTAGGCCACAAAAATCGTGAGGTTTTGTATCAGGAGATCTAGAAGAGTATTGTTGGGCTCCCCATGAGTTTTTTCTGGAGTTTATGTTCTGCCTTGCAAGCAGGAGGAATTTAAATGAACCCTTTCCCTTTTTTTTCACTGAAAGATGAGATAAATAAGCAAAGAACTAAAGCTTTAAATAACCAAAATGTCATAGGACAAGCACTGAACTATTTGGACATGACAACACTGAGTCAAACAAGCTTGCTATTGTTTTGTACAGACATCTCCCTATTTTTTGAATTTTTTTTTAAAAATTAGGGCCAGATTGTGTTTTGCACATCCAAACCCATATTGAATAGTGGGGAAAGATCCATCAAACCATTTCCATTCTTTCCTGTGGTCAGCGATACAAAGGGAAACCAAATAATGTTATAGGAGTGTCAAGTGCTCTTGCTTGTTTTGCAGTGTTGTGGTTATTGACAGTCCACGGTCAAAGAGAGGCACAGAGGAGCCCTTAGGGTACCTGTCGTAGTTCAGTCTCTTTCCCCGCTTTCAGAGTGAATTTTTACTTCAAAGCAAGAATTTAAAAGCCTCAAAACAGATGAGAGATTTTTTTGAGAACAGTCCTAAGTGTCTAACTCCTAGCTTGGACAGCAGTATGTCCAGTGCAGGCTGTGCCTGGTGAGCATGTGCTGTGGGGGGAAGAAGGAATCATTCAAACACTTGGGAGAGCCCTAATTTGACAATGTTTGGGGGTAGCAATTTCCCATTTTGATTTTGTTACAGTTCTGTGAATTTTGAATTAATCAAAATATTAGTAAGTATTAGTTATGATTTGGACAATTGCACAGGAGCAATCTTAAAAAAATGTCTTCTTTTTAGAGTCTATGTCCTCATATTTTGACCTGGCAAAAAGAAAAGGAAGAATGAGCAACATTTCTATTTTTTTAGCACATGTCCTCAGATTTTCAGCTTAAATCATACTTGCAACATTTAGCTGCAGTACATCTATTTGGTTAGTAGGAGCAGAAGCATCAGAGCTATGGCTTTAGAGGCTCTGGACAGGCAGTTTAAAATACACAGTCTCCTTGAAAGAATTTATAATCTGTATAGACTAACACAGAGCAGAAGAATAATGTCTTACATATAACTGTTTTAACCTTTACTTTTGTGAGTTTAAAAATTGTCTTTAAGATACCTGCAGAGAGGCAGGAGCAGAAGCTGTAAATGATGACATCTGACTCCTCCATACAGTGTGGCATTGGGGACAGGTAATGCTTATTGGCTTATTGGGTCGTTCAAATAAGATGCTTTAGAGACATATCACCCAAAAGGCTCGTGAAAGGAATGTGGATCTTCATGGTCATGGATTTTAATGGAAATGGTCCCTTAAAAGTCCATGACACCTTTTGTAATACTGAGTCGGACATTTATGCGAGCATTGAAAGTTGGGAGGGGGTCTTCTGGCATGGTCCCCCTCTGAGTGGTTTCCTGTGTTTATGCTGCCTCCCTGTCCCTTGTACCTGCCTTCATGCTGGGTTATTTTTCATGTGCCTGTTCAGGCCTGTTCATTCTCTTTTTAAAAAAAAATTTTAAAAAACTTTTTTACTTGTAATCGTTGAATGATAAATTATCTCACAAAGGTTGCTCCTCTCATTATTTTTATTGATTTCTGTCAATTCATATCAAAGTTATTCATGGCAACGGCATTCTAGATTGATTCAACAGAAGGCTATCAAATACATTCTAATGAAAAAGCTAACCTGACATTTCATCACTTAAACTTGCATTTAACTCCTAGGCATGAGTAGTCCCACAGGCCGTCCACTGGAGGTGCTTGTGTTAGCTGGGCTGAAAGCACTGCAGGTTAAAATACTGTACAATCTAACCAGTATATGAAGGACAGAAATGGGGACAGAAGGCAGGAGCCTTGTTCCACAGATGTGTTTGTTAATTAGCACAAAATTATTGCATTCCATACATTTTTTGGCTTGGATCGAAATTAAAGGATTGTCGGGGGGGGATCAGAACTTGATGACCTTTGAGGTCCCTTCCAACCCAAACCATTCTGTGATTCTACGAATCAAGCATTAATGGGGAGAAATACAGGTCCCATCAAAGTCAATGGGAATTTTGGCGTTGATCAGGAGGGCCAGGACTGCACACACAATCTAAATGCAGGTGCCTGGAAGAGCATGGGAAGCAGGCATAAATTCAGCAATGACACCGAGGCCAGACACAATGATCCCCGTGATGTTGCCTTCCAGTGAGCTGCCTACCAGCAGTGAAACCCTAATGAAAAACATCTTTCAGAGAGTGCTTTCTGCAACACTTTTTCTGTACTTGTGTATAAGTCAATATGCTGCTTAGAAAGGAAGGCTAAAGAAAAGTGCCTTGGTCTTGCTCTTGCAGTAACAGTGATCCATGACAATGCTGTAGAACTTCAGGCTGAAATACTTGAGCTTAGCTGGAGGATAATGGGCTCTGTGGAGGCTGTTGTGCATTTCATAATCAGTGCTGACATGCTACGGAAAAAGACATTTTGGCTAAATCACCATCTGTATGAGAACTCTACACTAGGATTAGTTACTGCCACCTTTCTAAACTAGATAAAGCAAGGACAGGGGGACTAACGTAATGACCAAGGGGGAGGAAAAATGGTTTCATATTGTAGATCTTCTCCAAGTCACACAGAAATTTGGGAGAAAATTGCTATCTCCAAAGGCAGATTTTTCAGAGCTGAAAAGCTGACATGATATTTCTATTCATAGATAAATAAAACACAAATATGAGTCTCTGTGTGAAACAAAGATCAGACATGTATCTTGTATGATTTTGATATGCACAAATTTCTTCGAACATCTCATAAGGAATGATAATATTGGTGAAAGTAGACGTCTGATTCTGAAGGATTAACAAAAAAAATCTGTTCTCGCAGGTTTTAGATTTTATAGGTTTATATTGATCTTTCCTCCTCACAGTTATAGAATATCCTGCTTTTTAAATTAAACTACTAATTGATGTTTCAGGATAGCAACTTGTTGTTCCAGTGCCTCACCTGCATCTTATCAAATGCTTCTTTCATTCAGTGAGAGAAGAGCTGAAAACGATTTAATCAGTGGCTCTGTCAATGTGCACCACCTGAGGATTTGGCCTGAAAACAGGTCAACAGCCTCATTTTCCCATTT
Source organism: Mohoua ochrocephala (assembly GCA_013398855.1). Lineage (NCBI taxonomy): Eukaryota > Metazoa > Chordata > Aves > Passeriformes > Acanthizidae > Mohoua > Mohoua ochrocephala. Next base: position 451,336 of record VZTA01027901.1, on the reverse strand, counting down.
GCTGGATCTGTCTCTGGAAAGGACTGCTTTTGGGGAAGTCTCTTTGAGAGCCTTTGTCAGCAAGGAAAAGGGTGAGTAAAGATTATTTTAGTTTTATGGTACAAAGCAAAGCTGCTAAAATGTATTCTCTGGGGACCTGGATAAAGAACAGGTCAATGAAAAAATAATGCAAGTGCATTTCAGATCTCCTCTCTTTCCGCTTTTCAAAAACAAGGCCATTGTACAAGTTTTCTATATCAACCTTACCCTTCTTCCTCCTCTTTTTAATATTTCACTAGCACATTTTGTTCCTGAATGCTTTTCCACACTTCAATGAGGTGCCAAGTGATGTTAGGTTTGGGAATTGCCATGCATAGCTTCTGGTACGCAACTATGACAATAAATAGGTTTACCAGGTCAACTCCAACCTCTAATGCTTCTGGAAACGTGAGAATTCTGCTTCTCTGTGGAATGCAGAAGGCTCGCTTACCAGAGCACATTTTTAAGCCCACAAGTCTGAGTGGGTTTGAAATGTGCACAGCCGACCTCTCTTGGTCCTAATGAAAACACGCATCTGGCAGCCCTGGAATTCCTGCTATAAAATAATCCTGCTCTTTGAGGGTTGTTGACTTAATGATCCTCTGGACCCTTTTTTTCCTTCCTAGAGTGCCTGATTTTTTGTTCCTTTTTTGTCCCCATGACAGCCAGTGACAGACGTGTGTTCCACCTCTGTTTTACTTCTTGCTTCCTTTTTCAATCGTTTTGAATGCTTAGTTTGAGGCACCTCATACAACTCATTTTTAATGACTCGTTTTAGTTTTAGCACCCTCTTCCTTACTAGCAGACCATCCAATCCCTCAGAAGTGTCTATACCATAAACTTTGCCTGCTACACTTATTTAGTGCAAAGCAAATGTAAATTATTTTTGCCAAAAAATTTGTATCAGTGAAGATGTCCTTCTACCACCTAGAAAAATATTCAGCTTCACCTGCAACTTACAAACTTTCTCACTTAACTTCTGGTGTGTTCATTTTTCAGGGTTCAAAAGACCTGTCGTTCTGCCTGCAAGCTTGGAGCATTATCCCATTATCACTAGGGATCAATATGTAATTTTACCTCCAAAAATACTTCTCAGAGATCTGTTTTTCCCATGGCTACTCCTGTGTATGCTCTTAATTACAGTCATGACTAATTCTAACAAGTTGGACAATATTAATTCCGTATTGCTATGAAATATCTTTCCCAGCTGATTTAGAAAATTGGGTCTTTTTAACTATAGCTGTTTAGGTGAATTGTTTAAAGAGCTGGCGCACAGCTGCAGTTGTATGAAATTGCACAGTCTCAGGTTCAAGCAGTTAGTACACATTGCTGGAGACAGCTTGGAATAGCCATGTAAAAAACCTGCAAGCACTCTAATTTATCTTTAAAACATCAAATTTGCATGATTCCTTCTCTAGTTCTTGTGAGTTTTTTACTTGAGCTTCTAGCAAAAGATGAAGAACTCGTTTGAACCTGCCTGCTATTTGGCATGCCTGAAGCTGCAGCTCTGGACTGAACTTTAGAAATTTCTGGCCAGAAATTTAGATTTTAAAACTGCAAATGTCAAGGCTGGATCTAGGTCCTAAATATAGCAAAATCTATGCATTGTTGTATTTGAAAGCCTGGTTTACCTTTGGATACTCCTTGGAGTCATGCTTTTAGATAAAAATTGTCCTGTAAATAATCATATTTCTGATGATATTCGGGAGGGAGGCAAACAATGTATTTTCCTACTCAGCAGGTTGAAATAAAACAATCCTTAGCTCCTTTTCAGTCAGGAAGAGGTAGCCGTGGCTGAGACATGTGATGCCATTTCATGGCCCTTCTCGATAGGCTGCTCCTTGTGAAAGAGCAGCAGGCCCTTTGCTTGTCTCTTCCAAGGACCTGCTTCCCTCCACAGGCACATGGCAAGGGGCATCATCTCACTCCTCTGCCATCACTGCAGCACAGAATTATCTCAACCACGCTGTCAGCCTGAGCTAACAGTCCACCCAAGGGTACTGCAGCCACAGAGCCCTCACCAGCTGGTGAGAGACTGCTTCATCTCCTGAAAATGGGCTTTAACTGAATTTCTAGGGACCCTACAAGTCACAGCTATGAGCACCCCAACTAGCAGGAGCTGGCAAACATTTTACAATCCTGCAGTCTGAAATAACTGGGGAAAAAAAAAGAGAAGTTGTTACTTAGCTTTTTATCTCTGTGTGTATTTTTTATTATTTAATTTACTCCGTTCATCTTCTGCTTATATTGTACAGTGGCATAACAATACCAGTTTTTCTATCTTTAAACCCTTAAGGAAGAAAGTATGAAGATATGATTGTTACAATAGATGTTTCAGGCTTCTTTTTTACGGGTGTGAGAAGAATTCTTTGTGACAGCAGATTTAGGGAAGAGGAAAGAGGCAGGAAAAGGGATAAGTGCTGATGAGATTGATTGTTGTTACTGAACAGTAAAAAACTGGGCTTGGGGATGGGAGAGAGAAGCTGTGTTCTGGACAAACCTCTAATATTGCTCTGTAAAGGAGAAAACCTAAATTAATCCTGTGTTTGGTTTTAGATTTGTGGCTTGTAAAGACTAAATGTACTATTTTATGTTTTTTTTCCTTTCCATATATGACAAGCTGAAGCTTAAGTATTCCCTCTCACGCCTTTAAATAATTCAGGCTTGTCTCTGAGGGGAATGTAGCAGATGTGCAAATGGTCCCTCTGCTCGCCATGGAAATGTTCTCCAGAGCATTGCGAGGTGACATGACTGCAGTGCACAGGACTCTGCCATCCTGCCAAAAACCCGAGCTGTTTATCTGTGAGACGAGCATTGAGAGCAGGGGCTCAGGCTCTGCTCCTGCACGGAGGCTGTGGGAGACCACAGACAGGACACCCAGGCAGGTGCTTTGTGTGCAGCTGTGGTGCACAGAGACATCGTGGCCTCTGTGTGTGCCATCAAATCCCTCACCAGGGGACATTTAATATCTTTTACTGGCTACATCAATTGCACTCTGAGGTTTTTATGACATTTTCATGTCTGCCTTCTCTTCCGCCTTCTTTGCTCTGTGCCCCATTTTTCATGAGAGCAAATTCCTCCCTTCTCTCTCCTGATCCTTTTAAAAAAAAGATCATTTTTATATAATTTGCTTCTTATATTTTCTCTTCAGTACCTGCGGCAGCTGCTTTGCAGGTCCCCTGCTGTGCAAATCGCCCTTCACAGAGGAAGATCTTCCTGTCAGTGACTGACAAGAGGTGCCAGGAGCAGGCTACGAGACTTTTGAAACCTGTGAGTTGGCAAATCAGCAGGTACCTGTGTGCAGTTCTGGATACGCCCCTAGCATTAGTTCCTAACTTGTATCAAAGAGTTTTTAGGATGATATGGCCCACAGGCAGAGATTCAGGTTAAAAGGAACACAGTGTCTGGCTGCATCCATCATCGAGGTTTTTTTGTTTTAAATATAATGACACCAGCGATTTGTTCTTGGGGAGGATTTTGACTTGTGTTTTGTTGTTGGTTTTTTTGTTTGTTGTGGGGTTTTTTTGTTTTTATTTTATAGGAACTGTGTTTACAACAGCTTAAACAAGGAGAAAATATTCTTAGTACTAAACAGCTCTTTTTCTTCTCCAAATAAATAAAGATGCCTTTCATATTTTCTGAGACTGACAATGTTGAAGAGGCTAAAATACATGATAAACTGAAGGAAAGGAGGAAGATGCCTGCTGTAACTACCATTTTCTTTAGGGAATAATATGGGATTTTTGGGTGGGACTGGGAGTGCCCTGGACAGTCCTCTCTCCTTGATGTACAGCTGAAGGCAAATGTTCTGGAGGGGGTTGGAAACTTGGTTCAGTTACCGAACCATCTTAAAGAGGTTTAAAATCAGTCCTAAGTGAAAGCACTTTGCAGAAGAAGGTGTAGCTTTCAGGCAAAACAACACTTGAATCAAATGCAGAATAAATAGCCTGAGTAAAGGACACAGAATTTGGTCCACTGTGATCATTTGATCTGAGTGGCTTAAGGCTTTGCATGCTTCGTACTTGCAAACCAGCTGTGAAATGCAGGAAATACAAGTAGCTGTGGTCTGACATTTCCCCATCTGTTCCTAATATTTAATAATTTGCTCTCTTCTCTGAGCATATTAAGTTTATTTATAAATTTTAAAAATATGTTTTATTTTATATAATGAGCTTAAAGCTATAATGGCCTTTTTGCTCCAAAGTGCTCAAAGCACCCTCCTTTGCCAGATGGAGGGTATTAATTTTTCCGGGGGAATTTGTGCATAAGGTACAGATGGACGAGACACAGTTTTAGCACACCAGGCTTTTGCCTTGCTGTTCTGTGCGTGTTTCTATTCTCTAGAGCTTCTGTGCTGTGAATGTTTCGAAAGGCCTAAATTCTTTTTTGCTTTGCTCTGAGGATGATGGAGAGTGAGAAGTAAACCCTGGTTCTCACAGTTGAGATCAGTGCTTTATCAGCCCTAAGAAAACCCTTCCCTTTGAAAAGCTTGCTAGGAATTATCCTCACCATCAGTACGAATTTTGCTGTTGAGCTGAGCAGCACTAAACACAACTAAACCGTACTTCAGCTAAGAACAGCTTTTAAAATATTTTAGCAAAGTCTTGTTTGCACATATGAGATTATAAATGATATGGCTAAGAAAAAAATACACTGGATCTAAATGCCTGTGTACACAAAAAGTGACAGAGCACACTCTCCAGATTTATGCTGATAGTTCCCAGTTTTAGCTAATGCTGGGTCCATGCTCATTCTGTGAGTGGGAGGTGGTACTTCCAGACTGTGTGCCCCAGAATGTTACACTAAATGCTGACCTAAATAACTCTCTGGCCTCTGTGCGCCATAGTGTTAGTTTCTACAACAGAGTCTCAAATATTTTCATTCTGTAGCAATTATCATTTTGGGGATGTTTCAAACTGAAATCTAAGTATCTGAAATCAGAATATACCACAAGCTGCCTCCTGCACCCACTGATTTTTATGTACCAGCCTGGTGAAGTGAATGAAAATCTTTGTTTACACAAAGATTGAATCTGTTCAGGCTTCTGTAAATTTTGTGACTGTTACATAAAGAATATTCTAGTAAATCTATAGAAAACATGAAATACTTAAGAACTCATGGATTTATCTTGCAATAGTTGTCAAAAAAAATTCTCATCCAGTAGCAGTTTCCAGGAATGGCATATATTGGTGTGAAGAGTGTCACTGGCCAGTGTTTGTCACTGCAACATCACTGCTGTGACACTGTTGATGGCAGGATTCCAACCAAAGGCACCTGTCCCTCGGGTGGCAAAGTAGGGTTGGAACCAGAAAAAGAAAATCTTCTGTTATTTAACCAGAAGCAAAGCAACAAATCAAGTAGCAGGGATTACGATCTGGGCCTGGTGATTAAGAGTGGTGCTGTGAAAGCAGATACTGTGAAACACGTGTGGGTACCACGGAGGGGAAGCAGCTGAGCACACAACGTGAGCTGTGCAGCAGGAAATGGCCCTGGAGAGGGCACTCACCTCTGTGCTCAGCACTTCTGAGGGGGCACAGGACTGCAGCATGCTGTTTTAGCATTAGATCTGTAAAATTATGCTGAAAATTGGTAAAAAGTAGGCACTGAATATTAAGGAAGACCATATACAGGCTCAGCGGAGCTCTTGCCACAGGATCTGTAACTGATCCTGAGTCCTCACAGAGCTTTTTTTCCATGGGGGCTCCCATGTCTGTCCAGGCAGCTCTAAAACAAAGAAATGCTCCCTGCTCTTCATTCTGGGGAGAGCTTGAAGGGATAAGGATTCCATCTTCCAGGTTTTGCATCGTTGGCTTTTATGGTAATGGAGTCTTAGTCCTCATTTCCACACAGTACCAGGAAAAACCATTTCTCCACTTCATTACCTTGGGTCTCTCAAGGATAAAAACAAGTACAACTTAAGTGAAATTGAAGCACTGAAGATACTAAAAGCAGTGTGAGTCTTCCACTTTGAATAATGTTGTTAAAAAATAATTACTGCTGAGGTTGTGGTATCTCCCAGCTATATCAGACACATCCCCAAACTCTACTGCACTGTGGTCTGTGAAACCCTTAAGTGCATGTCTGTGTAAAGGCACTTGGGAACATTAATTCACAGCTACAGTTCATACAAATGAATTTTTCTGAGGTTTCCTGTTTAGGAAAGCCTAAATTTATTACGAGAGGTCTGGCTAACAGCCCTGAAATGGAACTGATCACAAGAAAAGCATTTCTGTGACATTCCTGCTACAAGCCCTCACCACCAATATTTTTCCTTGAACTCCCAGCCTCTATATCCTGAAAATAACACAGGTAAATCCCCAGTCTTTTACACGTATTGAAAAACCTACTAAGTGAAAGGAATACCATAATTAATGAACGAGTATAAAAAGTTGCTTTGCCTAAGACGTTTCCCAGAAGTGATACAACAAAATTTAAATCAATTGATTTCCCTGGAAAAACTCTAATACATGTCGCTGCAGTGATTCTTCAACATGTTTCTCTAGGTTTAATATCATTTCAGGAATAGCTTTTTGGAATAGTTTTCACAGAAACCACTGAAGGAAGGAGACGTTACCTGAATGAATAATAGGCAAAATATGCTGAGCAGATGGTGCAGGCATCTAGGATCTAATTTCTACTAGACTTGAGATGTGATCATTCAGCTGCCTTTATGTTTTCTGTGTGACGATAACAAAAACATCTTTGGAAAACTGCCAGCTTTCCCTATAAGTTTTAAGCATTTGCTAAGCAAACTTTTGAGATTTTTTTGTTTTCCTTTGCCAAAGGAAAGTTGGTGGTGTTCTTAGAGCTGTCTAAAATATTTTGATGTGGAGCTGAAGTACAATTTTCATTTGTAAAATTTCATTTTCAAGTAGAAAGTTCTTGCAGTTTGTAGGATACTGGGAAGTTTCCAGTCAGATTTTTTTTGAAGAAGAAGAGTAGCATGAAAAGAATAATGATTTTCTTGCCTGAAATGAATAGAGATTGAGATCCAATTTTTGATTCACAGTGCAGCTTTAAGAAAGCCATTCTGTATTTCTGCCTATAATGTGACAGCAACTGAGACGTGTGTATCTTATGCTAGTCTTCTTTATTTTCTTTTATTTTTTCACTCGGGTTTTTTTATTTCAATAACTGCCACCTTCTTTTTTTTTTTTTTCCCCCATACACTTTATTTGTTAAATTTCATCTCTATGTCAGTATTTCATTATTCTTTTAAATCCCTTCCTTCTTCCCTCATAATTTTAAACCTTGCTAGATTTATTTGACTGCTTTCCTTCATTTTTTTTTCCCCATGTCTTTATCTTCTTCCTTTAATTTCTTCTTTCATAATTTTTTTTGGCATAAGTTCTTTTTTTTAAAAATTCTTCAGTTTTTTGTATGCTTTTCTTTCCCCGTGGAAGAGAAATAGTGAAGAGACTGCTGCTGTCTGAGTAGTTCACACAGGGATTTTGGGTGTGCATGGCAGGGTGTTGGTAGTGGGGGGTCTCCAGAGGTGGCCTCTGTGAGAAGCTGCCAGAAGCTTCCCCCATGTCCAGTGATGGCAACACCAGCCAGATCCAGGGGAGATCCACCACTGGCCAAGGCTATGGGGAAACAGGTGGAGAATTCAGGAGCAAGGTTAAGCCTGGGAAGATGGGAGGGTGGGGGAAAGGTGTGTTAAAGTTTAGTCTTTCACTATTGACCCACAAGCCTTTTGTTACATTTCCTCTCCCCTGTGCAGCAGAGGGTGGGAAGGGATGAACCATTTCTGGTGGGCAGCTGCTCCCTTGGGGAAGAGAGTGCTGAGGGATGGGGACTGGAGTACCAAACTGCAGGCTGCACTTTAGCCTGTGCCAAACTAAGCAGCTACCTCAGCTAACAGATACCGACTGTTTGGTTCTTTCTTTTTGTACAAACAATTTAATTTAATTGTGCATTTCAGAGTACTGCAGCCTGTAGCTGGCAGAATTGGAGAGATGTAGATTGACTGGAGATGTGGGGCAAGCTAACCTGTGCACAACAAAAAGGACTTGGCTGGCTGAGTGCTGGACAGGGTTAATGTGCATAGCTGGATGTCTCAAAAACCCCCTTCCTTCCTTCTCTGAAGGAAACTCTTCATATTGTCATTTCCTTTCCTAATTTGCAGATTTTCTTTTCTCCCTAATGCAGATTTGACAATGAGCTTTGCTGTACAGGTGTGGAAATTATCCATACATTTTCATCAAACAGTATCTCTTGAAACGCTCTGGAAAGTTTTGACAAATGGACAGTTTTTCCCCTGGTATTTAGCTCTTTCTGAAGTAGCCCTAAGACAGAATCAATGTTGTTCCCACAGTCATAAAGATTGAAGAGCAGGCTTTTTTCCAACAGTCTAGAGCTTCCAGCTCAGTCTTTTGAGGCTACAGACCTTAAAGTCATCACTGACTCCTGCACAGGCAGACACCTGTGGGATCTCTTAGCGATGGCTCTGTTTGGGAGCAGGACTGGATGTTATAACCACCTTGTGTTGCTGAAATTCTTTGCGAGTTTCAACCTCCACCAGCAAGTTGCTGCTAAACGCCCTTTTCAATACTTAACTTCGAGATTTGTAAAAATAGGCCAAAAATGTGTCCTGTTTTTTTAGCAGAATGCATGAAATGGACAGTTCACATGACAAAAGCCATGAAAGAGCTTTTGTTTTGAATACAAGAGGCACTGTTTCTCTGCAGGTGTTTGCATGAGGGAAAGCTGCAAGGGTAGCATTTGTCAGCTTAAATAATAAGCACAGAACCGTGTATCTTCCCCTACCGATGGTTCTTCCAGCGAATATGATCACGAAGGAAATTGAATTCAAACATCAGCTTATTCCCATGCTAATTAGTGCACTCACTGGCTCTCACAAGATAACAGTAATCCAAACAGAATCAAAAGCAACTTCTGCTGGGTTTTGGTGGTTAACACCGTAACTGTACTATTTTAGAAGAATGCAGCCCTAAGAGTAGGTGTGATTATGGCTTTGGAGGTATGGCCCAGACTCGGGGCTGGTGTTAATTGCTGTTCAGCCCAGTGAAGCTAATGGTGATAGAAGGTGCCTCAGGGTGTCTATCTGTTTATGTAGCTCCACTCTCCCCTAGGCTACTTCCCTGACTTAATCTCTCCCCTATCCAGCTTAGAAATGCATTTCTTTTCCTCATTTAAGATTCCGTAGACCCTTCATATTTAGTATTAGTATAAAGAGGAAACAGAGCCCCAGGAGAAAGATCAGAGTTTCTGTTCTGTTGAGGCATCAGAGTCATTCTTCCCTTAATGAAGAGAAACAGCAGGATGGATAAAAATCAATGACTTAAAAATAAATTGGGCTTTTAATATAAGTTTAAAAAAGTCTTTCTTGAGTAAAACTTTAAAATTAAGTTTTAAACCCACATTGAGCCCAATTTATTCTGATGTATTAAATCATTCAAAGTTTAAAAAAACACAAACTCAAAATGTGTTGCTGGCAAGGTGTTCACATCATTACCAGGGAAGAGCACGCAGTTCTGCTACATTCCATTCACTCAGTATCATTCAGTGATTAAAGTCAACATATAGAACACTGAGATATGTTTTCATTGTGTGCTTTTCAGCTATCTTCCTAAAAAAGATAATGATATTAAAATTTTGTCTCAAAATTAAATATATCCATTTTGCTGAGTCTCTGAAAAAGCAGGATACTTATTGACCATGAGACTGTTGGAACCAACCATTGCAAATCAAGCCTTCCTTTGTTGATTAAAACAATCAATTTGAAAAGGAAGATGTAATTTGATAACTTTGTATTTTCCCCTTGGATTAATTTGTAATTAGAACTATTGAGTTATAATCCACGTTTTTGTACATTATTACATTCTAGAGTTGCTTTAATAGATGTGTATAGTTAGAAAGCCCTGTCTGCAGACAAAATGAAATGGCTATACTTAGTCACAAATCAGCATGCTTTCAAAGTGACCAGCCTGAGATAACCAGTCTCATTTTAGGAAAATAACAGGAGTATTGATGCAAAACAAGACAAAACCAAATCACTTTTCTGCTTGCTGGTTTAAAGGTAGTGATTCTCTATCACACTGCTCTGTCCTCAGCCTTCATATAACTTGCTAAAAGAGCCCCAGGCCCAGCTCATCAGGGTTTAATGTGCAATCAACCAGTAACATGTTCTAGGACAGGTTATTCACCAGAAAAATGACAGTGCCACCGTCTTTTGCCATGTCTATGTCACTCTTGAAAAGCAGGAGCCCGTTCTCTAGACATCTGCCATGGAGGAGGAGGGTATGTGGGCAGAGCCTGCTGTTTGATTTGCACACGTCCTTGATTTCTCTTTCATTCTGGGAAGTGAGACTACCTGTCCTCCCTTAGCTAGATACCTGGGTGCATGTGACCATTATCTGGGCTAGAGAAAACACACAGCAGCCCCTGAGGATGAGACATTGGTCAGCAAATCTGCAGGAAACACGAATGGGAGGAAGAATTTGCTCAGAAGGCTGAGCAGCTCTTCACAGCACAAATTAAAATCGTGCCACGTGTTTGGGACTGGTCTCAATGCACACACACCTTATTTGATCCATTGAGTTCATTGGAGATGTTTTCAGTGTCAGTAAATGGGAACATGTCCATGGTTGTAGGACCTGAAGGTGTGCTCAATCTGCCTTCAGCCCTCACTGACAGCCTTTGCACTGGCAGGTAAAATTCACTTTGGAACTGAAAAGATCCTGGCAGATCCTGAAAAAAGTAAATTTAACCGTCATTGAGCACTGCAGGGTAAAGGCCTAATCTGGATTCTGATTTTTAACGCTGCTGTACCGTGGGCTGGGGGGAAGCTGTTATGTGACTTTTCCAATGTGTGTGTATATGTGTGTGTGTGTGAAAGAACTGCAGTTCCACATTTGCATATGCAGTTGTTTCAGGATTTACCCCAATACGGACTATTGATGGGAGTAACGTTTCTGCTTACACACCAATATCCTTGTTTCTTTTGTAAAAGCTTCTCCCCCCCTTCCTCCCCTGCTCCCATCCCCCTGTTGTCTTTGTGCCTAGTATTTTTCCACACTTTATTTCCTAAAAGACTAGCAGGTTTGACGATGCATTGTGATTTCTTTTCTACAGGGCTTTATGAAGGAAGCTGGAGGCAGTTCTCATTAGTCTCACTGACATCTTTTATCACTTATCAGAGGAACAAGCAAACGGAGAGCAATTCCTTTGATCATGGCAAAAGTAGAAAGAGTATTAAAAACCCTATGAAGATTCACTAAGTAGAAAGTGGAAAAGACAGTCTGTGGCATGTTTCAAAGTAGTAACGTGATTTAAAGTTGCCAGATTTGCTTGTATATATTAAAGAATTGTTAATGATGCTACATTTTACATGCATCCTTAGGTCTTTGTTTTTTTGTTTTGGTTTGTTGTTTTTTTAACAGGCAAAAGAGTTCTTAGGTAGAATGGATGGATTAGATCAATTGAAAAATACCTCTAAAAGGTGAGCTGTGTCAGAGAGGAATTCTGTGATTCAATGAAAATTCTTGAAAATAAAAATAAGGTTGTAACGGTAGCACAATGGATTGAAAAAGAAACTTGCTCTCACGGGAGAATGTTAAGAAATCTTAAGAATTCCTTTTCTTTAGGAGGCATTCTGTGGTGAATCAATGCATGTTTGTGAAGACTGCATATAGGAACTGCAATGCTTGCAATTATCCATGTATACCTGACTGCCTAGCTCTGACCTCAGAGTGCTGCTGCTTCTTCATTCTGTGGAGAAAATAAGACCTTTTTCAGTGGTTCTGAGTATTGATTCACCCACCGTGATGTCCTTGTCTTGTGCCTTACATCATTACCAACAGGGCATGGACAAAGACAAGTGAATCTACCCTCCTACCCACAGCTAATGAGCATTAGGTACTCCAGGTCCACTGGTATTTTTCTGTATGGCTGCAGCTCAGTTTTCCACTGATTAAAAATCCCTTCTCAATTTCTAGGTGGTGATCAGCTCGTATCTCAAAGCATCAGATTCAAATTGCCCTTGGAGGTCCATGTCTCAGCCTGTGACAATACAGAGATCACAACTATTTAGGCATGTTTTTTCAGCATGGACTCTGTGCCAGCCTTGTCCCTGCAGCGTTTTTTACTACCATAGCTAATTTTTAACTATGTTGAATTTGATTTGGCTACAATGCAATGCAATACATTTAAGTAGCACCTTTTATGCTACCATCCCTGAGCACTTTCTGATCAAGCTAAAATTAGCTCTGAACTACATACAAATTCCAAAAAGATTTGTTTTAAGAAAAAACCCCAAAACAACAACTAAAAAAACCCTCAACAACTGGTAAAGAGAATGTAGAAGTTTATGCACTCAGTTCAGAGTTAAAACAGGCAGAGGGGCAAATTCTCTCTTATGCCAGAGTAAGAGGATGAGGTAATTCAGTGTATTACTTTCTAGGAAGCTTGGGGGGGTGATTCTCCAAGCAGAGCAATGCACTGCACCAGCTCTGCTGGCCAGAATGAATTGCATGAGTGCTGTGAATGACCTGGAGGTGGCAGGTGAAGCAATACATGGGTGGGTTATCAGATCTCCCTTTATGTACACATTGTTCTAACACTTGCTGCTTCTGATAAGAAATGGGAAAGCCACACAATTCTTTGTGATACATGGCCTCAGTCATCCATAAGGAAGACGGTGGGAGAAATAAACAAATAGCTTTGAGGGACACGACTCATGGATCCAAAAGGATACAAATGTTTTTGCAGAGTAAGGGGCTTAGAGATAAAGGAAACTTCAATTGGTTTCTCAGGATTGAAAAAAGAAGATTGTTGCCAGAAGCTGTCAGGAGGGACAGGGTGACATGCTGAGGGAGGAGGATGAGAGTTTTGTTGCTTTTTTTTCCTAGATCTGGAGATCTTAATGAAAATCAGACTTGATTTTCATTGACCTCTTTCACTGTTGCAAGACTTCCTTTGATCCTTTTCTTTTAAATACGTAGAATGTTTCTTTAAGGCAGTAATTTGATCATCACCATTGTGTCTTCATGGAAGAGAACTTGTAGGTTGTGAAGATACATCAAAATAGAAGAAAGATGGTGCCTGAAATAGGTGCTGGTGGTCTAGACTAACAGGAAGAGAACTGGAGGTAGTTCAGTGCTCTTACTAACAGTGGTCCTGCACGTTTGGTAACAGCTCTGCCTGTCCTGAGGGTCAGACTGGTGGAATTCCACCTCCATGGCTCGTCCCTGCTGCTTTCTGAGCAGTGAGACAGGGTATCAGTGGCAACCTCAGATCATGGCAACTGTGTGACCAGTGCACGTGCTTCAGGGGCATCTTCAACAGGCAGGAAAACCTTAAGTGGCAGTGAAAAAAAGGAAGAGAAATTTTAAAGCTGCACTTAGGAAAGACAGCATTTGAAGTATGGCATTTGTTATAAAGAAGAATGAAAAAATATGTAGAGGAAAGCCAGATTTTGAAAGGCAGCTGTACAGAGAGACATAAGTTCTTGTAACCATTGATAGCAGATTAAGCAAGTTGCATTTTCTGCAGAGATGTGCCTTCTACTGCCTGATGGCCCAGGCTGCAGCTGAGCATTTACTGCAGGGTGCAGCTGGGCTGTACTGCAGGATGGGCAGGGAGCATGTATGTCTGAAAAAAGCTCAGAGGCTGAGCTTTTTAGGTTTCCAAGGCTGTGTGTGCTGTTGTGAAATTAAGAAGTTTACCAAAACAAGAAGAAAAATTGTGGAGAGGGAATGCATTCAGGCTACAGTGCTCAGTGAATAAATCCCATTTGGGCCTGAGGACAGACCAACAGCACAGCTCAGCTGGGAAGTTAAGGGCACCTCTGGAGCTTGTCCTGCTGCTGCCAGCGCTGTCTTTATGCCGTAGTGAATCAGTTGCCAAATGTGGCAATGATGAGGCGAGAGATGGTCAATGTCCCAGATTTAGAGACCTTTCCATGGCTACTATATCTATTTTGCTCCAAATGTAAATGCAGTGTCTGAGGCAGAGAGAATGGGATGGGAGGAGGGAGCAGAGAGGTCTCTGGAGCCACACAGTGATGTTGTGAAACAGATGCAAAGTAGCAGCTATAAATACATTCAGGGGAATGACTGAACCTCTGGAGTGACACATAATCTGCCCAGCTCCACCTCATGGTTCCTCTGACAGTGCTTAGCTGGGTAACTGTGCTTTGTCTCAACTTTCCACTTGATGCTTTTTGCCGTGTTTACTGCTCCCTCATCCCCTCTATTGAGAGCATCAGTGGCCAAAACAGGGAAAACAAGCTGAGATGAGATAAAGAATATCCCTCTGCCTTCATGTTCTGCCTCTTACCTTAGGTTTTGAAGGGGCTTGGGGTGGCAGCAGCAAACAGAGGTTGTTTCAGAGTGCTCTGCCTCCCAAAAGGAAAATGAATTCCTTTCCTATACAGGAGATTTATATGGCAAATTAGGTCAGTTATCATTAAGCTACTGCACAGCAGGACAAATCATAATTTTAAATACATTTCAAATCTAAGTATGTATAAAATACATTCTGATGCAGTACAAATCAAGCCTCTTACAGTTGCTATGAGGACCAGTCAGATGAACATGGAGCATAATAATCAAGGAATAAGTTAGTTGGGCTTACTGCTGCTTGTGAAGACTATATAATTTACACTGTTGTTTATGTTTACTTATAACCAAGTTTCCTCACTGCTATCTTCTTAGGATAAGAAAAGTATAAATGCATAAACCAGAACCAGTTTTCCCTGTCAGTCTCTCTGAAGTACTGATTTTACCATAAAGATCTGCATGACCCTTTGTTCGCCAAGGGAGATGAAACAAATGAAAACTTATACCCTTATGCAACTGACCAACCATTTGTTTCTTCTCCTAGATTTTTTTCTCTGTCTTCCTGTTTCACAAATAGCAAACTTTTTTTCCTGGCTACACCTTTTTGAGTCTCCTTTTTTGATCATCACAATTTAGTTTCATGGCAGACTTTATAATCCCATGGGCACCAGAGCCCTCTGCCAAGGTTTATGCAGATTTAAAGCCTGGATTAATCTGGCCCGGTATTTATAAAATGTTCTGAACATATGAAGCACTGTAAAAGCACTGTATATTATTATTGAGTCCATGGAAGTGCCCCCCCGTTAACTCAGCACACGTTTAAAGTGCTGTTTCTGGAGGTGAGGTGCAGTGACAGAAACAACCAAATCCATGAGTTTTCTTCTGAGATTGTGTCTCTTTCTTTTCTTTCTTCCGGTCCATTTTTTTTCTTTCTTTCTTTTTCTTTTCCTTCCATGATTTCTGGAAGAAAATGAATAGGAAGGAGGCAGACACCCCTTCAAAGATTTCACCTCCTGAGACTATTCTTTCAAAGACTTTGGCAAAGTCTTGCTGCTTTTTACTGCCTCTGGACTGCCCAGCTCCCTCATGCTGTTTCTAACAGCTAGCAGATTCTGCAGAAACCTTTTGGAAAAAAAATATCTTGATGCAGGGGGAGGCTGCTTTCAAACTCTGGTCTGCAGCTGGTACTCCATGGGGGGAGAAGCCAGTCTCCAAATCCAGGCCATCCCAGCAACTTGATAAAAATCATGAGCACAACTCAAGGAACTGCAGGCCTGTGCTGGATCTGCTGTGTTTCTCAGGGGCGGCTTCCAAAAACATTTCCACGTTTTGCTGCTTAAAGCACAGATAAAGGAGACGAGTGGGAACTATGGTCCAGGTTTGGTCATCACATCTTCCCCTTCCATGTTATCAACCAGGGGACAAAGCTCAAAACCAAAACATGCCCAGGGACACTGTTTGCAGTACATTTATGCCTGTACATAAATTAACAGATATATTTCATAGTAGTCGGACTCAAAACAGAATCAGGTCTCGTTTTCATACTTGGGAGTGCAGCTTTTTAAAATGGAGTCATTGAACTTTCCCCAGCACTATTCAGAAGGCATTATGGGCTCATTTATTTTTACTTCCCTCCCCCCATTATTTGATAGTTCTTTTAAGAGTTGTAAGTTTTACTTGGTTCCTTTTGATCAGAAAGAAAAGGTACTGTAGGAACTGAGACGCTGCAGTGACTCTGACTTTGAACTCACCAGGTCTAAAAGCCTGCAAGAACATTTTCTCTTTCAGCTTTCCAGCCGGCTCCTAGAGCTGCCTGATAAAGGGCTGTGGTAAATTGTCCTGAAGGACAGCTGGAAAGCAAGGCGCTACAGTCTGAACCCACAATGGAGTTGAGAGATATATATTTAGTTTAATCATATTAAAATTTAAATGTTAGACTTTAGAGTAGGTTTTTTTTTAAAAATAAAATTCAAGTCATTAAAAAAAGTTTTCTGTTCCATCCCCTTGAGCTCGCGGGTCCTGAGCTCCTGAAAATGCTGCGGCTCCATCTAGTGGCACTGCAGTCCCTGCCAGGCCATGCGAAGCCTTTGGAACCACTGCTAACCAGGAAAAACAGGGGGATTTAAATCCGTATTTTCAGTAAAATTCTTTAAGATTTCCTTTAGGTTATCAGAGAGTCTCCCACTGTCTGGAATGAAAAATATTTAAATTACACTAGTTTAGAGAGATTAGTATATTAAAGTTCATCCAGTGTATTTCTCTGCAGCATTTTTCTGAATAATCACAGACTTACAAATGTAGTCCTATTCCTAATAAAAGAAGGTTGTATGTTTAAAACTGTGACACTCTCTCTCTCTATTTTTATATATATATATATGTATATAAAACCATGTGGTACTTGTAAAAGTAGCTTTGATCCGAATTCCTTAAACACTTGGCAAACATTTATTAAGCATCAAAACATTCAAATTTGTTTGCTCTTTCCCCTCATCAGCCATCTGTCCATCCACACATCTGTGGAGTAGAGAGGTTGTGCACATGTTTATACAGACAGTAGAACTTACTCTGCTCTCAACTACATTATAACTTAATTTATTTCAGTGTAGCTACTCTCAGCTCTCACTGGTCTGACGTGAAAATGTGTGTCCTGTGCATCTACAGAGCACACATATATTCACAAAGCGTGATGAACATATGTTGTAATGTGATCTTAATGTAAATAGGTTGGTTCTTTGCGGTTCTCACCTCATCCAGATGGGAATTGACATTCAGTATTTTACACCATTACAACTGTGTTTAGTTTTTCAACACATCTTGCTCCTGCCTTTGATCTAATAAAAAAATAAACATTCTTGATTTGATTTGCTCAGCTGCTGTCTGAGCCACGAAAGCTAGATTTCATCTTGTGTCCTGAACTCGATTCCCATGCTGATTGTACAAATCTGTTGAATTCAATAAATGTATTTAGCCTTATTAAGATTCAGGAAAGCAAATATTATCCTCCAGTGATGCAGCAGATAACAGGAGTTAATAACAAGTATGTGATAAAGATCACAGGATTCCCTGTAAACAAGATGCTGCATTGCACAGAGAGCATCTTGTCTGCATATGTTTCATAAGTAACTAGGCATCCTCATGGGCTTCTTTAGTTATTTTAGAAAGTTGTGTAAACAGTATTATCTACTTAATGCCCCAAATGATATAATAATTGATATGGAAATGGGGCAAAGCTCAATAGATCGTAATGCAACTCTCCATGGACTCTTGGAGATGATCTGCCCAGATTTTATTTAAATTTTCGTCTCACTTGTATGCAGCCTGTGGTTTGTTAGACATGCTAGGCAGATGTTGGTTGGACAGCATTTATTTTTTTTTTACCTTTTTTTCCTGGGAAAAAGTTAAATGTGAATTTATACTTGGATTGTTATCTGTTGTAGGCATACTTCAGAGATGTCAATAACAATTGGAAAAGTAAGATCATACTGCAAAGCTCTGATGTATTGTGTGCTGCTGTCGAGAAAAGTGGATAATGACAGATTGCTGATGTACATGGTACTCTACAGTGGTCGTGTGATTGTTCTTGCTTAGACTACAAGAACACCAGAAAGAAATTCCAAAGTTCTAAGAAATTCTTAAAATTGGAAAAAATGTATTTGAAAATATTTTTCTGTTCCTTCTTGTGGAAAATGATACTGAAGTCTGGAGGTTTTTTATATATCCCAAAAATCTCTTAGGCAAGACTTTTGCTTTTTTATTTTTGTAAAGTAGTGGTTAAAATATTTGTGGTATTCAACCACTTATTAGTTCTTCAAACATATTAATTAGTCAGACTTGCTGAGATGTTTCCTCTTGCACAGACATCTCGGGCAGTTTTCTCAGGTGTATGACACCAGGCACAAGTGAAGCTGTGTTGTGGTTGTTCGTGCAAGATGTACCTAAGAACACGCAACAGTGACACGTCTCTCTCTGCAAAGCTGGGGTGCCAGCTGTGCTCCAGTGTTCCTCCAGGCAGCCAGTGTGGTCTGCAGACCACTGCATTAGGCTTTGGGGGAAAAATCACTGCTCTTACTTGTACCACAATTCCCTCAGCTGTAAAATGGGGAAAATGATATGTTGGAATGTACTGCTAAAATACAAGTAAAATATAGCTTTATAGAAGAGGACAAAGCAATATTGGTATTCAAAAGAAATCTGAGACTTGATTAGACTTGATCAAAGTCACTCAGTGGGCTTGTGACACTGCCAAGAGCAGAGCTTGAGTCTCTAGACCTTCAGCTGGAGACCAACTCCAGCCACCTTCCAGGTACGGAGAACGACTGATGAAGGCTAATAATGCAAACAGGACAAATGCCAGCAACTGCTCATTTCCATTTATTTCACTAAACTGAAGAAATATTTTGTACAAAGGACACATTGGGGAGACAGGAAAAGGATGACATGGATTTGTTTATAAAACTGGCTTTTATCACTCAAATATCGTACAGCAGCGAAGAGTGGAAGTAAAATGGCTGTGGGGAAGCAGGAACCACCTGCTGAGTTAATTTATGTTATGCTTTTGCGTATGTGGCAGTGCCAGAGCTTCCTTCTTCCAGAATAGTTCCCTTGATGCAGTCCTGTTCCCTTTTGCTGGCACCTGGGGGGCTGAAATGTGTGCTCTGGGGACAGCACATGAACCCCCTGGAGACTGCACAAGGATTTCAGCCATTGTTTCTCCAGGGGCTTCTCAACAGCAGTTAAGGGAGGGCAACAGATAAGCAAGACAGGGAGATGTGGATGAAAATGGGAGGTATTTCTCTTTTGAGCCAGTCTCAAAATATTATTCAGAGGAAAACTAAGATGAGGTGGCAGGTGTGGAGCACCCATTCCATTGTTATGCATCTTATGAAAAAGCCAGGACAGCACAGTAACACCACTCTGTTGCTGCACAGGTAATGGGGAAGATGCTAATCTTGTCTGACTGCCTGCAGGAAATCTGTCCTACCTGGCTACACATTTCTGACTGTGGAAGATAAAGTCGTGTGCAGGCAGAGGGAACCTGGTCCTTGCAGGCTGTCCTTACCAGTGGAAGACAGTTGAGTCAGTATGGGAGCAGGAATGCCATTACCTTTCAGTTTAACAACATGTAACTTCTGAATACTCACCTTGCTGTAAAAACCAAGTAAAAAAGAATATGCGGAAGTTGACTCTTGAAATGTGTGTAAAAGGAAGCAGAATTCTTTTGGCAGGTCCAACCACCTTCTGAGAGTTTACAGCTAAAAAATCAGAAGTGGCTGATTGTCTGTGGGGCTGATCAGCCAGCATGGTGCCACTACAGCACAATGTAATATAGAGATAATTTTGTAACTTCTCTAGTTTATAAGGGAAGTAACACCTTATTCTAAAATAAGACTGCACTGGTAAAGAAACGAGGCAATCCAAAATAAGCACACAGATTTGGCAACTCAATACCTCTACATTCTCTTCTGGTTCTAGATATCCTTGAGAAATGAAATAGGCTTGTATAAATCAAAATTGCCTCTATCCTCATGCACATTTCCAAGTTAAATGCTGGAGTTAACTTATTTGGTCAAGTTTCACAGCTGCCCTGTTCTATGAGTACTGAAAACCTGAATGAGGAAACTTAATGGGGAAGTACTGTGTGAGGAAATAGGGGCACAGAGATTAAGTTACTTGTGCTAAATTCAGAACAAGTCTGTGGCAGAGCCCCAGGTGAAATCCAGGCTCTGCGGATCCCCTTTTGTTCCATAACCATCCTAGCTTTCTCTTTCCAAGGATTTTCAACGTAATCTCTGAGGAGATTAATAAATCCAAAGGTCTCTGTATTTGTAGGAAGAAAATACATATGTGATTTGCTTGGGGGAGGTTGAATTGGTAGGGAGATTTTAATTTTGTTGTATGCTAACAGTAATAAAATCACAAGCTCCTTTTGCGATTATTAGGGTTGACCCTTTGAAGTGGCTTGACTGGAAGTCTCAAAGCAGCACAAAGTGACCTATTCTAGGACCATTTTGCAGGCAAATTCTGCTAGTACATTATAGGGAAAAACATTCTCAGAAGAGATTTGCCTTACACCAACAAAACTGTGGGGTTCTTTGCACTGTTTATTTTAGTGAATTTTGAATCATGTAAATTTTCCCCTTAGCCCAATTGCACCTCAAAATACACCAGCAGAAACTGGTGAGCTTTAGATCAGTGAGTCCTTCAGGGACGGAAAGCTGTAACATTAGCACAAAGAAAGGCTAAGTAAGGTCTTACTGACGTGCTGCTTTCCTGGTAATTGTCCTTGCTAGACACATGTACTTATGGACCCTCTAATCTTGTGGTCAGCTGCAAGGTGAGGGTCTGTGGGTGCAGGTACTCATGTGCCACCCCACAGAAACCGAGGAGAATCCAAGAGAGCTGGGACGCTGCACACAAGGATGGGAGGGGGCAAAACGGAGGAGATAATGTTTTCCTATTCTTTTGGTTTTTCATCCCAATCCGTTGTCGAGTGAAAGCAGGGTGAAGGCCATGCTTCCTTTCTACCTGAACTTGAAACTGCCTGAGTGTGATGCAGACCCCAGACATGCTTTTTTCTTCACTGCTTTGTTACTGATTCACACATCTTCTAAGAAGGTGTTACCTTTGATCCGTTTTAACTGTCCTGCAATATGCTATGTTGTGGGAAGATTAGTCCTTAAGTCTCTTAATTAATTACTCTTAATTCTATTACTTCTGGTATAACTAGAAAAAATAATAATTGTCAAATAACAAATAATCCATGTATTTTGTGTTTAATGCCTAGCTGTTAATAGCTACTTAAAATATTAACTTTCCACCCTAGACAGTCCTATTATTCTGTTTTTTTCCAAGACATCCTTCTTGTAACAAGACACAATAAAGTTTTTCAGCTTCAGTGCACTTCCAATTAGCTGGATTTTTCGTGTCTCTGGGAGGTAAATTAATAGTTATTCCTAATTTATAGACAATGTCATTGTGGTGCAGGTAGTATCTGTAACAGGAGTACAGGCCTGAAAGTACTCAGTGGACTATGTTCAGCAGAGAATAATGAGCCATGCTAGATAATGACATGCTAATTACAATATTTATGAGAATCAATTTACCAGATTGTTAAAATAAGTGTATGGGAGAGACCTTAGAGTTGAGGGAAATTACAGAGGCAGGCAAACAAACAAGAATGTGCCTGCAATGCAGAGTCATGAAACTGTGCGAGTTACAAAAGGGAAATGAAGTATTATTCCCTCATCTCTGATGGAATGATCATCGCTTGTATTTTTTCCTCCTACCAAAGTTGATTGCAAACCTTCCCCCCAGGTCCCCCTGCCCACAGCAGATGAATTCAGTGGGAACAGGACCAACCAACCCATCACCCTCAGAAATGGCAAAGTGCCATTTGACTGGGACCCAGCTGGAGGAGTAAAAAACGACATTCAGTGTCTGAAGATGCACCCTTTAGATTGAGTTACTGAGAAGGTATTTTTCTTCTTGAAAGGAAGTGGTTTCCACATGAACAAGTAATGCCTCTGATTCTGCAGATTCTTAAGTGCTTTATTAATTGGATTTTCTTATTCTGACTTTTCACAGAAAATAAGCTATGTTCAAAATAACCAAATCATAAATGATTGTTTTCTTGCAATTTTCCTTCAAAAAACCTTAAGGTGCTCCTCAGGTACTCCTCATATCTGTAGAATAGATGTAATATATTCCAACACAGATGTTAATGTCCCTTTTGAACATAGAAGATATTTAATTTAATTTTTTTCCTATTGATACAATGTTACGTAAGCCAAACAGGTAATTTCCAGTTCTCACTCTTTCAAGAGTTTGCTCTTTCATCACATTTTTCTCGTGTTCATTGTACGTACTCCCGAACTGCAAGTTCTTTCAGGGTAAAAACCCGTACGGGATCTTTCTTTGTCTTCCATTCTTCCAGTTTTTCTTGCAAAGACAGGAAATCCTTGCCAAGTTCATATGCCAGAGTGATCATTGTTTCTAACAGTGGGATATAATACCTGTGGCTGGTATGCACACAAAGGCGGGACAGAGCTTTCTCTCCATACTCAAAGGCACTTGCCGGGTTTTCCAGGTCCTTGTGGCACACCACGATGGCACAGAGAGTAGGGACAACGGCGACAGGGTTCCCTCTCGTCAGCCTTTCCTGCAGCCTAATGACTTCTAAAAGGATTTCCAAAGCTTTGGTGTACTGGCCACCCCGCAGGCAACCATATGCTTCTTGCAGCTCCGGCCTTGTTAAAAAGTCAATAAATTTTTTTGATCTTCTGATGTATTTCATAGAATATAGGAGTCTCAGGTAGTCCTTGAAGGCTAGTTTTCTTTCATTGATTATTTCTTCTGTGAAGTTCCCTGTTAGAGTTTTTTTGGGAAAGGTCACATCTTCCATTTCTTCACTAAATTCCTCCAGCAGATTTCTGTGCAGCTTCTCAAAATCTGAGTAACGCCGTTCAATTACAGACTTGTTGCTGTCAAAACTCCCTGTTTGCAAAATGATGATTTTATACATCTAAACACAATCAAAGAGAAAAAATAAGCATGAGAAGGGACCATTCTAGCCCCAGTGCAGTCAGATTTTGTCTGGTACTGCTATGAAAAGACTTTGTGCTTGTTCAGTCCTCCAGCTGAAATACTCCTGCACCAATTTTCTGTGTGTAATCTCGTGTACTCCCATGGCAGTGCTGCTAAATCAGTTACTGTCTGGGATTATGGGGCGTGCTCAGTGTAGACCTGAAAGATCTGCAGCCATCAAACTAAAAATTCCCACCTCCTGCCGTTCTGTACTTCTGTCACCAGACTTAGGCTTAGCAGGTAAATAAGTTGTACATAAACAGTGCATAACAGATCCCATCCTGCAAGGTGCTGGGAAAGCAAACTAGCAGCAGACTGAAGCACATGAAAACACTTACAAAGCATTTCTGTAGCTGTACTTTGTTTATAACAGCCATGGCTGCTGCAATCAATCATCTTCAGTGAACTGAATGGATTTCCCAGACTTAATGTTGAATGTAATCTGTTTTATATTGGTCATAATATTCAGAAATGTTCTTTGTATCAGACATTCCTAGGGATTTGGGGGTGTTAGTAATGCTATGCAAGAAGAGGGAGTATTTGGCAATATGTCTGGTGTGTGCAAAAATAAGATGGAGTAACTCCAAATCCTTTTCTCCCCTCTAAATCATTGTCCTGTGTTCAAACTTACTTCACATTTAAATAATATTTTTAAAGTGACATTTCTACACCAAGGGCTTGCTATCCAAACCCCTTCACTGGCAGCTAACAGCTGTGCTGCCCCACATTAACAGTACTCTAGAGCGTGTCTTCCTCAGCTCTTCGCTGGCCTCAAAAAGACTATAACAGATGTGATATTAAGTAAATAGCTGCAAATAAAAATTTTGTGCTGTGTTGCATAAATAATCTCGTCTGGTTCTGATCCAAGCACAGCGATGCTGAGGAAGGGCCAAACCCCTAATGTGTGTAAACCATGGTAGCTCCGTGGAGGCCGGTTCAACTGTGTCACCAGACTCCAGCTAAGGACACAGGCTGTTGATCTTTTGGATGATGACCATGTTCACACTCAACTTCACCCTGTTCCCACTGATTTACGCAGGAGCTGGAGGGGTTTTACTCATGGCAGTTATTTTCTTCGCTGCTGTGGAAGGGTGCAAACCAGTACTCGCACTATGCATGTCTGATTCTCTTCCTTGTTTTTCCTTAAAGAGAAATTCTCTCTTTTAATCTTCATAAATGATCTTTACAGGCACTTCTTGAAAGGTTTCTAAATTTGAGCTGACTTCTCTGATCTCTTTTCATTTGTAAGCACTGTGACATTTTCCTATACTTTGTCCTGCTCCCTGCTGAAAAGTGTATATATGCCTGATGCATTCTAAAACAATCATAAGAGCAATTTTTTTAAGCTATCATTTTATCAAGGGCAGCTAAGTGAATAATTTACAAGTACTTGCTTTTTTTATTTGCGGAGTGTGCATGAAAAAGGTAAGAAGTAGCATTTAATTAGACTGTCATTCAAATTGGCTCAATGTTGTTGTAATGTAAATCTTTTTGCCTAGGCACATAACTTATGACTAAGTTTAATTGCACATGTGATGGTTTATTCTCTTGCTCTCATACAGTTACACAAAACCAATTTTTAACTATTCAGCAAGCTGGATACTCAGGAGTGTATGCAAGAAAAGCAGAAGCTAAGTAGGTGTGTACAGCATGCAATGAGATCTTAGGACAGTCTCCAAAACATTTACCTGCTTCAAATTCTACAAAACTGGATCACCCAGAATCAGCAATGCTGATTCTTGGCATTTTTCATCTACAGATCTCACAGACTGTAGCAAACAAGGAAATCATCCCTGTCTGAATTTCACAGGAGTACTAAAAGGGGCTCGCTCTAGATCAGTCCTTCTGAAGGCCAGGAGCAGAATCAGAAATAAAAACTAAGTGTCAGTACTGTGAATAAAGATACAAAAATCCAACCTACTTGGTTGTTCCCACTACTCATACTCTTGTTTCATCTTACAAGTATGACAGAAATATGCCACCTAAGGGAGCTCCAAGTAGGGAAGGGGAACAATCCCAAGCAATCTAGCTGGAGGATGTCTTAGACTTTGTCAACATCAAAGAATTCTGCACTTGTGCTAAGAGAAATCTCTGATGTGGAAGTTATACAAATGCACTGCAGCTGCTACAGCCAGCTAGCTCAGTGGAAGCGTAAATATACAGATATTTTTATATTTATGTGAATTTCCTTAATGTTGACAAAACTCTTGAGTTTTAAGGATGCTCAAGATGCTAATTTATTTGATATCACTTTTCCACTGCAGCAGATTTTGCGAACTGACTGTCAGAAGGTTTTTTTAGAGGCAGATTCCACCAGCCAGGCCCATACAATCAGTGAGAACAGGTTCTACTCAGCGTGATCGTGGCTTGCAAAACTTGGCCCTCCGTGAGGCTTTCATGTAGTGAGGCCTGCTGTGTGCTGTGCAGACCCCTATAGAGTGAATAAAAATTAATGACCTTCTTACATATTCATTTCTTAGCTTACCACATATTTAGATAAGTGGTGCTCTACAATTCTGGTGGATGGGATTTCAAAAAGGAGTTTGATTTGTTTGCATTGGCGTTTTTCATTCCTCCAGTATTCCTGAAGCTCCTTAGTGGTCATCGAAGAGTTGGGACTTAGGGTTGCACTGGAATCTAAAACCAATATATTTAGTATTTCAGGTTATATTCTTTGCATTTGGAAAGAAAACTCTTATGCATTTGTTTTGAAAGGACAGCCTACATTTTCTGTTGCTGTAACAGCAAGACCTAAAGACTGATAAAATAAGTGATTTCACTGCTAATAAAGACAGGAGCAGATGCTCTGAGGAAAGCTATTAGGGCCTGAAATTTTGAAAGAATCTGCAGAATACAAAAGTGTAGAAGAAATACTGCCAAGAAATATTGTATGTCAAGGTTGTAACCTAGGGCACAATCTGAGCAGGAGATTTGCTTCACCATCCCAGAAGCAGCCCTAAGAAACACTGACCGAGTCTTTTGAGTCAGATTTTTCTCCAGGCTTCTTTGTTGCTAAATGGAGGAGGATAATATAATGCAGCTGCAAATTCAGACATATATTCAAAAACTGACCCTATTCAAATATGGGGTTTGTGCAGTAATAGGAGAAAGCTGAGAAAACATGAATATCCTAACCTCAAAGTTGGATAACCAGCTCAGCTGAAGGAGGGATTCTCACATCCTCTCTTTTTTTGCTGCTGAACTGATGGCACAGTTCATCTACAAATATTTTATATACCTCCCTCCTTTCCCCTCTCTCCCTTTCCACAGTCTCACACACACACACACACACATACATATTGTGCATATATAAAAACATGGGACGGCTGGTTGAAGAGTTTGCTTACAGGAGAATTTTGAGCATTTCAAAAAGGTAATTTCTCTGTCTTTGAAATCTACTGACAATAGATTTCATCAGGTGGCATATAGGCTAGCAAAGTGGATAAAAGAAATGGAATATTTGTATCTCAGTGGGCACACCAGTCCCAATTTCTAATCAAGGATATCTTTGTCAAGGCAGTCAGCTGAAGTTAGTCTGCAGTGCATCTAACATTCTGACAATGGAGGTGAATGAGCACAAATGAAAGGTAAGAGAACAGCTTCATGCAGAAATAAGACTTGTAAAGGCACCACAGTACTATTTCAGTGGCCCCACTTTTACATGTTCTTAATCATTTGACCATACAGTTTCAATTATTAAGGCCTTGGGGGTTTGGCTCAATCCCTACAAAGCATCTATTTCCTAGGAGAGGTGGTTTTTATGACATCCTTCTGGGCTTAAAATCTTGATGAGATTATATATATTTTGGACTATACATAACATTTTATTTAATAACAGATGAGAGCAATCTTAGGCATAGTAAATGTTCAGTGCTGCCTCTTTAAAGGCATGTGAGAGCTGCCTGCTTGAGATTAGCTTCAATTTGGTGTCCTTGCTGATACTGCCAAGAGGTTCAGATTTTGTGATGCACAGAAAGTGCACTCCCAAGACAGGCCATCTGATGATCACTGCTTGGAGTCCTAGTGTGTAAATTAAATCTGTGATACGTTGTAGGCATGAGGCATTTGAAAGGAAAACTCTGTGTGTGTATACACACCAGGATGAGCAGCAGTTTCACTATTGCTACGTTATTACTACAAGTGTAATCAGGGTTTATTTTCAGTGGAGTATGGCAGCACAGCTTCGAACTACGGCTGCAATAAATAAGCAAAGTTTTTAATACAACAGATTACTGGCATAAACAGCCAGATGAAACAAAATTAAAGGATAGCATCAACCTTGCGTGTCATCTTTTCCTGGGTTTTCTTTTCTCACTTGACATGAAATTTCAGCTTTGGGTTGATTTTCTTCTTCATCAGAGGGACTTCTGGTAGAAGATGTAGTAATTCTGCTGACGGCTTCCAACAGTTCCCTTTCTGCTGTGCAGTGCGAGTCTTGGTCCATTGCTTGCTATCACTGAAAGATTACAAACCCCACGACATTTCTTAGTACCATGCCTTTAGGGGATCCAGTTTGGTAATTGTGTTACTTACTCATTGTTCTCTGTGAACTTGTGTCAGTGCAACTTCATAAAAACTAAAGGAATAAATAGAAATATCTACACAGTGCAGAACCATCCCTATTACTGTTACCACCGAAAGTGTCTGGATGTTTTTCTGGCAGCTTAAAATCACACAAAAAACCTGTAAGAAGTTATGTTGAGTAAGATTAGATGGGGAACTCAGTTCTTACCTATGACAATTTTGTCATGAACTTCAGTGTTGGCAGATTTCTTCCTCCTTGCATTTTTCCGTCAAGCTTGCAAGTATGAGTTCAGATGAACTAAAATCTTGGAGATAATTAGTACAACCAGTAGCCTGGTTCTCTTACACTGCTAAAATTTACTGTTCTCAAGACTTAAAAACTTGTTGTCTGTTCTTAATCACAACCTGTAGGGCAAAATAGGGTGATATCTAAAGCAGTATAAAGTTTTTATCGTATTTCACAGTTTAAGGTTCCCTCCAAAGACTTGTCTCTGTACTGTGAAAACAAAACAACTGAATTTGACAATGGCTTGGTGGAAGGAGATCTGAATTTTCTAATTATTATACAGAAGTATTCTCCTTTTAGTTGTTCTTTTACCCTACATAGTGTGCTATATTACATCTGTTCTGCTAGGACCACTATTTTACCATGTGATAAAATACTTAACACAATATACTCCTACTCCACAGACCAGGTTGGCCATTCTGCTGCTTAAATGTCTCCAAATTTAAGGATTTTTTTGTTTGTTTGTTTGTTTGTTTGTTTTTTAACAAACAGACGAAACCTGCCTGTTACACCACTGTGTTATATGAGCAGTTGAAGAAGTTCTAAGAACATCCTAAAACCTTTGCCAAGGTGCTGTGCTCCCTTAGCATGAGCAAAGTGCTGCTCACAGTTCAGCCAACGAGTGAAAACCAAATTACAGAACAATACAGTTTTACAAGAAGCCCTGCTAAAAGAATGCCCGAGCAGTGGTTATTAAGTAACGGGAGTGTTTCGGACAGGGTTGTTGCTACACTTGTCTACCACACACTTATGCAATGCTGGATTCAGAGGTGAGGAAACTCCTTCAGCAGACCTATTGATTTCTGGCAGGCTGCAAGTCTATAAAAAGAAAAGAAATTACTTTCCCCACTGGAAATAATGGAAGTGCAAACCACTTTCCTCTAACAGAAACCTTTCCTTTGGCTGGCTTGCACAAGCAAGTACACAGATGTTGTCATCCTCCTTAATGAAAGCATCATGGAAGCCCTTATTCTTGGAGTGAAAGTTCTTACCGTTCTTCATTCCTCCTTATGAAGAACATGCTTTTTGAACATGAAGAATAGCCACTTACTTATTGTTTAACTGCTCAGTCTTTTGAAAATCACAACAGTTTATCCCAAGAGCATATACAGTAGATTAAATGAAGAACCTTAAAATGGCCAAACAAATTTAAATGACAACTTTTTTCTTGGTTATAAGTTGGGATAACTTTATGAGGAAAATTGTATTTACATTGAAAAAAATCTTTTTATGTTTATAGTTTTATATACATAAATATATATGAGTGTATCTATATAAATACTACTTTAAAACATGGTTTATCAGAGATACATAAAGCACTTGTAAACAGAAGAATGCAGAACTGGATGTTATGACATAGAAGTCTTCTTCCTTGAATATATGTACCTTGAATACTAACTGCACTTCACGCAGTTTTATTTTCACAGCTAAAACTCATTGCAAGCTCTTTTAACTTAAGCTACCACTTATTTTTCCATATTAAAAAAAAAAAAAAAAANAAAAAAAAAAAAAAAAGCAAAGCAACACAAAACCCCTGCAACAAATCACACGACTTTATCCTGAGCAGACGCACATCCTGTTCTGTTTCAGGGTAAGTGCTGCTCCAGCTCCTTCACTGGGTTTTAAGCAGCACTAGACCCCGAAGCGCCCAGAGCACTCACCTGGAAATCGCCGAGTTCTTTTAGCTGTGGCACATGCGAGCTCCCTCCGAGGCCACGCACAGCCCGCCTCGCGTTTCCAAAAGGCAGAAAAAGATGTCTGTGCTTTCTTCTAGCGGGCACATTCTGTGTCTTACAAAAAGGAAGGAAGAAGCCTCGGTTAAACCAGACTTCCCCGTCCCATTGGCTCGGGGCTGCCCGATTGCGCATGAACCCTCCCGTGCCTCCCCCAGCCCCGGGGCCGCCCGCTCCGGGGCTCCGGCCCCGCTCCGGGGCTCCGGCACCCAGCGCCAGCGTCCCCTGGGCACGGGACAGGCTTCGATGCTATCAGCACAATCCATGCAAACTTCTCTGCATGGCTTTCTGAAGCAAAACACCCCCACTCTTAGCAAAATGGAGATTAGGGGGGAAAAGAGCCAAATACGTAAAATGTACTTATGTGGAAAAATAATGCCCCTTGGGACGTCTTTAAAATACAGGCTTAACATCCAGTTCAGGAGAGAAAATGCAGATGGCATCACGACAAACAGCCTTGCTCTGTGTAAACTTGCACTTCTGACAGAAATCCTGATTCTGCACAGGGCAGAACATATGATTAATTTCAAATATCTGCTCAATTAAAATTCAAATAGAAGCATTATCATATCTGACATGATTACTAAACTTGAGATGAGTTTACGAGTGTGCCTAAAATTAATCCTGTATGTGCTTAAATTCATTGTTGAACTGAGGACAAAATGAAGAAGAATGATGTATTTATCCACGTGTCCTTTAGCCCAGATGCTTCCTTTTGGAGTTCAGTTTGGAAATTTGCTTTAAACCATCAGGAGATAGCTATTTCTGGGGTAAATAATATGTACACTATCTTTTTTTAGTAATGTAAGTTTCCCCTTTGCCAAAGTTCAGTCACTGAAAAACCGAGCAATTTTAATGCAGCACAAATGTGGGAGGCAAACATCCAAAGGACCACATGGATCCTGCCCCACACATTCCTTTAGAACAAACAATTTAAAATAATGTAAAACCAGGGCCATAAACTGGTAATGCTTCTCTTCTGGTTTATTTGCAACATAAAACAATGCCAACTTTAACTTGGACTTGGTCTAAATGTAGGAGTTTTGCCAAAATAGCTGTCAGAATGATGAAAAATCCCCTGCATGCAGCTACAGCCACGCTGGCAAAAGCCCTGGAGTAGATGCCGTTACATTGGCAGAGTCCTTCGGCCACTTTAGCATATTCCATGAGGAAAGTGATTTAAGTTACACCCGAAAAGAAATCTGTGTTTGCCAATTCAGCTCTAAGGTGTAGCTATACCAGCCAACTCTTTTAAGTGTAGACAAGGCATGGGTTTCTGGCACTACTCTCATTCCTTTAAAGTTAGATTTATGGGTTTGGTTACAATTGTGAGCAAAAGCCAAGGGGGATTTCAGTGTATTTCACTCATGCTGACAGTTTACAGATGTATCTAAACTTTGAATTCTGAATCAGTTAATTTATGTGTTGCCAAAAAGCAATGTATTATTTTGTGATGCTTAATGCTATTGTCCTGCTCTAGATAAAGCTAAAAGAAAAGAAAAATTTATCAGTAGATGAAGTGTGACCTCTACTTTCAGTTATTTCAGAATAAGTAAGTTCTAGTACAATTAACCTGGATGATTAAAAGAAATGAAATGTGTTATTATATTTACAAATCAAGGGTGTTCCCCAAGAACTCTGCCTGCTGCAGTAGAGTCAGCTATTATGGTCACAGCTGATTCCTGGGGGTGTTCCTCATGCCCAGGAGCTGTGACATCCACAGCAGGTTTAGCAGGCTGCTACTCCTCATCCTGCTCCCAGGAGCTCGGGTTTGGTCCAAACAGCACCTCGCCCTTCACTGGGCCCAGTGTTGTTAGTCTCGCAGCATTTTACTTTTCTAAGTGCCTACTTGATTAGCACATGCAAACCCTGCTGCAGTACACGGTGTTGTTTGTTAGCAGAATGCATAACTAATATAGTTCTTTTTATATTCTCAGCTACGCTTCCAACAGTCAAATATTATGTAAAGGTTAAGCAGTAGAAAAGAAAATTTTCACAACGGCAGCAAAGCTTTCTGATAGACGGGTAAGTGCATTTACACCATCAATTTACCTTAATGCTCATAAAACTGTGGTAAATTTTAATGGAAAAGCATTTTCTGTCGTTGTCAGGGGTGGAAAAGGGATCCTGATACAGTGGCTCACTCGGAGTTTGTATTCCGTGAAAGCACTGACTTTGTCAGACATAAAGGGCACGGTGTTAAAATGCACCTACCAAGGGATATGGGAAAAGTGTGCTCTGCAATAATGCAGGAGTGAGGCAAGGTTAAAATCATAACAGTGCAGTGCATAAAAGGTGGCTGACATATGAGTTATGTCCTCCATACCCATTTAAGATGAAACAACTCATTTTAAGAAGAATAGCCTGAAAGTTCACGGCCAAAACTTGGTGACCAGCCAAGAGATGAGCCAGCATTGTGATGCCATGTAAAGGACGCCTGCCACTATTGAGAGACTGTGTGCTTTTGATAGTTAAAGAACCAAAAGGGACTGCTGCCACTGTGTCAAACATTCTGCCTTGATTTATATCCCAAACTGGGCAGTTCCCATTTTCCCAATCAGACAGATTATACAAACCCTGACAGATACAATAGTTAACCATAGACTACAAAGCTGGTATCAGCTGGAAGACTTGGGAGCTAAACCAATGTCATATATGAGCTGCAGTTTTCTGGCAGACTTTATTGGCATTTTATCACAGGCAGAGCAAGGTCTTATTCTTGTTAAAGAATGTGGCTGTAATATCCCTATTACAAAATACTCTTTAGCTTCTGTCCTAAGAAGTTCAGCTTCAGGCAACCTCATAGTCTGTGCTACTTTTCCATCTCAAGCCCCAAACTATTTAGCTAAACAGTATTTAAGTAATTCATTAGAACAGTAGATGATGACAAAAACCCCAAACAAACAAGGAGGGGGCAGAAATACCTGACATATTTATCCAAGTCCCTCTTTATCACATAACTAATATTTAAAAGCGCGGTCGTATTGTCTTTGATACTTCTACAAGAACCTTTCCTCTCTGTTTTTTTTAATGCAGCTGGATAAATACCAGCCATTTCCATGTTTGAATTAGCAGAAAAAAATCAGCTGTTTTGATGAATATTCTGCACTTTTAGGATAATTCTGTGATAAATGAATACCATACTCCTATCCTGGCACAGCACAAAATTCTGCTCCATGCTATGCTATAATATGTAATTGTACAGTGTTGTGTCATTTGAAAGTGGAATTTGTTTACCATACTTCATTATTACAAAACATGTTTCTCTTAATAAGAGTGTGGTTTAAAGAAATCATTCGCTGTTTAATGGCAAATGTCTCGTGCTGGTGTTACTGACAGAGTTTTCAACATAAAAGAGACGTAACAGGCCCATTTTACACTGCCAAAGTCCTGTTATCACTTTGCAACTCCTTTATACTTCTAAAAGAGTATGAAGGAGCTTTAGAGTAAACAGCAGTCTTGGCCTGCCTTTCATCTGTGGTCTGTCAGTGACACAGAGCTGTGTGCAAGCCCAGTGGGTCAATGGGATATTAACTTGGGTTAAATGTCACAAGCACTGTTCTGTCTGCAGAATGACAGGCTTTGTAAATGGGCCATGTTGGCCACTTCTCCTGATGAATTCATAGAGGATTAAGTGCATAATTACGTGGAATACAGAATATTTTTAAATATTTGGTTGTGCGTTATTAGGAACACTACATGTAGTCATTCCTATCGAGTAGTCTGATATTTTATGCTCATAATGTGTCTGTCCCCTTTTCTTCTCACCTATAATTACGATGTACTTTGGCTAATACTTACAGTCATGTTCCACATGTGATTTATTTATACCCCAAATGTAAACATAATGAAATTTGGGATAACAGGATTTATAGCAGACATGCTAATGCAGTTTGCAGTAGCATAAAAGGCAGCTCTACGAGCAGAGGCTGCAGCAGCTGTGTATAGATAGCCACCTTGAGGATCAGCAGAGCATGACTTGGGGTTACTGTGTGCTCTTCTGCAAAATGAGGAAGGCATACATCTTAGTATATTACTTAGTATAGTATATTTTCAATGCTATTTATTGTTTAAAAATTAAATGAGACTTTGAAATGCAAATTTGCCTTTAAGGGATTAGGTGGAATGATTAGTGTGAGCATTCATTCCACAGTGGATGCAATCTCATTGTTTCCTCGGGAGCTTTTTGGAAACTCCTGCTGGTGCCTGTGTCCTTTCCATCTTGCACATTCCCCCACAAATAAAAACCCCTGTCCCGCCCTCCCATCTTCCTAGCAAAAGCCTTGGTAGTGACTCACATTGCTTCAGAGCTTAGAAATGGGCACTCAGCCCCGATTTGGGGCTGCATTGGATCTGCTTACTGACTGTCTCTGGATTCTGGAGAGCTGCAGGGAACAGGATTAACTGGAAGAGCCTTTACTTTAGCTAATGTCGAACTGCTCACGTTACTAAATTACATAAAAACATATATTAATGGAATACTACAGATGCTAAGAAACCAGGAAAGTGTTTATTTGTGTGCCGATATTACTGTAACCTCCTGAGACACAGAATCAAATGCTGTATCCTTAAAAGAAAGATGCTTCTTTGTAGGAAGTCCACTTCTAAAAGTGCAAAACTTTAGAAATATTTAAAAAATGAATTTTAAAGCACCCTTTTAGAATACTACATGGATAAAAAGAAATCTTCTCTAAAATAAATGATGGTTTTTGGAAATGCTGAATGTATGAATAGAGTCTTTAAACATAACTGTCCTGTTAAGCAACTCCCTTCTATTCCAGAGTTCATTCTCTCATTCATAATTTAAGCAGAGCTCACTCTCTATAAACAACAGTGATGCCAAGTGGATAAAATAGCGCAGCATTCAGATGACAGGCACAATCAAAAGTAGGTCGGTTAAAGAGGAGCTACATTTGGCTCTTATTAAATGAAATATTCAGTAGCATTACTTCAATTTCTTGGGAGTAAAAATATTTCAGAAGTGGGTATTGAAGCCAGACCGAAGCCTGACATCCGCGAACAGGCTCCGGGAACTCTGCGGCCGCGGCTTCACCGGGGACGCGTGGAACTGCCCCGAGCTCACCACGCGGAAAGGTCGGGGCTGTGCAGGGGGAAACCGCCCCCCGTGCACCGGCACGGCCGAAATCGCTGCTGCCCTGCTCCCGAGCGCATACGGAGAGCTCGATCTTAATTCCGCCAGCAGCTGTGCTCCCGGGGAGCATCGTGCCTGCACCGGGACGTCTCTGCCGCCTCCCGAGGAGCCTCTCTGCGCGCGCCGGGGACAGCGACCAGCGACTCTGGCTCAGGACACGGCGCTGGAGGCGGGCGTGTCCCTCCCCGGGCCGGGCTGGCGCGGAGCGGCCCCGGGCAGCGCAGCCCCCGCGCAGGGCCGGGACCGGGA
>VZTA01027901.1:221474-415966 GCA_013398855.1 Mohoua ochrocephala | reverse complement strand
GCCGCGGGCCGCCGCGGCAGCCCCTGCGGTGCTGGGGGAGCCGGGCCCAGCGGCCGGGTCGGGCTGGGCCAGGGGTGGCGGTGGCTCCGCTGTTGCCGGGCCCTGCTGGGCCTTTCCTACACTTCAGCCTCAATCCCCGGGCAGCGCGTTGGCGACTCAAGAAGTGTTTCGGGACTTTCCTTCCCCGTCCTGCGCAGAGCCGCCCGGGGAGGAGAGAAAATGCTCCGATTTGGGGGGGAGGATAATTATTCTCCAAAGCTGAGCCTTGCGCGGAGCCGTGTGGGTTGCACGGACGTGTCTTGCCGTGAAACACTCCGTGAGAGAACCAAGCGAAATACGATAGTCGGTATCATTTCGGAATCTGAGCACACGTATTTCATTTTTTGGGGAGGAGTGGCCGCGGGGTCGCTGCAGAGCGGCCGTATTGGCAAATCTCGTAACGCCACAGCATTCTGGCCCTTGAGAATGATTCCTGTTCTTCCTCACACGGGGATTATTTGGATCAGATTTATAGCGCCGAACACAACTGCCGGTGCATTTTCTCTTAGGAATCATGTTACCAGTATGAACATCCTTGTATTAGACTGTTTCAGCCGCTGTTTTGAGAAACAGTTTCTATTTCTTCCAGTCATGGCTTGTATTGCCGACATGTAATTCTGTGTACATTGAGCTGCAACTAAATTTCCTCGCTCCTAGTTTTAACCTTCCCATGAAAATTGGTTTTGGGCTGTTGAAAAACAGAACTTTGCATCTCAGCTGGCTAAATTATTTTTGGTATTAAAGGGGAAGTTTTTTTAAAGAAACTGTACAGTTTATTTTAGCCTTTTCATTTCATACTCTGAATCAGAGCCACAGACGTGTGTTCATTCTGAAACCTGATAGCTGGTTTAAACATCTCTGTATAGTTCATTTAAGGCTCCTGCCAGGGTAAAAACAGAGTTCTTGAATTTCAGAGCAAACTGTTATTCTGATGAGATGTCTCTGTAGTGGCAACAGCGACTCACAACAGAGGAATAAAGGAAGTTAGGGAAGCTTTGAAGTTAGGTAGCTTGTTATGGCCTACTCCTGACAATTTTTTAAATGTTTTTTTCTTCCAAAGTAAGTAGTGTTGCAGCCATAACTGTGTTTTGCCTATTTCTCCCCAAAGTCCTTTGAGCATGAAAAAATTCAGGTAGTAGGTGGAACAGAAGGATGCAACTGAACAGGCTCTGACACTTCACTTGTCCATGTTGGTGGTCAAGCACTCCTGGGTTTGCACCCAGTGTTGCAGTTGCTGGTGTGTTGTGCAGTGCAGTGATGACTTTTTGGTAAGGATTAAGTTGTTTGGTTCCCAAGTTAATTATACAGTGGTCTAATAGTTTTATTCTGGTCCTAGTCTGATATGACTGTGCTGTTTGTTCAGCAGGGATTTTACTTTACTCACAGAATTCCATGGAAAATGGCTGTAAAAAATAATCCTAAAATCAGTGGTGTATGTAAATGTATTTTTGATACATTGCCAAAACTTAATGTCCTTTTAACAAGCTTTTTGATGCTCTTAAAATACTAATTTATCACTTGTATTATTCTAAAAGAAGGGTATTTGGCTTTTAAAGTTGTCTATTTTCTTTGTCAGGGGACAGTGGTTGTAGATAAGTTATTAAAGGCAGGCATTTTTATGTAGTGATAATGAAGCCTTTCATAAAGGAAAGTCTTTTGGTACTGTATCCAGTGGGTTTAGCAACATTTCTGTGGATGACTAGGGCTTTGAAAGACTGACCACACACCACGTAAAGTTATTACAAAATCTAAATGCAGCTGTTGATATGTTTTCACACTAAATTCTTTACTACTAAACACGTGAAGATTGTATTGTTACAGCAATGGACTTGCAAACAAGATATACTTATTAAAAAATAGATATGATAAAGCTTATTTTAAATAAGATTTTTCAATTAATCTTTTTTTAAGCTGTTGAACAGACTTCTTTTAATATATTATTTCCATACATACTTACTAAAATTAAAATTAATTATTTCTGTAAATGAAGTAGGAAAAATCACGATCCCTGTAATGTCAGAGATACTTGTTTGCAGTCTACTGGGGATTGAGAAACTTTGTGAAATAGCTCAAAAAAAAAAAAGGAAAGTGAAATGTGTCAGCTTTTGAAAGCTGAGAACATGAAATGGAACTATGAGGAACAAGACAAGGCTTTTTTCCCATTGTGTGAAAAAAAAGTAAGGGGAGAGAACTAGTCGGAACTTGTGTGAAACTCTTATTTTAATATATGAGTAGACTTAAATGGTCATTTAGTTTTCATTCCCATGTTTCCCTGTGGGGCAGGAGGGGGGCAATCCTGCTGTGTTTTTCATCAGTTTCCACATAAACTGTTTCAATCCCACGCTCACACCACTTTTTTGTTAATCATCAACGAACCTTAAAGCCCATTTATGTGTATCAAATGAAAGCGAAGAACAATATTTTTTAGCTTGAAAACACATGGATGGTCTACCAGACTTTGCTTCAGTGAGCTCTGAAACGGTCTAGATTCTGCCCCTCAGTTGTTAATTACTTTGCAGATGGAAACACGTTAAGGCACAGAACTCCTGTGAGCTGCTGCAGCAGCAGTGTGAAGTGCGGTGGTGACACTGACACCCACGTGTCACATCTGTGCAGACCAGAAGCAGGTTTTAGTGCCTGGATGGTACAAGAGCCTCGCCAAGGCAGCACGGGAATGTGTGAGTTCCTAGGGAGTGAAAGATGAGACTTTGCCCAAATTTCAGGTTGTTTCTAGTTACTACTTTTGTTTGGGGAAAGAGTTTTGTTAAATACGCTGTCTGTTTAAAAAGGTGAGGAAAATAATTACAGGACTACTGGATTTCATTGCTTTCCAACAGCTTCTGAAGCTGGGTTCAAACAGGGTAGGAGAAATAGCAATAGATTTTGTGGCATTTGAATGCCATCAGAGAAAAGTTGTGGAGAAATAGGGTACCTAGGCACAAGGATTATTTGCCTTTAGGTACTGAAGTTAAATCCATAAATAGTCATTGAGATTGTCCTTTAACTGAATGCAAACTGTGGCATCACCGATTGCGAACAGGAAAATTTACATGACAACGCATTCTGAACTTGTATATCGCCCTTTGCTGTCATCTATAGAAGAATAAACCCTGCTAAGATACTGCAGATCTTTCTTCATGTATCCAGTATGATCAAAACTATAGACACGTATGCTCAAAGAAGTATTTTCAAATTGTTCTTTTTCACTTCATTGGTTGTGAACTGTAGTTCTTAAGATGATGTTTAACTAAGGTGTTTGCTTCCATGGTATTTTAATAACCGAAAGTGAGGTATTTCTTACTTTGTTGACATGAATTATCTTTCTAGAATGATAAGAACCTCCAAGTTTTTTTGGAGAATTGCATGTTGCAATGTTGGCACGATTTGGTTTTCATATATTGTATATTACTGGACCTGTCCATTTCTATTAAAGAAATGGCTGTTATAAGTTACTAAAGTTCCCATTTTCTGCTGCTCTATTTTGTCAACACGATTTTCTGCTTCACTAAATCAAAATGTTATGCAGGATGACAGATGCAGTACACTTTGTCAGAAATAAGTAGTCACTAAGCATGGGAAAAGAGCTTTACAGTGGTAAGTTTCATTAAAATATTGTTTGTAAACTAGAGCAGGTTGTTTATTCGTGTTCATTTGCACTTAAGTTTTCTTTTTGCTTTCACTTACGTGCGTTTTCTTTGTTTTCTGCATTTCGTTACGTGTTTTCCACAACCCCCTTTTTCAAGGAACTAGAGAAAGAAATGAAATACACAGCAATAAGGAGCAGAAATCGGTAAATGGTTCTGTCCATGATCAGCAGTACAGTGGCTGTTCTGGGACTGTGGTCACTGCCTTGCATTTTGCTGAACTCTGATCTGTATGAGGAATGAGTCTGGTCACAGATTTAAATTGTTTTCTGTTTTACTTAAGACTAGCTGTACTTACCCAATTCAATTTTTTTTTCTTTTCTTTTTATTCTAGGCTTCCTGCTCTGAATGTGTTTCTTTGCAAAATGAATATTGCATTGTTTCACAAAGATTGGACCCTCCAGTAGAATTTGGAAAGATCACTGCACATAAATCAAGAGCTTATTTTTCTTGAAGACTTCTTCTGTGCAGCTTTTAAAGTTTTAATCACAATGAATTCAGGCTTATGGAGTCAAGAAAAAGCAAGTTCATCCTATTGGGAAGAGCGGATCTTTTACTTGCTTCTCCAGGAATGCAGTGTCATAGACAAGCAGACTCAAAAGCTCTTGAAGGTGCCCAAAGGTAGCATTGGGCAGTTTTTTCAAGACCGTTCTTCTGTGGCACACTCCAGAAATATTCCATGTAAAGGCAAGAAACTGCAGATTGGATTAAAGATTCTGGAACAACCTCATGCAATCTTGTTTGTGGATGAGAAGGATGTTATAGAAATAAATGAGAAACTAGCTGAGTTACTTCTGGCTATTACTAACTGTGAGGAAAGATACAGTTTGTTTAAAAGCAAAACCAGGTTAGCTAAAGGCGTCCAGATAGATATTGGCTCACCTGTTAGAGTACAGCTGAGATCAGGGGATGAGAAATATCCTGGAGTTGTTCGCTTCAGAGGACCCTTAATGCAAGAAAGGTCCCTAACAGGGATATACTTTGGAGTAGAGTTGCTGGTAAGTTACTTGCTAAGGGGTAGTATTAGATATGCTTTATGAGGTGAGCTAAATAAATCTTCACTATAAAGAGGGACTCCTAATAATTTTTTTTTCTAGAAGCATAGTTACCCCTAAAAACTGTACCTTCATTCTCATAAATACTTTTATGTGAATGTGCCATATCACATCAGCCTTGTAATCTCCATGTTAAGTGAAGCATGATGCGGTGCATGGGCTGGCAGAAAGACTTGAACGTACTCTGAGTCCTCTAGCCCAGAAAAATTTAATTCATAGAATCGTGGAATGGTTTGGGTTGGAAGAGACCTTAAATGTCATCTAGCCCCAAAGCCCTTGCTATGGGCAGGGACACCTTCCACTAGACCAGGTTCCCCAGAGCTCCATCCATCTTGGCCTTGAACACTGCCACGGATGGGGCATCCGCAACTTCTCTGGGCAAAAATACTTTCATCCCTATCACGGTGAATATCTGACTCTCAGATTTCTGTTGAGTACTTTGTTTTCCAGTATCAGGATACAGTCCATAAATGCAGAGTTGGATTTTAGGGCTGCTGTTCTTGGGGATCCCTAAAAGTCCAACGGCAACTAGGTAAAATAGAGAATGTATCTGTTGTGTGCTCCTTGTGAGATATTTGTGCAAAATTGACGCCAACCATAAGCAATTGAAGGATTAGGTTCAGGAGAGTTCTCCTCTTGTTGTAGGAGTATATTTTTCAAAGTACTCTTTAAACTTTTCCTGAACTCTTTGTAATTCCCACTGAGAACCTCGGGGAATATCAGGCCCAAGTTTTCTGAAAATCATCTCACTTTATATGGCATATAAGTGGAATTTTTGAATGCTTAGCATTATATCTAGTATGAAGTAGTCTTGTCTTGATATGGCAAAAATTTGATGATTGAAGCAAAATTTGCACCTGAAGAAAACATGCTTCTCTGAGTATAAAGGCTTCTGCCTGCAGCTACTCTCTAATCTACTGACATCTTGCTCTTTATTCCCCTAAGATAGACAGTTTGTATATTTGCCACAGGTTCTGACAACAGAATTCTCTCAATATAACGATATTTCATCAGGCAAATTCTTAGTGCAGTTTGTCCAAAACACTGGATTGTGTTGCTGCTTTTTTTAGTGTCTGTTTTTTCACAAAATACATAGTTTGGTTTTTTATCTTTTCTTTTTTTTTTTTTTCCTTCCTCTTCTTCCTCCTCCACCACTTAGGAAGAAGGTCGCGGTCAGGGCTTTACTGATGGACAGTACCAAGGCAAGCAGCTTTTCAGATGTGATGAGGATTGTGGGGTTTTTGTTGCTTTGGACAAACTGGAGCTGGTGGAAGATGATGACAATGAACTGGAAAGTGACTATGCAGCTCCAGTTGACGCAATGCAGGTAGAACTTCCTCCTCTGGAGATCAACTCCAGGGTTTCTCTGAAGATAGGAGAGAGTATAGAGTATGGGACAGTTATATTCTGTGATGTCTTACCAGGAAACGAAAGTTTAGGATACGTTGTTGGAGTGGACATGGTAAGAAAATAATCTGACTTTAATAACTTCTGCATGTGTGTTAGCTAGTGAATGACATGCACTTAGAAGAAGAAACATTATCCACAAGCTACTTCAGCGGAGGCTGACCTAAAATGGGAAATAAACACTGTGTTCAAAGATGCCCCTTGGTGGTAATTGTTTCTTGGCATCAGGTAAATGGTGTCCTATTTGATGCTAAACAGTTCAGGCGAAATACTCTGCTTACTCTGAGGAGCCTCCACTGAGCTACTTGCCATGTTAGGTGTCAGTCTTGAAGTCATGGAGTTGAGTGTTCGTCTTGTGAGACTGGCTTTGTTCTGCCTGTTAAAAAAGTAGGCTGGATGTCTTTTTCTTTTGTTAGCCATTTTTAAAAGCTTTTTTTTATGTAACTGTTTTGCTTGACTTTGTTCTGCCTTGAAAGTATGAGTTTCAAGTACAAAAGTTGATCTTTCAAGAAAATGTGAAGCTAGCAATTAAAAATTATTTCTGGCAACATTAATTTTTTTTTAATTAACAGCTTTTAAATTTTTGGTAGCTCGAGATTGTTTTAGTTTTGTAGATTAGGTGCTTCCATTTTCTTGGTTGCATTAGCTGTTCCCTAAAAATGCTGGAATTGCTCTGGCTTGTTTATCAATAATGTTTTTTAGAAGAAAAATGCTTGTTAAAGTAGGAACTGTTTCTCAAGAGAGCAGGTTTTAAGCTTTTGTCTTTAAAGACTCTAATGTTTGCCTCTTCGAAATAGAAAATTTGTCACAGGAAAAAGTAGATGTTGTCAAATCTTTCATTTTCCTACTTTTTATATTCCTAAAGACATATGTGTGTACTCAGTGTGATGTAAATCTTCTTTTGGGATACATGTAATGTGTTTTTCTATTTTTAGGATAATCCGATTGGAAACTGGGATGGAAGATATAATGGAATACAGCTGTGCAGTTTTGCAAGTGTTGAAAGTACACTCCTTTTGCATATCAATGATGTTATTCCAGGTATGCCCTGCTTTCTTAACCAGAAGGCAGACTTTGATAACATCTAGGACATCCTCCACCTAGGCACAGTTATACGATTAAAACAATACTGCAGAATTAATATCCTGAATTGAATTACCTTCCGTGTTATACTTCTCTTCAGTTTCGCCCTCCTTTGAGTTACAGTCTCACTAATAGAAAAGCTTTAATACTGAACACAATTCCTGTCAAATTGTATAGTATTTACAGTACTATGCAGTGTATAATATTCATGAGTATGTGAGTGTCTGTAGTGGGAATCTTTTCTATGGACTGTTGTTCAGTTTACTCGAGGAGTTCAAATATCTTGATCAGAAAGCTGTTCTTTCTATGCTTGAAAGGTGTTGACAGTATTATGTATGCATTCTGTGAATAAATACGTGGAAATGCCTGTCAAGACTGGGGAGATATTCACTGCAGTAATTCACTGAATAGTGTTAATTTGTAACAACTACAGTACCGTGACTCCTTTTCTGAAGAAAAAAAAGTTCATATGAGACTTTTGTTTGGGCTGTCTCTAGTCAGATTCTAATGAGTCTGTAGTCTGTAACTGTTGCTCTCACTCTTCAATTTGACTGAATTTTCTTGTGTCTGCCTCCTACTTGCTGGTTTAGTTGAGATGCGTGTTTTTGCACAGAGTTTCTGCTCTTCCCTGGAGAATTCACGGGGACTTCTCCGTTTTTTGAAAAGAGCATTTATTGTAGGTGTGTTGGTAGACTGAAAACCTTAAAATTTCTTGCATCTGTTTCCCATAATGGAAATAGACACATACGTTGAAGGATGTAAAGTCAATTTGATAAGTTCAAGAAGTAATGGTAGTCTTTGGAGTAAGCGACTGCCGATGTGATAGAAGCAGATTGTATACACGTAAAATGTTGGTTCTGTGCCACATAAGGCTTTGTTCCGCTCAGTTTTAAAGCTTGTGGTGGCAGACCTTTGTTCAGTTACGTATTGAGGTGAACTTTAGAAAAGAGAAGCTAATACTCTCTTCATGTACCATGTCTTAGAGACTGTGTCACAGGACAGGAGACCTCCCAAGCTTGCCTATACCTCAAGAAGTGGTGACAAAAGCTTGTTCAATCATAGTAAGCCAAAGGCTATAGGTACGTATGGCAAGGGATTTTCTTTACTTATCTAAGATTACAAAATCTTCTGGCTTGCAAAAAAGTATTGTCTTTTCTATCAGTTGATTGATTATTTCAGTTATGTGTCAAATTCATGGAATCATCAAGGTGGGCAGAGACCTTTAAGATCATCAAGTCCAGCTGTAGTTAAAAGTTAAATTTCTCTGAAGTAGAGCACTAGTATGAATTTATTTAATCATTATAAAGGTGGTAGACAGTTTAAGTTAAGATTGCTCAAATTACCTTCATTTTCATGAAAAAGAGTTTGAGGTTTAGCAAAAATTCAAGACCGTATTACCTAGTTGTCTACAGGTCAAGGCTGCATTCTGTTTCTCTGGGAAATGTGGTGTGTGTTTATTGTTTTGTTTTGTTTTTTAATAAAACAAAATATTTTTGCTGTTGTCTTCTTGCAGAACTAGAAACTTTTTAGCCCAGGACCAGATGTACTTAATAGGGACTATATTAATTTTGCTGTGATTCAAAACCAGAATTGAATTCCCAACATATAAACTTCCTTGACTCTGTTT
The DNA here is from genome assembly GCA_013398855.1 of Mohoua ochrocephala. NCBI lineage: Eukaryota > Metazoa > Chordata > Aves > Passeriformes > Acanthizidae > Mohoua > Mohoua ochrocephala. Next base: position 407,111 of record VZTA01027901.1, on the reverse strand, counting down.
TTATCCAGTTCTGAAAATCCTCCTAGGAAAAAAACCCCAGAATTGAAAGAGAAGCAATTTATCTTTTTTTTTTTTTTTTTAAGGCAAAAATCAAAATTCTGTGTCTGCATTGGGTAGTAGAATACTAGTGAGAGTATACTCTGTAAGTTGTCATTTTACCTGGCATTAGATGCTGGCAGAGATGATCTTCACTGTAATAACTGTGGTTATATGTTGGCTCAAGTTATAGAATTGGAATTGGATCAGTAATTTACTTGCCTACTGTGAAATTTTAGTGCTTTAAAACCAAAACCCACCTGCTGTAACTATCACAAATACTTTCTTATATCCATAATTTATAGTCATGAAAAATTTGCACTGGAGAGGTATTTTCTGCCTTCTTTTTAGCTTGGTGACTTGAAATTTCAGCTCAGAGCGTATGTTGGCTTCTACCTTGTTGTATGCTTAGAGCTGTGTTAGCCTTGATGGGAGAGTTTGCTCCTTTGTGGAAAGGCAGTTGTGTCTTCTTGAAAGTGTAGTAACAAATTTATACTATGAAATAAGAGTGTAGATGACCTTTTGTAAACAGAGATTCATCTCGTCAATAAAATAATGTTGTTTTCCAGGATCTACCTCTGAACCTGGAAATAGAAGCAGATCTGAAGTCTTCTACACATTAAATGGCTCATCAGTTGACTCTCAGCCTCAAACAAAAACAAAACCCCCATGGTATATTGATGAAGGTAAGGAGAGAGGATAGTTTTTTATATACTTATTTTAAAAACCCACAAAACAGAACTAGAGTGTATTATGTTCTTCAAATAAAACAAGGATGAGATTAAATGTGAAGCAGTTGGACTGTGTTGTCTTAGTGGAATACATACTACATGATAAAAAGCGTCTTGAAAGCCCTGTGAAAATGTACTCTGTCTTGGTGTGACCTGTGGTTTTATTCTGCATGTAGGAGATTATGTTCTTGGCAACTCATGTGCAGCTCTGTGGGAATGCACATGTGTCGCAGGCAGAATAAAAGCTGAGGCTGGGATGGAAGACACAAAGATATTCCTTGTAGCTGAGTATACAGAGTAATTGTATTTTGCCTGTCTTTGTAGCTACTGTTACAGATCCAAGGGAACTGCAGTGTTCTGCCATGCCAGCTAATCAGTCTGGAAGTGGGAGCAGGGAAATTATCTACACATGCATGGGTTTTTTCTGTGGTTTTTAAAAGTTATTTCTGTAAAATCTCTCTTTTGGTTTTTAAAAGTATGAGTGTGCATACTTAAAGGATCAATATATCTTGATTTGCTTCCAGACCTATTTTTTTTCTGTCCTGGTAAACTTTAGAAAAATGTGGCTAACTGGCTTAGTGACTGAAGGGGTAAATACTAAACTAATAATGTTAATTTGCAATGGAAACCTATAGCAGCAGTAGCCCCTGAATTCCTTGAACCACTAAAGAAAATGGTTTAAAATTATTCTTGGTTGTGTAACAGATGTCTTTTTTTTTTAACATTTTTTAAGACTTAAACTTCATTTAATGAAACAGCATGGGGAGAATAGGTGAAGACGCTTCTGTTCTGTGAATACCAATTGTGAATTAGAGACCCTTCCAACACAGGGTATTCTATGACTATGTAGAGAGATGAGAGAAGACACAGAGTGCTGGTGCTGTTACATAGAGTTGTGGTCTCTTTTATCAGGCACTGCATTGGTCGTGACATATTTAAGTCCTTTATTCTTTATAGACACTGATAGATTCCGTGTATTAAAACCAAAGTATGTTGTGATAGAGTCAGGGGAATAAGCACTTCTCCATTTGCAAATCATATCTGCAAGCAATTCTTTATGTCTCTATAAGCTGTGAACCAAATAATTTCCTCAGTCACAATGACCAATGAGCTCTTCCTAGTTTTGTCCCTTACAGTCATAATCCTTGTGGCTGTTAACTCATGTTCAAAGAAAGCCTTATATGAGGAGGAAAAAAAAGATTTCAATCTAAACCTTCCTGTAGTTTCTAACATCTTTCTCTGTGCTGTTCGTTTCTGTTGCTCGTGGTAAAAGTGGTGGGACTGCAGCAGTGTCTGCTCAGTCACTCCTGTGTCTCCAGTGTTGCCAAGTGACAAGAGTCTTCCTAAATGTCCCCAGCTGTTAGTGCTTCCCACCTGTTAAATCAGATGTGGCTGGTTTGATAGCCAAGTCTTTCCTTTTTTAATACAGGGAAAAAAAAACCCCAACACTTACTAACATCTTGGTTTTGATTTTAACAGCTGCTGAAGACCCTTCGAAATCACTTACTGATTCATCTCCTGGATTTGGGCATTCTTCACCACCGCTGCAGCCACCTGTAACAAACTCTGTACCTACAGAAAACAGATTTCACTCCCTCCCCTTTAGCTTGACAAAAACAACAAGTACTAATGGCACTATGGGACATAGTCCTCTCTCTTTGTCTGTTCAGTCAGTCATGGGTGATGTGAATACTACGGCTACCCAGGAGAGTCCATCTACAGCAGGCCCGATTGGAAACTCACATGGTCTTGAAGCAGGTTCCTTGGCTGAAGTTAAAGAAAATCCTCCTTTCTATGGAGTAATCCGCTGGATTGGCCAGCCCCCTGGAGTAAATGAAGTATTAGCAGGACTGGAACTGGTAAATATAATTCTAGTTCATATTAATGTTAATTACTAGTTTTGTTTCTCAGAGCTGGTACCTGTAAATGCTGCAAAAGCAGCCAGTCCGGGGGATTTGCCCAGGCAGGTTACCATGTGATCTCCTTAGAGCTAAATGCTTTGTAAGCTCTGACTTTTGGGGTTGCCCTACACCTTACCCTGTTAACAGGCTCTGAGATGTCTTTGTGTCACAATGGGCAATGGAATATGTAGGACTGATCACTTCCTTGATTTAAAGGAGTGTCCTTTGCTTACATTATGGAGATTGTAATTGAAAAATGAAATTTAGAGGTCCTTTGAAATGGAAATTTATATAAAATTCTCTAACTGTAGTAGTCATTGTTGAATATAATTTTTTGTTTGTTGTTTGCATATCAGCAAACAAGCAGTCAGAGTGATGACTGTCAGAGCCATAGGACTGGTTTTGATAATTGACAGTAGTGATATTGTTGATTTGACAGCCATGTGCTTTATGTGTTTCTGTGGGCCATTTGTTAAAAAATAAAAGCACAGTTGCCTCAAACATGAATTGCTGTTGTGTAGACATTTCCTCTGTGGCAGCTGCTGCCCAGGTTGTGACTGGGGTATCAGTTAAATTAATGCGTACACAATTAGGGAGATGGGGCTCTTTATTTTGGGATAATGCTCAATAAAATTTTACATAAAGCAGCGTGAAATTATGTAAAACACAAGCAAAGTATGTGAGAATGTGACTGGAATTCCAGCTGTTATAAAAAAGTCCTGATCCTTGTGGATGTTTTGGGTGAAGTTGAAGCCATAGTTTGCCACAGGCATTCTGAGACTGCTCCTTAGGGTGTCGGGCATTAACCTGGGTGCCGCTTGTGCATTTCTGCATTAAAGCCTAGCCTTTGTTAGTAAGCAGGCAATATACCTTAAATCTTGTTCTCAAAGGGAACAGCTTGTTGTTGTTCACTCCTAGTTTGTGTTGTCTCTCCTTGGTGTGTATTTTGTGTGTTTTGAAGCAGGCATTTTTCTTGTGCAGCCAAGTCACACTGAAATTGTTCACACTACCCCATGCTCAGTGATTTTAATTAAGTTGTAAAAAGTGCTCTAACTACAGAAGGAATCTGGACAAGGTTAAATTCAGTCTCCCCTCCCACCTCTCCCACACTGCTTCCAATGGAATTCTTGTTTTATTTTGGATAGAGTGAAAGTTTAACCATGAAGAAAGAAACCTGCAACTCTTAATTTTCTCAGTAAATCCGATTAATAACACCTCAGTCGAGGCTTTGGATGATACTAAATTGCAGAAACAGTGTGTATCACACTTCAGAGTACCAGAAGGGTGACTTGTGGGTAGATACTTTATCAAATGTCCTACTGCAGAATTGTAGAAATAAGAAAAACAGTGAATTCTCACTTGAATTTTCAGGAAGATGAATGTGCAGGCTGTACGGACGGAACGTTTAAAGGAACTCGATACTTCACCTGTGCTCCAAAGAAAGCTCTTTTTGTCAAACTCAAAAGCTGCAGGCCAGATTCCAGGTTTGCCTCACTCCAGCCCGTTTCCAACCAGATCGAGCGCTGCAACTCTCTAGGTACTGACCTTCTGCTTATTTCTTGTTTATCAGCTGGGAACTGGCCAGGGCTTTGGTTTCATTCATTCCTGCAAAAAGTTCTTTGTACTGAACACCTGGAAATCTGTACAGGTATTACTTAATTGAGATTAATGCATAGAAGATCAGCCTGTACAGAATACAGTGATTCTTGAATTATTCTTTTATGCTTTAAAACAAGAAAATGTTCATATATTTAAAGAAATGTCATAAAATTGTGGGATTTTTTTATGCTGTACGCTTTTTACTTTAGAAGTTGTAAAACAATCTTGCTGAAAATGGTATTTGCAACTCTAGCATTGTATGATTGCATTATCAGAAATAAAGGCAGTTATTTTTCTATAATCTATAACATCAACTTATTTTATTCTCTGAATGTTAACAAAGAAAAGCATGTGTTTTTATGATGGAAGTTAGTGGTGAAAAACTTCTTTTTTTCCCTAACTTCAGGTATTTTAGATTTTTTTGGGTCATGTTGTATTGCCTGGGACAACAGCAAAGAAAAGTCTGATACTTGTAAGATAGTGTGAACTGGGCATTTGTAATGAAAAGACAACTTCATTCCTACTGGATGAAATTAATTCAGTGCTGCAGGCTTTCTGAAGCACTCTGGTGTGGAATGTAAGGCCTTGTTCACTCTCTGGAAGACAGTGAGTCTCAGCTATAATAAAATGCTATTCTAGTCCAGAGAAGGAATGCTTACACTAAGGCAGCAACTTAGCTATAAAACATTAATAGGAAAATCTCAAGGGGAATAAAATTTGAGGCTTTAAAGTGTCTTTTGAAAACAAAAATTTCAGCCTTTGGAGGTTACTTAAGTGAAGTGGTAGAAGAAAACACTCCTCCAAAAATGGAAAAAGAAGGTTTAGAGACAATGATTGGAAAGAAGAAAGGTATCCAGGGTCATTACAACTCCTGTTACTTAGACTCCACCTTATTCTGGTAAGTTCATAATTTGTATAGTGGCATCCATGCTAGAAATGCAGAACCTGTGATCTTTGCTTGAGTGACTGTCTGTGTGTATTACTGTGCAGCTCCCAGTGTCCTGTGCTGCAGTCTGACACGTCCCCGTGCTCTCCCAGTGCGAGCAGTGAAGTGCTGGTCGTGTCCAAACTGGACTGGCCCTTACGGATCTGCTTGTTTAGACTGAGGGAGTCCCTGGCCTGTAAATGGTTGAAGAATAAGGAGAACACAGGCCAGGGGGTGGAGGGAGGGAAATGCCTCTTAAAGCTTCTGTGCAGAATCCTGCCTGGGCAACTGGTTCTGTACTTTGCTGCAGAAAGGATACGGGGTTGGAGTGGACTTTGCTATTTAGTGCAGCTGTGTCCCCTGTCCATAATTGCCTCTTTTTGAGTTTGTTTGGTTCTTTAATTCTGTGGCTTTGCTTGGTTTGTCTTACGTTGCTCAGGCGTCTGAACGGTCAAAACAACCTTCCTTTTCCTTTTTTCTTTGTAGCCTGTTTTCTTTTAGCTCTGTTTTGGACACTGTGCTACTCAGACCTAAAGAAATGAATGATGTAGAGTATTATAGTGAGACTCAGGAGCTGCTGCGGACAGAGATTGTGAATCCTCTGAGAATGTAAGTAAAGACAAGAACTGGTCTCTAGTCTAACATGAACTAGAGAGATCCTGCAGTGTTTGCATTCCTACTGCAAGTCTGAGAAATTTGGCTTTCTGCTGCTACTCACTGTATTTTTTTTAGTATTTTTACTTTTCCTTCATGGCAAATTTAATCCGTGATAACTGGAAACAGTTACTCATTGTTTAGTGATAAAATATTTTCACTAGTTTCTGATTTGCAAATGGATCAGTGCAAAGCCATTGTAAAGTTCGTACAAGTATGAACACAAAAGTATTGATAAATACAAGTTACGTTTGCTCACAGCATTCATATTTACATGTTTTTAATGCTGTCGTAGTTGACAAGAAAATGATTTGGGTTATCTTATATGGAGTTTCACAATTTGATAGATTTAGCAGGGCTTTAGAAGTTTCATTATTTTTTACATGTGGTCTGCAAGTGGCCAAAATGCTTTTATTAAAAGAACTTAATATGACCTTTGTAATTTCTTAGGTACATTGAGCAGAGGAGATGCAACAAACATCTCCATGAAAAGTTATTGTTCTTAAGCTTAATTTTTTTCAAACGTGAATAATACAGTTGTAATTCCAAAATTCTGTGGGCTGTCACTGAACAATTTATGGCAAAGTTTTTATTTTGATAAATAAAAATGTTGGCCCCTGACACCTTGTTCTTGTCGGGGAGTGTGTGCTTTGCCTGGTGTGTTCCAGGGTGTGTGGAATAGGTAGGGATAGCAGGGATACACACTGAGTAGCAGAAAGCTCAGGTGGCAGAGATGGCTGAATGTCTTACTGTCCTTTTACCAGGCTTAAAACTTTAGGGGAAAAGGCTGAACGCTCAAAGCCTCAGCTTCTTAGGTCAGCAGTACAGCTCTGTGTCTTTTTCTCAAATATTGAAATTTTTTTTTGTTAAAAACTCCCACAGTGCTGTTATTATGTGACATTCTGAAATGATGTATTAAGAGGTGCAAATTAGAGTGAAAACAAATCAAAAGTATTTGACTGACAAATCCGAAAACAGTTATCCTGGTAAGTTGATGATTAAAAATGCTCTTAAAGGTTATAAAAGAACATTGAGCACTGCATTAAATTTATACTACATTAAGAAAACTGGGAGTCAGATTAAATATGAGAAATCAGTATGTAGTTTTGAAGAAATACTGTATGCAGTTAAAGAAGGATTTAAGAACCTGTACTTCAATATTTAAGTGGTTGGTTGGTTTTGGTTTTTTTTGTACTGCTCTGACTTGATCACAAACTAGCTAATAGCTTATTAAACCCATTTATCTTAGATACGGATATGTATGTGCTACAAAAATAATGAAACTGAGGAAAATACTTGAAAAAGTTGAGGCTGCATCAGGATTCACTTCAGAGGAAAAAGGTAATGGAGGAGGCTTGCCTTTCTTTGTGACTTATAAGAATCTAATATGAAAGAACTGAGGAACCTTGCTATATAATTATACCGGAACAAAACACCCAAATATTTTGCTGTGCCAGTAGTGTCTCTACCAGAGACCTGAGGGACCACTGGCTGCTAGCAAAGGTCTTTTCTGTTTCCTCGGGTATGTAAGGAACCCTAGCTGAACAATCTCTGCAGTCTTCCACGGCCTGGATTTCTTTTAGTGCCTTCCTGTGCCTATGGAACTCCCTTCTAGCAGGTAGTGGAGAAGACTGTAATGAGGCTGGGGTGTTTGTCCTCTTTCACAGTCACATTGATCCCTGAGGAATAAACTTCTGCACTACAGCATTTCGTTGTTACAATGGTTATGTAGTATTTTAAGAAATAAAATGTTCAAGTCATGTTAGAAAAATCAGTTCCCAACTTTTTGATCTTCTGCTGCATATATTGATTAATTAGCCTTGTATTATGTAGCTGTTTTGCTTTTATTCAGGAGAATACTGCTTCCTTTGTAAATACTGAATGCTGGAACCAGTATTTACTGCAGTTAGTGGCAGGGAGAGAAATACACCAGCAAACTGTGGTGGGGGAGAGCAGCCCTCTGGGAAGCTGCTGTTGGCTGCATTTTTGGTTAGAGAACTTGGTCTCTAGTTTAGATGAACTCGGGACTCTTGTGTCGTTTTTGTGTTACTGTCACCGCTCCTCACTGGCTCTCTGCAGATTCACTGTTTCCCTTAGAAAGCTTTTATTTCTCCTGGAATGGTTGTGTGGTGCCAAATGATTCCTCAGAAATACAGAGCATCTTTTTTAACTTCGCTGGAAAGCTTTGTTACCCTGTTGAGCCTGTACCTTTTATTAGGGCCATTTAACACTGAAAGAATAAATAGAGGTTTATCATGAAAATGTTCATAATTTTTCATAATTTTATTGTGGTAATAAAGCTGTAAAAATTAACTGTTACTTTTTTTTGATGAAGATGTTGAAAACCTTCACTTTAAATGAGTCTTGAAGAATGTATCTGGTTTTGCATGCTAACAAAACTGTTTTTCTCTCCTCCCTCCAGATCCAGAAGAATTTTTGAATATTTTATTTCACCATATTCTAAGAGTTGAGCCACTGTTGAAAATAAGGTGAATCTTTTTTCTTTAGCCTTCAAGGGTTTTGTCGTGTCTGTGCCACACAGAGAACAAAACTTACGTTCCACCATTCAGCTTTTAGCACCAGAGTTTGTGTGTATTGTGCACATACCTGAACTTCTCAAGGAAAATTGAGAAGTCTCCTTCCTTCTTAGAAAGAAGGCTTAAGATTAGTAGTGGTAACACTGAGCATCATGCTCTTAGAGTCCTCTCAACACCTGAGTAGTCTAAAAAGCAACATTGGCTTAAATGCTGGCTGGGATGGGAGGAGGTTACAGTTCATAGCAAATTTGATGAACGTTCCCAGGAATGTCATCCCAGGAACTTTTGATACTGAGATAGAACAGCTCCTACCTAACTGTTTTTTTTTGCTATTAGAGGCTAGTTAGTCTTACATGCTTTTTCTCTATAGTAGCAAAAACCATTTCTTCAACCTGAGCACAGTCTTCTATATCCTTCCTTTTGTACTTCCAGAGGAGGTTGAATTGCTCATCTCAAGATCTCCTCCCAAATATATCAGATTTATGTTTATTTAGTAGAAATACTATCTGAAAACATTGGTACTTGATACTTGACTATGTTTTGAACATCTGACCTCAAAACACACTTAAATTGGTAGCTTAATCCTGTGTCCTTCTCCCTATCCATACAAAATGCGCTGTGGTTTTGTGGTTCTTGTTTTTTGAAGGGGATAACTGGTTTGTGGTAGGGATGTGTGTGTTTAGTGGAAAGGGTTTTTTTCCCTTTTTTTTTTCTTTTTTTATTTTGATGAGGATGAAGAAGTTTCTCCAGACTATTTACTATGGCTTGCATTGGCAGTTTATGTGGTAACCTGCCTCAGAGTTTGCCTAGGTGTGGAAGGAGTCTTAACAACTAGAGCTGGACAGCCTTGAATTTGGATTACCCTTTTGGAGAGTTCTCTGCTAACTATAGAGCAAGTCTAGCAACATTAGCCATCTGTGTGAGACTTCCACTGCAGGAAGCAGTGTAAATATCGCCCTGATTTAGAGGAAATGTTTCATTAAACCCATCATACTGAAGATAATTATTGTTGTTTCATTTGATATTTTATTACTGAAACTCCTAATTGTCTCTCCAGTGAAAGCTGCTTTATTGTCTTGGAGTTTTTGATGCAGATGCTTAGGAAGTATTTGTCAGTTGGTAGTTCAGCCATGCATAGCCATGTGTTTTTAAAACATACTCTGAAACTCACACTGATTTTGTTTCTTTAAATTTTTCCATAATCAGTCCATGCTTAATACTTGACTGCCTGGCACTTTGTTGTTGTGGGCAGGGGGTTGTGTGTTGTTTGGCTTTGTTGTTTGTTTGGGTTTTTTTAAAGCACAATATATTTCAATGCAGAGAGGATGTTTTGTGGACTATTTTCATGTAGATGTTATTTTCCTGGTAAGATACAGTCATCATTACAGTAGAGCTTCAGAATCTGTTGGTTTTTTTTTTTTCTTTAAATCTGTTTTTAGATCAGCAGGTCAGAAAGTACAAGACTGTTACTTCTATCAAATTTTTATGGACAAAAATGAGAAAGTTGGAGTCCCAACAATTCAGCAATTACTAGAGTGGTCATTCATCAACAGCAACTTGAAGTTTGCAGAGGTTGGTGACAGCTGTTGCCTTGTTAGAAGTGATCATACCTAAATATCTGTGCATTCAGCATTGGGACAAAAGTAGGATTTGATGTAAAAACATGCAGATGTGGTGGAAATGGGAATGTTGTGTCAGTAGTCCAGGATGCCTACATAGTAAAAATATTTTAAGGCTCACTTAAGTATCCTTTGGCTGAACAGATCAAAGTGATTTAGGTAAAGAATTACTAAAATAAAGCTTCTTAGCTGCAGCCAGTAAGTTGTTTTAAGGACTAATATTTTGAGATACCTCTGTCAATGGGCTGTGAGTTTAAATGACATGAATATATTTATAGCATTAGGAGAATGTCTATAAAGTTAGATAATTATTTTTCTCAAGTTCATTACATTATATTCTGGCATTTTACCTAGGCACCCTCTTGCCTGATTATCCAGATGCCCCGGTTTGGAAAAGACTTCAAAATGTTCAATAAAATTTTTCCATCCTTGGAATTAAATATAACAGACTTACTTGAAGACAGTAAGTATATAACATTGCATTGTATAATGAAAGAGAGTTGCTGAGAGTGACTAACACAGTGAAAGTACTAATGGTACTTCTGGTGGGTTTGGGTTTTTTTTCTATTAGATATTTACCAAGGTAGTATGGGATACTCAGGATGAGGAGAAATGAAAGTTTACTGTCTAGAAGGCTTTTTTCCCTTATGTCAATTAGAAGTTTTAGTACAGAAGAATGTATAGAATACAATTTCCTTGATTATGTTTATTTAGGTCTTGAGTACCTGTACAACTGAACTTATTTCAGGAGGGTGTTTTTAAAATCGAGTTATTAGCAGCAAACCAGTTCATTAATATGGCTGTTGATTAGGTCATCAGACTAGAAGAGAACATGAGATGAGGCCATGCACCTGTGGCATACTGAGACTGTGCATTTTTCAGCCATAATTATATCACTTCTTTTTGTGACCTGAGTTTCTGACATTGGTCATCCACTTAATTTTTCATTGCATTACCTAAGGAAGGACACTTGGTTTTAAATTTGAGATAAGAATTCATAAAACTGACATAATTCATTAGAATAATAATCTCTGAAGTTGTTATGGCCTTTTCTTGGCCATCAGCTTATGCGCCTTTTTTTTTTTTTTTTTTTTTTGTGGTGCTGTTGATAGCCATAGTGGCTAAGCTAGCTCTACCAACATGATTGAGAGAGAACTAACATGGTTTAAAAGCCTGTTTTTCCTTCATGCACTTGATTTTTATCATCTTGTTTTGCAACTTACCAGTGTAAATGTTTTTCTTTTAATCCACATTGCACCAAAGACAAGTTAAATAGAGTGGTACATTTCTGCTTTGATTAGCAATCTCATTTTCACTTTTTTGAAATTCACTTTTCTTTCTCCATTTAAAACAATAGTTCTCCTTCATTTTCATACTCCTTTTCTTAAAAAAAAGCCTCCCCAGCCTGGAGACTAATGCCTTTCTTGCAAACGCAGCTCCCAGGCAGTGCCGCATCTGCGGAGGGCTCGCCATGTACGAGTGCAGGGAGTGTTATGAAGACACCGATATTTCTGCTGGCAAAATCAAGCAGTTCTGCAAAACGTGCAATACACAAGTAAGTGCTTGTCTTTGTTATTCCCGTGGGTTTAACCCAAGTGGTTAATGCTGTGATAATTGAAAGAAAGGCAGAAGAGCATAGTGAGACTTCCTCACCAGCACCAGCGTAGCTGCCACCCACCAAGTAAAGTGTCTCCTTTGGTGACAGATCAGGAACTCCTGCTGTGTGATTATCAACATGGCAACTGTCAAATCCAGGACTGGACACAGTGGAGAAGTCGTCACCGTGTGTTATAAATCCTAGTTTTATGTACATGCTACCTTGTTAGAGTTGATAAATTCATGACAGAAATGCTTTGTTTTGCTGTTTGGCAATTGCATGAAGATGTCAGTTATGGCTTATTTTCAAATCTGAGCATAGTAGGAAATCGTTGCATTAAATCTGGCCTCCCTTCTAACCTTAGATTTGAATTTTCTGGGTAATACTGAGCTACACTGGTGGGGAAAAATAGAAGAAACGTTTAGTCAGCTGCTGTTATTGCGGTTCCTTCTCTAATGCCATTAATCTTCTGTTCAGCAGTAATGTTCTTTTTAGCTTTGTCTGCCACTGAAACAAATAATCTTACGGGGTGTTTCTTCTTTTCTGAAATATCACTTCAACTGTAGGTTCATCTTCATCCCAAGAGACAGAGTCATAAATTCAATCCATTGTCACTTCCTAAGGATCTGCCAGACTGGGACTGGCGGCACGGCTGCATCCCCTCGCAGAAGATGGAGCTGTTTGCAGTTCTGTGCATCGAGACCAGCCACTACGTAGCCTTTGTGAAGTACGGCAGGGACGACTCCGCCTGGCTCTTCTTCGACAGCATGGCAGATCGGGATGGTAACTTCTCATTTACTCTCTTCATTTTCTCTTGCATTTTTGTATAGGTATTTTAGAATTCAGTGACTATTGCTTACAGTTTTGGGTTATTAGCATCATTTAACTTGATGTACGCGATGCTGGGATACTGATCTTGACTCAGCCTTACCCCAGCACGTTGATTTCATGGCAGCTGCTGATTTGCATATTCAGAATTTCACCTAAATTGGATACCTTCTTAAGTAGATGGTACAGAAGTAACTGCAGAAGTTTTCTTGCAGGACTCCTTATACATTTTTCTATGCTTTGCAAATTTGGCAGAGAGAATTAATTTCAAATAATCAACTTCAGGAATGTACTTTCAATTTGTATGTCACAGGTGTACGTGATTATCAGTTAGCATGCAAATATTTTTATTGCTTTTTCTTAAATGATTTACGGTAGGTGCCGTTACAGTAAAGGAAATAGTCACACATTACAACATCTATGCTATTCCTTTGAATCCCTTTAGAGTTATCAGTGGAAAATTGTTACCCTATAATAATACAAATGTCATTAAAACAAGTGTTTTCTTAGATACTGCTATTTAAACAGATCCCGTTTAAATACAGACTCCTGATTCTGGTGCCTGAGAAAAACAGTAATAGATGAAGTGTCAGACACATAGTAACAATTTTTGCATGGAGTATTCTTGAACCCCTCTGTTACAGTGTGAGTTGGTAGGGAGAGAAGGATCTTGCCTCCTGTTGAAAATGAAACTGCTACAGAACTAAAGTCACTTTCTTAGAACAGCCAGAAGACAGTCAAGCTTTGTTTCGGACTGCTTGAAATACGTGTGACTGAAGTTTGTAAAGAACCACTTTATTTCAGGAATTTAGATCACATGAGATGCTGGAAATATCTCCTGCTGATCTTAGGGGGGTTTTTTGTGTTGCAAATATTCTTCTTCAGCTTTTCTTCGTAAGCTAAAAATGTCTGCTGGGAACAGCAGGATGTCCGTACTTGTGTTGTTTGAATTTGCTCATTTTATGTGGAAAATTGCCAGGAGCAAACCCTGCCTTAGTCTTGCAAGTCAGGTACAGACACGGTTTGTAAATTCATCAGCTGCTACCAGTTGTCATGCCATGAACAAATTCAGTGCATGTGAGGTGGTTTATGTATGCAGGTCACTCTCCTAAGGTCACACAGAATTTTTAGTGTTAATGAAAACCCAGAGTTCTCCCTGGCTTTGTGTGGTGTTTGTGTGGGTGTGGTTTGTTGGTAAACACTACACTATTCTGGCTCTAGTTGTGATTTCTTGAACAATACACTTTTCATAGCTGTTCACCCTGCAGCAGTCCAGTGTGGCATATTTAAGTTTTCTAGAAGGCGTTTTCAAGAACCGATGATGCTGTCATAATAAAAGTACATTGTAAAGAGCAAATACATGTAGATGCTCTCCTAATCTGTTTCTCCTTCTTTCCTTACGGTTTAAAAGGAGGTCAGAATGGCTTTAACATTCCACAAGTTACCCCATGTCCAGAAGTCGGTGAATACCTGAAGATGTCTCTAGAAGAATTGCACTCACTGGATTCCAGAAAGATCCAAGGTTGTGCACGAAGACTGCTTTGTGATGCTTACATGTGCATGTATCAAAGTCCGACGATGAGTTTATACAAGTGAACCAGGATCTCTGCAGAACTGAAGAGACAGTTCAGAGTTACCCGCTCTTGGGTTTGCTGCAGTTTTGGGTAGTTCAATGCAACCGTTGCTGGCAATGGAAGAAGTTGACTATGACATCAAGAGGATTTACTGTTCCAAAAACTACATATGGAGTTCTGTCACTGAAGTATTTAAGCATTTTGCACTCTAGGAAGTGTGCTTGTGTGTGTTTGTTTTATAAACAAAGTTAAGTTACTAAAACTTAAAAGCTTTAAGTGCATTGATGATACACAGGCATTTTTGAAATGTTAAAGGTGAAATTATATCAGGAGAAATCTCCTTAGTCCATTGGGAATGTAAGGATACAGTGTTCTGGTTCAGTGCTTTTCTGTGGACAGGGATGATGGTTCTCATGTGTTTCTCTACCCCCACCCTGTCTCCTCACCCTTGATCTTTTCAGCACCATACATTCTCTCTCAAAGAGAGAATAACTTCGGTTTTAGTAAGATAAATTTTAGACTGCTCATTGCATATTATGTTCTGTTATCTACTACATTCTTTTCAGTTCCAAAAATTAACGTTCATTTAAAGATCCGAATCCCTGTCTTGCAAAAATCAAGCACACAGACTTGCTGTGTTGTTAACTTGCAATTTTTGGAGGGGAAAGAGAGGAAGAGAAGAGGGTATTAAGGGGACGCATAATTGCTAAAATATAAAATTAGCAATGAAAGTTAACGGATGTCTTTTTCTAAGTGTCTATTTTTAAAGAAACAAAGCAGTCTGGAACAGAACAGCAACTGTACACAAACGATTCCAGGACAAAACAATAAAATCATGGATTGCCTCAGGGAATGTTACTGAAGTGAATTCTAGTCCTTGGTAAACAAAACTGACTTTTCTACAGTACATTAAGCTACTGCCTGGGAATATGTTATACATCTGACTCTTCATTTCAGGATTAGTAATATTAAAAAGAGCATATTAAAAATCTCTGCCTGGAAAGATGAAACTATAAATAAAGGTAGATCAGAGTTTTACTGTATACCAAGTACCTGATGAAAACTAACTTGAAAAGCTGCAAAACCTGTGTTAATGTAAAATACTATACTTTGAAGTCTGTTGGTTCCTGTTTGCAATGAAATACTGTTGTTTTAGTTGCCTTTTAGCTACTTCTGTCTACACTGACTAGCAAACATGCAACTATATATATACAGTAACATCTGGTCGTACAAATTGCATATATATGAACTGTACATTTTCAACTCTTAAAATGTTTTATATGGAAACTTCCTTTTTGGGATCAAGTCTATAGAAGGGAAGAGATAACAAAATGCAACAGAGAAAAAGCCACATTGAAAAAGCCACTGTTTTAAAGGCAATGGAGACTGATCCCTTATTGTAGAAAATGTGGTTACTTTGTTTTTCTTGGAAAACCTAGAATCTTTCTTTGGGACACACTCTACCATAGAACGGTAATAGAGAGAGGTTTGAGAACTGCTTGAAGGGACTAAGCTGTGTAAAGCAGGGGGTGCTGAGGGGGTTGATCTGTTCCATTAGCCTTTGCATGAAGTGTGCTCTAATCTTTCACTCTGGAGAGCAACAAGGTTATTAGAAGTGTCACTGTTGCTTTTGCCTGGAAGAGTCTCCTGGTTTTCATGTTCCCTTGCCTTATTTATCTGGTCTGTGCTCCTTGGCAAAACTCTTTTGTTTCAGTACTACCATGAGCTCTTGACCTCTTTCTCTCCTGAAAAAATTCAGTGAGGTGTTAGGTGATGGATTCTCTAACCATCTGTCAATGGATTGATTATTGTCCATGGGCGCTTCCTCAGCTGCATCCACCCTGCTCTGGGGCAGCAGCTCGGGGATATTGACAAAGGTGTCACCAGAGCATCTCGTAGGTAACGAGAGCAGGGGCAGCCCGTGTTCATTCCCGTGGGGCTGGCAGCCTGTGTTCATCCCTGTGGGCCAGAGCCCACGTGGGCAGTCTGAGCAGAAGGTTTGGTAGCCCACCCTTGGCTGTGTACTGAAGAGGAGGGTTGGCTGCAGCATCCGCGTTCCTCAAGCAGTGTTTTTAGAGCCCTGTTTGCAAAGCAGAGGCTGAGGGGCCTTGCCAAGAAAGACAACAGTAACAGAACAGACTCACCTTGCTCTCTGCAGGGTTTGATCCTTTTAGGCCCAGGCCTACTGTGTCTCAAACTGGAAGGAGGTGCAAGCAGTGTCCCCTTTGAACAAGGAGCAAACACAGGCCCAAGCACAAACCTGTACTGATGAGACCAGTCTGAATGTCTGGATTCTTTCTCTTCCCTAGCCCTAGATTTGTTTTTGACTTTCCCCAATGCATTAATTTCATATGTCTTCCACTGGTGTCATCTTTCCAACCCCCCCAGCCTCATTACATATAGTTACCTCTTCCTGCCTGAACTTGGAGAACAGCCTTGGACCTGCTGTGGCCAGAGGAGAGAATTGGAATTGGCAGCCATATTAAAGTTTCCTAGGTGAATAATCTTGTAGCAAAATATCCACTCCTTTTTACAGCTGGAAAGTATCCAGCTTTTCAGGATACCAACTCTATTAGCAGAAATGAATTAATACAGATAGGTGTAAATGAGCTGCTTGGCTTCTTGCCTCCAATCTTCTGGCCTTTCAATGGAAAAGGAAAAGAAGTGTGGACTCTTCCTGTGAGACACGTAGGGAATATTCTTTGTCGTGCACACTTCTTGGTGACAAATACTGTGTGTGGAGAGGCAGGCAGTGCTTTACAGCCTGCATTTGTACTATAGATTACTGCAAAATGGTAAATAGTTTTGCAAGCAGTGTATGATTACATGGTTAGTTTGTTGTTTACCGGTGAAGAGGGCAGAGATGTCTTCTATAGCATGCAAAAAAAAAATTAGTTTTGGCAATCAAGGAGTCTTCTTTTAATCTAACATGTATTGCTGTGTGCTGTACTGCACTGCATTGGAGGTGATCTGGCAATGTAAATGAAATGTTCTAGAAATAACCCCAATTTTATTTCCTTTCTCAGAAACGAGTATACAAACAGAAAAGTGATTTCACTGTGAAAGGAAACTTGTTAAATAACTTATATGCAAGGGTAAAAAAGGCGGGGTTTTTTGTCGTGTTTTTTTAGCCTTCAGCATATATTTGTAGGGGATTTGAATAAGCTATTTTGAAGCCTGCATTTTAAGCATCTACTGCTGTTAACTGTAATGCCCAAAGATTCCAGTGACTAAGCACCCACCATTTATGTTGTTTAATGCATTTGGAAACCTCCCAGTCAGCTCTTCTCGCTCTCTTTTTTTTTAATATGGCGAATGTCCCCCCAAATGAATAGCACTTAGATCATTGCTTCATGGTTTGGCTCATAAGTACTGCTAACAATGGCCTTAACATGTGAGTAGGAAAATACATCGACAGCATGGTTCCTGACAGCCTGTAAAAATGTAAAGTTTCGTAGGATATGAACTTTTGTAACTGGAGAGGAAACCTTCATCCCATACAACTTGCCTGCTCTGCTAAACATTTTTAGAACTAGGGGTTCAAAATGGAACAAATCACTGTGCCACTAAATCCTTGCTTATTTTGAACAGAGAGGGTAAAGAGAAGGTATTAGTTAAAGGTGATGCCTTACAGCTTTACTCAAGCAAAGAAAATCCTTCAAGAAAACCCCAGCCAAACCCACTGTAAGTTACATCAGGCTTGTCTTTGGGCGGGGGAGATAATTGGAGGAGAAAATACAAAAATATCTATGTTCAGTAAAGGTCTTTCTAATCTGTGATACTGATTCTGTGCTCTTGAAAATTGTAGTACTGTGTTGTACTGAACAGCCTGTGAGATTCCCATTTTAAGCAAGTACTCTGTGTAACAAGAATTGCTCTTGATCATAAATGGTTCATTTCAATGCACTTATTTTTCTCGTGCACTTTATACTCCACTGAGCAGCTGCGTGTGGTCACCATGATCCCTGACAATTGCCTGTTCCATACCGTACCAAGGCACCGCCGTGCTGCACACCAGACTGGTGTGGTTTCCCAACTGAGCTGGTGTAAAAAGCAGCTTGAAAGCTCTGTGTATTTTTACCACTGTAACAAAGCATGTTTTTATCTGTTTTTGATGTTTTGCTAAATAAACATCCCATGTTTTGTGCACCAATAGTCTCTTAAACTTACAAGGCTGTCTCCAAGAAGGCATTAGGGAAACAAACCATTGGATCAGGTTGCCCTCAACTAGCCTTAATTTATTTTTTTTTTTCCAATGGTAGGGCTGAATGAGCTGCTGCTGGAAAGGAATGTACTATGTGCTCTTTCTGTATGAATATTAATTAAAAATATTATTCTTATGGCTCTATTTGTTTCTTTGGGGCTTGGAAATTTGGGAGTTTCATGAAAAAGCATGAATACATGGTGAACTAGCTTGTTTTGTGTACTTGCAGGAGGATGTATGTTTAAACATTCCTTTTAGTCCTTCCTTCAACATTTCTAGGAACCTTAGGAATTGTTGTACTGTATAAAATCAAGTCTAAGAATACTTCTTGTGTCTTGTCAATTAGCACCTGGTGCTGTAAGGAGAAAGCACCAAAAAGCAGCTATAGCTACCTGGAGTTTGCCTGGGGGGAAAATGATTTTGTTTTTAAATGCTTCGTGCACCACCTCACTAACCCTGGTGAGCAGCTCCTCCTGGAATAATGCTGTAGCTTCACTGCTGAATTCACAGCTCCCACTTTCTGTGTGTTTTCTGTCTAGAAAAATACTCCTAACTCCTATCCAGCATTTCTAGATTTACCTTTTTTTAAATTTTCCTGAGTATTTTAGTAATAATAAATAAATAAAAATAGAGATAGGAATAGTGAATAAGATCCTACCTGGGCGTGTAAAAATAATGCTGTCAATTTTAGTAATTTTAAAATATTTATCGTACTGAAAATTTTCAAACACTTGTAAAAATAGATGCAAAAGCTGTATTCAGGACACAGCTACCGTACAGGCTCGGTCTGTTCTTCAAGCGGAGCTTTTCCTGAGCAGTAGGACGATGCTCTGGCCGTGTANCGGCCACACGGGGGCAGTGCCCGCCCCGGCTGCGCCCGGCCCGGCGCTGGGGCTGGGAGGGACGCGCCTGTGTCCCCGCGTGTCCCCGCGGCTGCCGGCGCGGCTTTGTCCTGCCGCTCTTAAAGCTTCTTGTGGCCTCGCCCAGCGAGGTGCATGTGAAGCTGTAAGGGTTTGTGCGTTTCAAGCCTGCCCCAAGCATAAGGCAGGGGTGTAACTCCCTCCTGCTCCAGCCCACGAGCAGTCCGTGGGGCCGGAGCTGCCCGGGGCTGGGCTGGCAGTGTGACCCACAGCCCGAGGCGAGGCGGGCCGGCCAGGTCTGACCGCACCGCCTCTGGGCCCAGCATGGAAAACTCGATCCAAATGGTGGCTGTGTCTGAGTGATGACAGCAGATACCACTTGGGAGATGCAAATTTCCAAGGAAATCTGAGGGCAATTGCAGCACTCAGTGGAAGCTGATGAAAACTACATCAACAACATGAATGTAGTAATAATTTTTCACACCAAAAACTTCCACGCAAAATGAAGTGTCACAGAGAGCTCAGGCACTCCATGAGAAGAGGTCCAGCCATGGGAGCCGAGCCTGGTGGTGTGGCTGCCCCTCAGCCTCCCTCAGCCCCTGGCTTCCCTCCAGGCTCTCCAGCAGCACCGTGCTCCCAGCCAGCTCCGGAGCCGGGCCCTGGAGGAGTCCCACCGCCCCTGGGAGCTGGGACAGGCTCCAGGTTTTAAAGACAGAAATAAAAGCACCACTGCCACCAAAAACCAACCTGCATTTTGTGGCCCTAACTGACAAGTTCTGCAGCTGGTTGATGTGTGTATATAGAAATTTGATAGTGGATATTGTTATTCATTAATAACTTTTATCAAATTATTAATTTTAATTAATTGAAAAAAAGAATTGGAGTTTTTCTGGGTCTAACTATTCCCTATATGTATTGATAAGTGAAAATGGAAATAATTCTGTGTGTGTATTTTCTGTCTCTGGCTCTGCCTGACTCTCTGTGGTTGCTGGTGCTGCGCTGGGGCTGTGGGGCTGAGCTGCCCCAGCAGGAGCTGCCCACCCACACTGACAGCAAGGCAGGCCTGGCTTCACCACGTGCTCTGCAAACTTCCTACACCTTTAGCTTTATAATTTTTGACGAATCTTTGCTTTCCATCCTCTTTGTCCTTCATTTTTCAGCCGATTCCCTGTTCCATGAAGCAAAGAGAGATCTAGGAATGTAAGGATAATTGTACAGTAGTTACATGGTAATTTCTTTTTGAAGAGTGTATAAATTGGCTGGATTTACCTTCACTTTGTAATGAGACCAGTTTGACTCCGCTAGTGCTTATGTGTGAAGATGTTGCTCACTAGGTAACATCTCACATTCCACACTGAGTGTTGGAGTATTTTTAACCATGCAAACTTCCCACCTATTGAAGTAATTTGCAAAGGTAATTTTGTTGCTGTTCATCTATTACAATAAATCAATGAATAAATAAATTATAATGCAGCAATTAAATGCATAATGAGATGGGCAACAACTATTAATAAATGCAGAGCTAGTTGCCCAAAGGTGAACAGACTCCCCCTCTCTTCTTACAAGTCAGGTAATGATCTTTCTATGATGGAGAAACAAGCAGCTGTTAAAACATGTAAATGAAACCAAGGGATATATGAGTTCACACCATAATACTGTTCTTCAGCCCCATTATTATTGTTACATTATCAGTTCTTCTGTGACTTTTCCTCTGAATATTTAAAGACAGGGAGGGGATATGCAATTACGCTTAAACATCCTTCTGCCAAATGACTGACTGAATGAACCTGACCACGTTGCTGAGGAAGGGGTTGGCTCCCTTCAGCAACCTAACTGGTACAGGCTGGGTTTTATCCCAGCAGAGCCATTACAAAACCAGTGTTGATCTTCTGGATAATTCAAAAGAAAGTGTTGAAATTTCATGAGGGATAGAGGTCCCTTTAAAAAAAACCCCAACAAATTGGCATTATTAAATATCTTATCTAAACAAAACTATACAAATAGGGTATAAACTAGTGTATCTTCTAATTTTAAATATGGCCGTGAATTGTAATATCACTGCTACTCTCAGTGTTTGATAATGCTATAAGGAAAAGCAGAATACAGTTTTCCCCCTGAAGTCTTGTTGCTGTGGTAGGCATGCTCGGGGATGCT
Source organism: Mohoua ochrocephala (assembly GCA_013398855.1). NCBI lineage: Eukaryota > Metazoa > Chordata > Aves > Passeriformes > Acanthizidae > Mohoua > Mohoua ochrocephala. The sequence goes on along the minus strand of VZTA01027901.1, from coordinate 385,892 downwards.
TCATGTTTCTTCAATTCCCACCCATCCTCAATATCTTTTTCCTCTTCAAAATGAATTCTCAGAGAGTTTCCATCTCATCGGAACACCTTTATTTCTTTCTTCAACAGACACAACAGTGAATCCCTTGTCATTTTACTCTGGCTCTTTCCTGATTGTGTGCTCGTGTTCTGCAGCTCTCTGTGTCACTTTTCAGCCGTGTTTGTGTTTACCCACGTGTGCTTTACCACCCGAGAGGGCATTATTCAAAACACTTGTTTTCCAAGGAACGATTGATGCATTGGGGTTTGCCTCAGCCTGAGCTGACTCTGGCACACCATTAATGTGGGGCTGAGGAGGTACAGCATTGCCCGGAATATCAAGTTGTTTATCTAAAACTTTCTTATATTTAGAAGAGTACAGGTTTCCCTCCCAGCCCCCCATACAGTTTGAGAATTTCAAGGGCAGCAGTTGGCAGAGAATTCAATGAAGTTACAGTGGTTGATTTATTGTAATAGATGGCAGGAAACAGAATTATCTTAGCAAATTAGTTTGGCTGATAGGAAAGCTGGCCAGCAGATAAGGGGCAGTGCTGATGCCTGACCTGACCCGCACATGCCTCTGACGGAGTTTCACCAATTCTCAGTTGAGGATGAGTCACTGCACTGAGCAGAAAGTGCTCAGGAAGAGCAAACAGAGCAGGACGTGGCCACGAGCTGCACGCAGCGTGCCCCCTGGAAGCACCGTCCTTGGCACTGTCCAGCTGCACCGCAGTTTCTGGGTAAGGTGAGAAACATTATCTGATCCATTCATCATTTTATGCAATTCAGACAGTCGGGAAGAGGCTGTTTCACAGGAAAACCTGGACAAGTTTTTCAACGGCATATTGCAGTCACTGAAGTTCAACTGTATTTATCAGCCCCAGCGAAGTGATTTCTTTGGCTTTCCACTGCTGCACCTCTCTGGCTCTTTAAAGCCCAGCAGCAGCTGGATGAGGGGACCTATGGCAGTCAGGTGACCCCTGGAGATTTTCCTAAAAGTTCATAGTCTTATATTGGTCTTTCCTGCAGACAGAACCAAAAGCATTTAACTCTCCCCAAACACTGTGTACTCCCACTTTTCCTGTTTATACAGGAAAAACCAGAACTCTCAAAGCCTCGAATAAGTTCACAGTATATTCTATTTAGCACTGAATGCAGCTGTTTCTGCAGTAGGGCACAGAAGCTGTTTAAAACTGGGCAGAAAGAAAAGATACACGCAGATATAAAAAGCTCACGTTTGAGAGGAGTTCAGTTTGGGAATTGTCACTAACTGCACACACACGTGTGTGTGTCTGTGTGTTTGTGTCTGTGTGGTTGAGAAGCACAGTTGTCACAAAGGGAAGCAAGAGCTTTCCTGCCATGTTTCATCTTGCTGGAGCTCCCTGGAGCAGGATGGCCAGAGAGGGAACTGTAGGACAAAGCCTCCAGGTGACATCGTTGGTGCATTGCTGTACAAGGTGCTCAGAAGATATTTTTTAAGCAGGCCCTGGATGTGCCTTCGATTTTATGTTGGGCTGCTGAGGATGGCAAGAAGAATTTTTCAGTTCAAACTCTGACTTTGTCAGCAGACCCCAAAGGATCCTCCTCTGGAAACTGGCAGTTTTAACATCTTTCATCCTGGGGAAGCAAGTGCGTCCCATGCCCTGGGAGTTTGCTCGGAAATGCTGACTGGGACCTCACAGACCAAAATGCTGGAATTTAGTGGAGCAGTTGATTCTATGCACCAAGTCCTCCTTAAGCTCAAAAGTGCAGAGTCGTGGAACACCTCATGGCAAGAGCAGGCTGAGAAATGGACATGGTGTCCTGGTCCCTGCAGGTATTGGTGCCAGTAGGTGCTAAAGCCTTGACCCCTGTGGGCCACCTGGATTAGCATATTCATCAAGGGTGTGCAGGAATGAGTTTTGCATCCTGGTTAGTAGCATTCATCCTGTCTTTGCACAGGCTGGGAGCCCTGCTTGGCTCCTACAGCCAGAACCAACAGCCACCTCTTAGTTCTTGTGACAAGTGGGAGGAAATTAAATTATAAACATGGAGAAAAATACTACGCTAAACATTGGGGGTGGGGGTGCAGGGAGAGAGGGATGGGCATGAGCCCTTTCTGCAAGGTAAGAACTCAGTGATAAATAGATCTGTGCATATTTCCCAGTCTCATTCCTCACTTGCCAAGTCTGATGCTATTTTCATTAGGCCATGTTACCATACATGTCATTTTATACAAAGGTGCAGTATATCACAACTGGAGGTTGAGGTGCTTGTAGTGAACACAAATGAGCTTGTAATGGTCCATCTGCTTTGATTTTATTTAGTGATCCCTCAAGGGCTGGGAGCTAGAGTGAGAATAACAATGCTTCAACCCATCTGCTATTGTAGTACCAGCTCCAGTTGAATTATCACATGTTCTGAGTGGCTGGCATATGCTGTGACATAAAGCCACAAGAAAGTGTTGCTCTCCAGCTGTTGTGTTGACAAATACTTTTCAGCCAGTCATTAAGTTCAGCTCAATAACCAGGGGGAAACTGTAGCTAAAAGTTGATTATTATTTTATTTTATTTTAAGCATGAGAAATCACTAATACAATATATTTTATTTAAAAATGTGTCACTGAGGGCACACATTGTACATGAGCTCTAACAATAAAAAATTCTCTGTGATGCCCATAAATTTATGTGTTATAGGATTGGATGGGCATCTCTGTAACTGACAGTGTAAATCTTAGTAACGAGGCTCTGGCTAACCTTGTTTAAGCAGCAGCACATCTCAAGATGTGTGTGTACAAACTTGCTGGCCTGGCAGTGCTGTGGGCCACGAACAGGCCTGACCATGGAAGGAACAACATGGAAAGGGATTGTGGTCTGAGGCCCCGTGCAGGGATGGATAACGAGACTGGCTTTAAATTGAGGGGGAAAGTGAGGCAAGACCTCCACAGAGACAGGTACCCTGTGGGTGCAACAGGTTCAGATGGCCCATCTGGCACTGCCCCTCATCTGGGCTGCAAAGTGTCATTGCTAAAAGTGGCCACTAATTTGGCCTTTACTCCCTCTTCTACCCTTGGTGGCCTCCTGAAGAACTCAGGTTCTTCTTAGGAGGCACCCTAATTTGTGCCTGCACACAACACTTGCTCCAGAGCAAGTCTTAGGAGAGTGTTTGTGGATTTCTGCTGACAATAGTTAGGATGTCCCCTTCTCCTTCCTCTCTCCACTCTGTCCTCTCAGGACCGCTGGAATCCACCACTGTGTCTGGGAACAAAATAAAAGGCATTTCCCACAGGTTCAAAGGCGGATACACAGACAGATGGATGTGGGGAAGGAGATGTTCCCTGCTCAGGCTGAGAGAACGTTCTCTCTTTCTGCAAGTAACACACCCAGGGACAGCACACACCTTTTGGGTACTGCCTGCTGTCCAGCAGGCACACATTCAATGAGAACAGAGACAATAAAATCTCTTCTTGATGTTCCAAAGCACTCTCCAGAATTCTCATCCCTACCCTAAGCCACCCCTGCTTCAGGTGACGGGTTTGGTGAGGGGTTACAACCAGGGGACCCTGAGGGATGGTGCCTAGCCCCGAGTGCTGCCGGTGCCCCAGGAAGGCCGGGTGGGCTCTCAGAGCCCTTGTGCCCTTCTGTTAACCATTGCACTGGGGAGGCAGTTCTTCAATGCGACTTATGCTTCTATTTTCCCTCAGAAAAACAATGGGCACTGTGCATACCGAGGCATTTCAGTTCTAGAGGTTTGTATTTCCTATTGTACCCAAAGACCTGTGGGTGCCAGCTGTCACTGGTGCTGCCATTGTATTATGATCCCCTGGCTAGTGCAGGCATCGTTGATTACGTTGCCTTTTGAATCAGTTGATTACCATGAATAATAGGCCAAAAAGGCTGTCAGCATTTTGACTTTAACTATAACTGTTACAATTAATTATGGGTTTAATTAGCATATATGCCTAGCAGTAGAGAATATAATACTTCATGGGTAACAGATGATCCTGCAGCTGTAGCATAAAGTGTGATACAGGTTGGGACACAGATAGTTATTAATAAATGGCTTCTATTGTTTGAGGTCCTTATTTATACAAATTAGCAGGCATGACATAATCAACCCAAACTGTATAATTTATAATAATTGATTTCATTTTGACTGACCACCAGTCGGCCTACTACATGCCCTCAGAAGAAAAATAGCCCTATTAGGATAAGTTTAATCCTAAACATAGCTAATGAATCCTATTACTTTAAGGTCATATTTGAAGCTTTTGTTAATTGTCAGAACCATTTTAAATTGATTAGAGTTAAATTAAATCAATGTAATGTTTAGAAAAACAATATTTCTAATGGATGAGGCCAAGCTGACCTCGAATAAACATATTTATCAACCGATTTCAGTGAATGAGAAGGCTAGCAGCTGGGCTCATAATTCATGATTGTCTATAATATGGGAAATGTCACTATCTAGGCCATTAATTATGTCAGGTAATAAATCTGTTGCTCACAGTTGAGCATTTGCCAGTTGGGGTAACAACCCCCTCAGCAAGGTTATGACGTTTAGAGACTCCTTCCTGGTTAAACCCACACTTTACAGCAGCAGAACAACTGCATGCAACTTTGGGGAGAATTAATGTGGTCTTTTCATAGCTGTCAATTACCTGACAACATGCCAGACTGTGACAACTTACTATGGAATCATCGTTTGAAATAACGAGGATGTTCTGTGAGGAAAAAGTTTTGCTGCATTATGTAACTACAGTTCCCAGGCTGGAGAGGTCAGCTATTAACAGCTCCTTACAGACCAGCACTAAGCAACTGATTTCAGTAAATGCATCCTGTGGCAAAATGTATAATGATAACAGAAATAACTGCTTTGCACAAGTTTGAGAGTGTGAGAGATTCAGAATGGGTTAATATGAACCAGGGTGCATGATGCATCCCAGGTAATGACAGGTACAGTTTAACACAACAGGATATAGGAAAAATGATACACAGAAGCAGGATCAGTTTAAAGTTAATCATGCATTCAGCAGCTTAGGAAAAGGTCTGGCATTATTGCAGACAAATGACAAAAAACATCTGCTCCCCGTTCAATAGTTTGTCAAAAAAAAGAGCAAAGATAAACTCAATTTTCATAAAGAAAGGGTGAGAAAATAGTGAAAAAACGGCACAATAGTAACCAGCGAGAGAGAAATTCTCATTTTTATAGTATTATCACCAAAAAATATAAGTAATGTCATATAATATTTCTATTGACAAAGACCAGGATAAGTGATGAAAGGTTCACTAAATTAAAAAGAATCTGGAGCAGATCAAAAAGATTCCTGCAATGTTTTGGGCTGTTTTACTTATTCTCTAGAACTGGCCTTTCCGTGCTGGTGCAGGACGCCGTGTTCTGGTCACCCACTGAACTGACCCTGTGCTTGCAGCCCCCTTCCCACAGGCTGCTCCGCTTCTGGAACATCAGCTGGATTTACATTTCGGGCTCAGCTGTAAGCTTGAACACTGAATTTGACCATTAGTACTAATAAATAATTACATCCTGACAATGTTAATCAGAAGTTAACAGAGCGTCTCAATCTTCGGTTTTGCACAGGCAAGGTATGATGCGCTAGCGGGCACACACTGCACTTGCATGGACATGGTCGACATTTGGGCTTCAGAAATTAGGTGTGTCTTCACTGAACCACAGCAAATGGCTCTGAACAGCCGCAAACATGTTGTGAATTGGCCTTTTTTTGGCTTAAGTGTATCAACAGAGTCATGCAAAGCACTTGCGAAAATAAACATTAAATGCGAGTTGTAAACTTACATATATCATGAACAGCAGAAAAATAAAGGGGCCTTTCAGTCACAATATGAAAATAGTTTCCTATGAGGAGAATAAAATACAGATGCCTTCTTGGCTTCAAATCTCTGGCAGATACTTTGCTGACACTACTTGCAATTAAGCATTTAAATAGAAATTGGTTCCACTTGTGTATAAATTATCAGCAGGTTAGGAAGAACACGAGAAAATCAAACACTCGGCTGTGAAACACTGCACTGGAGAGCTGCTTTAGAATATTAAGGTAATTTGTATGTATGTGTGTGTGTATGTGAGAAAGAATAAGAGACCGTGTTTGTATGGGTGTATATAATGACTATTTCATTTCTTGGGTAAAAGCTCTGTGTGTGTGTGTGTGTCCTTTCCTTTATGGCAAGGAAAATTGCTCTTCTAACCTGTCTTCAAAATGTAATAACTTTACTTGCAACCAACCACTGCAGACCCGGACTGGACTCTGAATTATTACTGTGAGTTGAAACATTTCTTTAACAAAACTGAGTCCTTTAATATCCCCCACCTCTGTTATTAGATGGACGAATGAATTTTACTTTGAACATAACATGTGGCATTGTCTGAAAATTGCCGGTATGAACTGAAGTTGGCAGGTATTTTCTTGCTCTCCTCGTCAGTGATTGCCATTTATTATATGTTGCACCTTTATCTGTCAAATACCGCAGAGCGCTATATTGATTTGTGTCTGCCGCAAAGCAAAGGTCACTTTGATCAACATACTACAAAACCAGAAAAAGTAGGGTTCTGACATTTCATTACCTGGGAAAAAAAGGACTAAAATAAATAAGAATATGTTTGAGAACAGAGCACTTCAATATCACAGTGTGCAGTAACTGTAATTAACAAAAGAACTGCTCTATTGAGGTTAAAGAGAAAAAAAAAAAAAAGAAGGCAGGTTTTCTTCCAGTGACTGTTCTTTACATGACTGATTCTGTAACATTACAGCTGTGATCTTACCGAAGGGTTACATTCATTACGAATCAAATACGCTTTGCTTCTCAGATTCAGACTTTTAACGAGCAGTAAAACTCCGGAACTCTTTAAGGATTGGGGAAGATTTTATAAAACTTTTAATTTTGACTAAGAAACCCTAATCAGATTGGGGACTTTTTATGCTACACCCAGATGAAGACATGGTCTCTATGTTAGGAATGCGCAGTCTGAAGAGATAAACCACGGGAGAAAGAACTGGACCTACTGCAACATTCTGTGTGCCCCAGGTCCACAAGGACTGAAAGGCTGAGCCAGAAATTAAGCCCATGTCCTATCTCCATTTTCTAATTCTAGTTCCCAAGAACTTGGAAGTCTTGAGGAACCAGCACACAAAATAATGATTTGGGAGGAAAGTGGTGCTGCAGGTGATTGTTATTTTCCTTCATGCCCAGTGTCTTTCTGGCACCCTCTACATATTGCTTCACTGGGATCAGCAGATGCTTCTTTGCATTGTGTAAATAAAATAGGACCAAATTTCTGTGGAAATTTTTCATTCTGGAAGAAACTGCTTTTGAGAATCTGCTTTTCAGTGTAGTTCCCCATCCCTTTCCCAGTAGATCCTATAAAAACCCCTGCGATTTTTTCATAAGGAACCTAGTTTTCCTAATAAACATAATAAGATGGCAGTTTGGGGATCTTTTTCCCCATGCAGCACCCTGACACCCTCAAGATGGATCTGGTATTTCACATCCCTGGTCTGTCTAAACAGAAAACTGAATCTTACAAGTGCTGCTGCTCTACCTGAACACAGGTAGCAAAGTGACCAGGCTGCTTCCGCGTCATTACTGCTGGGAAGTTTTGTTCTTTTCTGGTTTCACAGTGTTCTGTTCTTCACCTGAAGCCACATTTGCATGGAAACCCAGCGAGCAGTGACACCTCAGAGCTTTGCTGCACCTCCAAGCTGTGGGGTGCGTATCACAGCTTGCACGGCATATGGCAGTGCTTATCATGTCAATAACAAAGTCTGAATAATGCAATTCTTGGTTGTAATTATCTTTTATTATTATCAAGGGTCATTCCTGGGCTCTTCATCCTTTCATCTCATGTGGAATTTTGGGCTTCCTTATTAATTAAATAGCCAGTGTGATTGAATTAGCCAATTAGCTCTGCCTGAAGGGATGAGCACTGATCCAAACAAAGGGCTTGATTCCACAAACTTGTTGCTGTGAGGGAGACTCTTGCAGGGAGCTGGCTGCCAAGAGTGGGCTCCTAGGACTTGGCAAACCTGATCTCAGTTAATTTGCAATTATTAGACCAGGTAAAAATTTCCATTTGGATACTTTCCTACTAGGAAATACCTGTTTATCAAGCATGAAACTTTCCATGGGGATGTGTGATTTTAATAAAAATAATGTGTTTGAAAATAATCACGTTTCTGTATAGTGTTCTACTTTTACCATTTTTTTTTCTCGGAATCATGTTGTAATTTTAGATTTGTAAAATTTAAAGTGAAAATGGGAACAAATCCTTTTAGCATTAAGAGAGGAGTCCTGACTGTTCCCACATATTGGAAGAGTTTTGCTGTAAAATCCTGTATCACAGAAAACGTCCCACTAATAAAAAGATTAGTCTCTGTCTTCAACAGTTACTTCAACCAGACAATATATGTTCCCTACTCCTAAACCACAGATTAAAACCCCACATGGCAGCAGGGCTATGCATCTCTTAAGTATCTGTGCCTGAAAGGCACATTGGAAATGTATGCAAATGCAGCTCATCTCTACCCTGCTCCACTGTTCTCACTCCCTTTTTTCCTCCCTTTATCTTGACATGTTTACTATTTCTTCTACAGTGTGCTTCACTGAATAGCAGATCAAACTTCAAAGCAACTTTTAGTTTGAAATTTGTTTCCAGGCTCCTAAGCTATTCTTTTTCTGACAGCAGTGGATAAGAAATTGTCACTACCACTGGTGACATGTCATCGGGAGATACAGGAATAACAGATGGGCAGCACTGAGATAACAGGAAGTAACTTCTTTAAAAGATTGCGTTGACATCACCAACTATGAGAGCAGAGGTAGAATGACCCCCAGAAGGGAATCCAATCCGCTCAGGTCTTTCTGACTCACAGGTGGTTTTTCTTACTTATTATTTTTCTTACTTTTCTTACTCCATACACAGATCATATTGGATCTAAAATTGCTTGAAGTTTTAAAACAGCTATGTTAGAATTAATAGTAACTATTAATAAGGATTAAGAAAAGGATGAATGGATTTAGTCACTAACTTCAGTGTTTTAAACGATACCACTAAAATGATAAAATTATCATAAATGATAAAATGATTGCTGATGTTACTGGCGTAACTGAATGCCATTAATAAGAGTCAAGATTCCTTGATTGCAATGTGAGATCAATGGGTTATGACATTTTGATGACAGGCTGATGGATCTGACTTTCTAAATGAAGAATGATTGATTATGACTCCTCAAAAGTATGGCTCATTATCAGCATATCTAGGCAACTCTTGACACCCACTATACATAACACCTATTATGGAATGTCAAAATCTTCGCTTTGGGTGCGTGACCACGATTTCAGAGGAAATTAATTGTTCTGCTTACAGCAAGATACTATAGCATATTGCGTAAAACAAAAGAGTGCCTGGTATCTACAAGGAAAGCAGCACAGAAGCCAAGAAAAGCAGAGATTTTTTAGCCCTCAGCGCATTTCATATCTAACAGATGGTCCACAAGCCTATAAGAAAACTGCACTTCCTGATGGCAGTAGGAAAATTATATAAAGCACGACATGGCCTTCATTTGCTGCATTTCATAAAAGTCTATGAATTTGTCTTCCAAACCAGGGATGACACAGAACCATAGGAAAATAGATTTCTTGGTTTCAAAGAGAGCTTCATTAGTGCTAATTCCATTTGAAAGTCCCCTGCTATGCTGCACTTCATATTTTAAATTAAAAAAAAAAAGTGTCAGTGTTTTATTTATAGTACATTACAATCCAATTCAAAGTTTTGGTCTAGGGTGTAAATTCTGTTGTGTAAAATGGTTGTACAGTGGATAACATGGATGCTGTCATGGAGAGTGTGTCAGATGCAGGAAATTGTTATGGCAATAAAATAATGCCTGAACTGTCTGGCCCAATGCCCCATCCTGTACCGAGCATTATTTTTGAAAGAAGTTGGTATTGCACAAGAAACTGCTAAATATAATTTGAAAAGGGTATATTAAAGGTGATCTGTTAACCAGCGCAAGGTGTTTTCTTGTCTCCTTCAGAATTCTTGGAAAAGCTCTGGGCCACTGAGGGAAAATCAGTCACAGCAGAAGTTTTTGCCTGCCTGACAGAGTTAAACCAGCAAATAGACAGGAAGAGACAGATTCATCTGGGGAGATAGAGCACCCAACTACCCTCTGCTATGAGCTTCTGAATCACTAGATGTAGATATGCAGGATTTCAAACAGGCATTTCAAACAGTTTCAAACCATCACGTTTAACATTATATTAATTTAGCTTGGGGCACATCATAATGTATTGATTTTCCATCTAGAACACTAAGACATTAGACAATTACAAGTTCAAGAATATTACTAATTCTGCCAAGTCTTGCCAATTATTTTGTCTCCCAAAAGACAAAGAATACAGAAAAGCTTCATACTGAGAAAATTACCTCTTTTTACAAAAAAAAAAAGAAAAGAAAAGAAAAAAATAATTTAAGGAAGAACTATTGTGAATAAATATTCTTTTAAACCAAGGAAGGATCAGCTGAAAAAGAATTATTTTCCCCTACTGGAAAACAGTTGGTGTCTGGCTAAAATAAGGTGCCAGTTATTCCGGCAGGGATTTACCCTGGATTGCTCCTAGTAGCAGTTGGACTTTCACCTGTGGATCAGCTTCGGAATAGTCAAATCTTTAAAACAGGTAACAGTTACTTAATAAATAGTAACTAATACCAAATTCCTGTCTGCTTTGGAAGGTCAGTGAATTCCCAAGTGACCCATGATGTAGGCTCACCGTTTCATGTCTCTGCCTGCAGAACCTGTGCCAGAATGGTGCTGGAGAAGCAACAATTTCCAACCCTTGCTGAGCTCATGGACTTGCCATTTCCTGTGACAAAACAGGAGGTCTCTGCTGGACTTGGGAAGGCACATTCACGTTTGTGGTATTGACTGACACGTGAGTCACAATTTGCTTGTCTCTGACCTGGACCCAAACACACATGAAGAGCCCTGTTCCACTTTGATCTGTGCTTGTTTTACGTCTGCACTGACTGGGGCGAGTGATTACACAAATCACAGCACAATGGACATCTGTCCTGGGTCTCTGTTGCTGGAACATCACCAGCCAGCAACGCCCAGAGTTTCAGTTTGTATAAATCAGTGTAATTGTGAGCTTGTGTTTTCAGGAGAGCCACTGCTTTGTGCTTTAGCAAATCTTAAGAAATTTCCTAATGTTATATCACCATACCATTGCAGAGAAATCCCAGTAAGCAAAGATTGGATCAGGCCCCAAGTGTCAATTCAGAGTCATAGGACTCTAGGCTGCTATTTTTTAAATTCAGTTTCTTTTCTGGGGGAAAAAAAAAAAATTGCAAAATCAGCCCACATCCCACAGATTTGATATGATGAACAGTTCATAATCTGCTAACTGAAGCCTTCTACGCAGATCATTGATTATCAAATTTAAACCAAAATACTTCTTCATCCTTAATGGAGAAGTCTGCTACAATTTAACAGTGGAGCTACAGAACACTAATAGTGAGTTTAAAGAAATTGTCCTGTGTATCTCCAGAATCCACCGTTGCCTGTTGTCCAGCTGTGGCAGTATGAATGGTTAACAGAAGAGAACACTGTTCTCCATAATTTTTGCAAACAGAAAGAGGCTGAATCTGTTTACAGCAGCTCCAGCGCCGGAGCTCCTGGGGAACTGCAGAGGGCCTGTGCTCCTCCAGGAGAGTTTGCAGGCCCCTCTTGCACCCCTTCCCATCTGTTTGCTTCCCCGGCCACCAAACTGTCCCCTGGGGGGCCTTCACCTTATGCCTGCTGTCACAGGATGCACCATCCTTCCAGAGCTGTGTACCTGCTATTTCGCGTAAGTCCCTAAGACAGTGACAAAAATCTTCCAAATAAATTGCTACAATTCAGCCACATGTCATTTCTCCCTGACTGCAACCTGCTGCATGTTAATTGCTTCATTTAGTAATTCTCCTTTTTGGTTTTACCATCCCTGGAATAATTCTGTATAATTTTTAGTCTGCGAAATCAATGCATTAATAGTCAATGAAGTTTCTGAAATGGCTGGTCATGGCGGGCGGGTGAGGGTGGGGCTCACCGTGCTTTCCAAGATGAAGAACCTTCATATGTGCCAGGAACTTTTAATAAAGGCAGATTTAGAGAAATCCCAAGTCCTCACCTTAGTGAGTGAGGTAGCTCATCCTCAGATGCCCAATTTCCAATTTTAGGAAGTATTTGGCTCTCAAACTTCCAGGCAAACACGAGCCCAGGATGACCAAAGCAGATACTTGGATGTGCAGAGCACTTGGGACAATTACCTTATTGCCTTATTCATTTCTGTGAGGTGTTAACCCAGACACCCAGGAATGGTAATTTAGATGTCACGAGGAGTTATTGAACCCCTCATGTAAGAAAGATCTGTACAATTTGCTGTGAGTGACATCTCAGTGTCACAAGGGGGTGATAGCTGGATGATAATGCCACTTACTTGTTTCTTCTCCCATCAAAAAGAGGAAAAACCTAGAAAAAACAGGAGAATTCCCAGCAAAGCATCACAGTAATTTGTCATATTAATGATTTTTTTATATATATTTCAAATTGTAAGAGTGTTTTGCACTTGGTGCTGTACAACTGAGGAACTAAAGATGACCCTTTCCTCAAAAGGCTTTCAAAGAAAAACTGCACTAGCCCCAGGAAGATGGACTAACACAGTCCTGGTCAATATAGTAGTCTGTGAGTTAAATATTTGCTCATTTGCATGGCATAAAATGAGTGTCAGTTCTGATTAACTAGGGTTGGTTTGAAAGCTGGAAGAGCAGCACTGCCAGCGCGAGCTGGAGAGCAAGTCCAAGACAGGATAGAGCTGCGTAATTATCACAAGAGTGGGAGACAAACAGAAGATTCTCCTATGCAGGAAAGTAGCTCCTGCTCTCTCCCCATCCAGATTCCCATTTTATGTTAGTATGAGGGTCTGAAGAAATGAAGAATAGTAGTAGCTTAAATTAAAACATAAAACTCTTGTGAATGTAACTGGGAAGACTTTCATCCCTGCACTGGTGAAGCAATCTGGAAGAATTCTTTACTTCTTAAAGAAGGAAAATGTAAGATTTGGAGAGGGAGGCCAATTTCAGTTTTAGGGCATTAGCTCTTATTCCATGAAAATTCCTTCTAGCCACTAATTCAGATCAATAAATAGCCAGAAAAGTAATCCATGGACTACTACTTAGGCCACCACTTGAGTGTTTCAAGGATATAACTTAGAGATGTGATTTTCCCCACCCCCCATCCCATCCCACAGAAAACTTGTGATTTTATGTGCTTTTTTATGCATGTATTAAACAAATGGCACAGCTGAATAGCTTTTCTTAAAAACTGGACATTCACCAAAAAGAAGTTTGCCAGCACAGACAATTAGGCTTTCTTCTTTTAACAATAGATTGACTGACTGGCACATTTGAAATGCGAGCGTATTTTTTATTCCTCTGTTCACCCTTTGAGCTGATAAACATGAACAATGGGAAACAGCTGGGACAGGAAAACATTTTAGTTTGTATTTTCAAAGCAAGCAAGAAATAAACCCATCAGTGGGAGCCAGATCACATCTTCTGCCTTAGGGGTAGTCAGCAATTGGGGGGAAAAATACGATCCATATTTTTAATCAAACATTACATATTTATTAATGTGCAGCTGGCCTATTGTGTGCATGATTTTTTTTCTTTAACGCTGTGCTGCGTCCGTCAGCCTGACATTGTTCTGTAACTGACATTACTCTATAAGGATCTGGAAATGCACAGATTTAATAGGAATCATTGAGACAATTGCTTTCTGTATTATTAGGTCTGTGTGACGTAGGTACCATCTGAAATTCAATTTTAGAAGAAAAATAAGATATTGTTCTATCAAGGCAATTTCGTGCACCTGTGATACAGTAAGAACACACACCCCCATGCTCCTATTTTCCTCCTCACTCATCTAACTTCACGGCCATTTAATGATATGTGCCACTCTTTTGTTAAAAATGTTTGGCCAAATGTATTTTGATGCTTATTGAGATTAAACTTTCAGTACATCTCCGTGGTAGCAAAGGTTGGGCTGTTCATTAGTTGGAGGTTTGGCCTTGTCAGGTTCCATTGACTGCTGGCTAAAAGGATCACTTTATCATCATTTGTCTGCAATGGAGACAGTCTTTATTCAGCCTTGATTCCTCTGGGGTCACAGCTGTCATAACTTCACTTGCTTTATAATGCAGACCCCAGTTTCACAATCCCCTTAGGTAATTGTCTAACAGATTCAGTTTACCTTAATATAGGTAATATGTTATTTACAAAGAAATACAAGGGAAAGGAAGGGACAATATTGCTCAAAACATCCCCCTCCTAACCTACTGCTTGGGATCAATCATTTGGAAATTATATTAAACTCAGTTCTCATTTTGAACCCAAAAGGGAAATATACCTTTTTTTTCCTGAGTTTTACTCTGATCCTTCAGCTGCAAATCTCTAGCCTGAGCCCTCAGGCCTGGTTTTCTGCTGGTGAAAGTTGAGATAATTCTGCATATTTTGATAAGGCAATGGTGTTTTGGAGAACAAGGCCTTCATTTGCCCTTACAGTTCAGATCCTGCACATTTTATGTGCTGAAAATTATAGTTAATTTAACTTGAAACAGTAAGTTTGACTTAAGGTCAATGTGTTAACCTTTTGAGCCAGAAATCAGCAAGGAGAAGGATGGGCTACTGCTGGCCCTTCTTGTCCAAGGGGAGCACCCACTCTGGTGCTCTGAGGACAATCTCTCTTCTTGGCAAAGGAACTGGAAATGAGACAATTTCCCCCCAAACAAGGCCAAAGAATCAGCTTGTCTCCATTTGATTTAGTAAAACCTGAAATCTTTTTACAAAACCTGGAAGAGCTCCATCACGAGCATGTGAGAGGCCCATTTTTGAGTGCCTTGGTAACCGGTGCATTCCCCTTGCAGGTCAGCTGCTGCCTTTTGCAAAACCAGAAACAGCCTGGCTCCCAAGAGGAGATGGGCTGAGCAATTTCCACATTTGGTCCTCTTAAAATTCCCATTAAAAAATGAAGGGAAACAACCGGAGCTTGAGTTTCACACTGGTACTGCTGCTTTTGCAGAGTGCTGGCTGCTTCAGTTACTCTAAGTAAGATATATACTTCTCATATTTTTATTTTGTATCTTTTAAGGATTACCCAGAGACATTTGTATAATTCACAGACAGCAGTTGTCACACTATGTTCTTGGTAGACCGACCAATAAAGATTTGCATTTCACTATTTTTCAATAGGAAGCAGGATGTTGCCAAAGTACCCAGGAAAAGCACATAGCAGAGACAGTTCTACGCCAAATTTCTAATACAGAGCTATATGGGTCCAGACAGATCCCTCTTTGAAGGGAACTGCTTAAGGGAAGCAATTTCAGAGACTTTAATCATTAACAGAAAACCTTGATGTAAAGTAAAACATAATGAAAAATAAACACCTTGTGGTGGGAGTCTAAACTTCAAGAGGGAAGTTGTACTTTCCATTTGTGGAAGTTTGTGGATGCTCAGATCCTCACAATGGTCCCACACCTTCCTCCGCAGGAGGATCCAAACACCAAATCCTCTCCACAATTCACTGACTGGCTATTTCTTTTTCAAAGTTTTTCTCTCAGTGAGTGTCCATATTTTTGAAACAAAACATGTTCTCTATCAACGGCATCTTCTCACAGCAAAGTTTCTTTCAAATTCCACTCAGTCATTCCTCGTGTTTGAGCTTATGCACCAGCACGTGTTGAATTTCCCAGCTAATATCTTAACTAGAAGCTTTCATTTGGGCTTCTAATTCAATGCCACAACTCATTGCACTGCAATATCTTAATTGCAGTTGGAGATTGATAAGTAAACAAGGAAATGCAGTTGTAGTGTTGTGGAAAGTTACCCTTTAAATATTAGCTTTCATTTCTTTTTTGTTATTTTTTTCCCAGATATCTTCCATATAATAAATTAATTCAAAATAGCTATAGAGGAAATAAACATTACACAAGGGAGAAAAAAAGCAACAAAAATCCCCACAACCCCCAAAGCAATCTTTTAAAGGATTGCATAAAACCTGGATATAAATGCCTGTTTCTATGTGTACTGGTACACCATCCATGCAAACAGCCTTTAAGACAACTCGTCTCACAAAGGAAAATGTCACGAGATATAGTGTTGATCATTAGGAGCACTAGAGTGCATTCGTCTGCTTGTACCCCACTTTGATTACTATACAGCAAAGATGGCCACAAGCACTCAGAAAGTTTTATTGAGGCTTAAATCTTCATTCAAATGATGTAAAGGGGCATTGAATGAAGATTTAGAACTCCATAAAGCTGCTTGGCAGTGTCTGTGGCAATCTATGCCACATAAAAACTGAAATGCTTCTACTTTCTTATTGAAACATTTCTACTGTAATTCTTTAATATTAGGTAGCAGCCACAGTGTTGGGACATTACCACATCTGGGAGTATTTCTCTTACCGAGGGTTTGCCTGCAATCAATTGTGCAGGATATTATAGAATGTTGATGTCTAGGACATAATGGAAGAGGAATTGTTACTGCAATTACATATTATTATGCTTTTCAGAAGATAATGTGGGTTCATTCATGTGAGTATTTTGAACTAGCAAATACCCTAATTGCTTACATGTCTGTTATAATCCTAAATCCAGTTGACATATCTGATGCACTGTTGCATTTTAATCTGGCCACTTGCACGTGTCCTCTTTATGGCTTTCCTCTGACCTGCATGAACTGTGCAAACAAGGAACACGAGCGTCTTGCATATTGCCTTTGCAGTTTTGGTTTGAGTAAACACCCAGGGGGACAGAGAGACAGAGCACTGCAACCAACTGTACTTTTTTCAGGAATATAGAATTAGCCTGTGCAAGACCAGGGAAAGTGCAAATGATCTGATTATGCTATAATGACAAATTTATGAAACGAAGGGAGTGTGTATTGCTTCAACTGTCCTTTCCCAATGTGTTGGATTGACAGAGAATGTGTGGCAAAGTATTCACCCATTCACTTAACCAGAAAACAAAGGCAGATGATTAAGAAACATCAGCATTCTGAAGCAGCAATCAAACTGACCCTGCCAAGGAGTGAAGAACAGCAAGCCCAGTCAAAAAGTGCTGCAGTTGTCTCGTGTTATAACTGCAGGTTTATGGGCAGCATTTTTTCGCAGCCTTTCCTGAGGCAGCAAGCAGGGCCAGACAACAACAGCTCTCTCCGTGGAACAGCATGGTGCCCGTGGTAGCCTCATGTGGGCACAGAAATGGTCAGAGAAAAAAACGTGCTTTTATAAATTCCTGCTTAATAATCCACTAGAGGGAGCTTATGTATAACCTCTGCCAGGCCAATTATCTCAGAACCTGGTTTTGCATAATTAACAAAGATGAGGTGGTTATAAGGGGGATACCTGCACTGCTGTTCTTTCCTCCACCTGTCATCCTGGAGCTCAGGAATGGCATTTTTGGAGTCTGCAGTTCTATCCAGAAGAGCAGTTTGCTTTCCTCAAGTGGAAGCAGCATTCTCGTTGCCATTAGCTGGGATTCACCTTCATCACTGGCACACTCCAACCTGAGAAAGAGCAGCCACTGCTGAGTGAGGACTTACACTTAAAACATTGGCAAAGCTTCATTTAACCTATCCTCTGTCCCTGCCTGCTTCAATTCTGACTGCAGAACAAGAATTCAGTAGCTATGATGCCCACAGAAGAAATAGGCAAGCCACCTGGATTGCAGACTTTGCTTCCTGTCTGTTTCAGTAGGACAGGGCTTTCCAGCGTGGTGTTTGCCTGGCGCTGCTGGCCTTCCAGCTGCAAACTGCCTCCTTTCTTTGGGAGACAGCTGGTATAAAAACTGGTGTCCTTGACGTTATTTCACATGCAAACACCCTCAACTATTTCCTGTAGTGTTAGCTAATAAAAGACAGGTTCAACTCTCATATCAGAAATATCAACTTTAGTTTAGTAACAGAGATGTACTTGCAATTACAAATCTGGCTAAATCTAGACATTACACACTTTCAAGCTACATACCCACGTAGTGCAGTCTAAGTAGTCAGATACACTATCAAAAAGCTTATCATAAAACTTGAAATTGCTGTATCCTTTACACTCATTTTGTTGCCTCTTTTTCTTTCTGTTTTTTCTGTTGGAAGAGAAAACTTATGACTACACTTCAGCTGTCACCAGCTTTCAAGGTTATACTGATAGGAATGAGAAACATATTCCTAATCTGCATACCAATGCATTGAGAATGCAAAGGCAGGCTTTTTGCCATTGAATAGATGATGATAAGGTCTTAAGTCTTTTGAATTTCTTGTGTTGTACTTGTATTATCATATGATTTCTTAAGCCAAGAATGAATATGTAAATTTCTTGCCACTGACTTGCTCCAAAATAATGGACATTACACTTGCACAGTGGCAATTCAGAGTGTAAAATTGATTAATATTTGTTTTCAAAATGACATGCAATGATGTATGGATCCTTTTACAACTTAAATTAATACTTTAAAGAGATGAATGGTCTCTACAGAGGATGTTAAAGTTCAAGCTGAGAAATTTGCATATTTATATTACAACCAACTGATAATAATTGTCGAAACAGAATGTAATGTGGTTCGTTTTTCATTTTAATCTGGTTGTACTCAAACACAGGACCTCATTAACTTCCAGCAACTAATACAGCATTATCAGTCCCCATAAACCAGGCTTGCCTTGAATTTATGAATTTCAAAGACTATTTCCAGTGGTGAACTGCTGTTAAACACTGGGTCAGTCACTAGCAGGTGAACTCCATGTCAGATGCTGTAGAAGCATGAAAGTTACCTGGGCTGAAGTGCTGGAGAATCCCATGGCCGAGTGCCTTCTCGTTGGCTGACACTCGGAACCAAAATTGAGGTGTGATATGAACACCTTGCCTTTGATGGCTCACTCAAAGGCAGACTGGTTTCCTCTGAATGACCAAAGTCAGGAAATCCAACTTCATCCACTTCCTATGTTAGGCAGTATTCTTTAAGATTAAAAAAAAAAACAAAATAAACCCAAAACAACAAAAATGAGCAAGAGATCTTTTATTAATATATAAGTGTTGCAAAAGGAATATATGTAACTTTTGATAGAGTAGATATGCAAACTTGGAAGATATTGAGGATACAGCCCAAATAAATACTGTCCACTTGGGTTTAAATAACAGTAGCAATAGAATTAGCAGTATATTTCTTTTCTGAGGAGAGAAATTTAAAACAAGTAAGCTGTCAACATGTCTTGGGTAGTGCATTATAGGTATTCTTGTGGGTATTCTTTTACATTTCCAGATGCATCAGGAAAACGTACCTCTCTCTAAGAGTGAACACATAGCAAGAAACTTCACACCTCCTTGAATTTCTTGTTATGAAATGGATATTGAGTCTTCTAATAATGACACTTATTTCTCTGGTTCATTAAAAGTTGGTGGCTATAAAAAGAGGAGGCATTGCTTACAGTGCACCATCTTCAACTCTTTTTCATTTTCCCACGTAGGTGTTAGTTAAAGGATGGCGTGGCCCATCTGTTCCAGAGATCTGGTGTGTGACTGGTCTGGTGGGATGGGAGAGGAAACGTAACTTTCCTTTAATACTGTAACAGCTACAGGTAACTCAGGACTCAAAGGGGCTGTCTGACAGCTGGCAACAGCTGGAGTATGGATGCATTTGCAGCCTCCTAACCATATCCCTACAGGGAAGAGGATAACATCCCTAAACTAACTTCCTTGTCTTTAGGCAAAGAACAGGGCAGTTGGGTCAGCCCTATGGCTGCTCTGTGCAGCACTGGGAAAGTTCCCAAGAGGCTGTGAAAAAGAGAAGGAACACTATAGAAACTCTGTAAAGAAAGGAAATGTGTACTTTGCTAATAAGAATAACCAGAACTTTTACTGAAGTGAATGAAAAGCTCTAAAATGTCAATACCTGGCATTATAACTTATTTCCTAAGAAATCCAGACTTCCCATTATAACCACATAAAAAACTTTTTAATAGATATTCCTATCAGCTGACAAATCCCTGGAGGACAACCTGTTCCAACCTGCTCCAGCCCGTTCCAGCTGCACAGTGATTGGACATTCATTTGCTGCAACTTCATAATGGTGCAAGAATTGACTCCTTAGATGTCCCTTGCAAAATAAGTCCCCAGAATAGGCCAGGGAGATTGTTGAATTCCCAAATTTGTTATTGAGTGAGCTATGCTGCATCCAGGCTACCACAAAACTTTAAATCAAAAAAAGGGCAGGCAGAGCAGTGAAACCTCTTCTCCAGCATATACATTCATCCATCCTCCATGTTGGTAACTAAATGATGACTAAATAATTGATTTTTCATTGTGAAGGGTATGTACCTTCCCATAGAGCTCTGTAGTGGGACCTGTGCTGTAACGTATTCATGACTGGCTTAGGAAAATGGAGGAGTGCATATCCTGGTGGCAATTTAATATCTAGTGGAACATTACCAGGACAGTGAAAACATAAACTGACTGAGGCTTGGTGAAGGATCTCTGAGCAACTTGGTGATAAAATGGCTGAAGAGACAAGATGCTGACAAAAACAAACATTGCACAGGTTGGGGGAAGGGAAGAGAAAACAATACCCCTAACCAGAAACACAGTATGCCACCCTAAATAATTTATTATCACTTAGCAAAGTGGGAGAGTAATTATGGACAGTAAACATTAACTCAATGCTTAGGTGAGGAATGGAAAAAACATTATTTATACAAAGCACCTCTGATCCGTGAATATTTCTCAGTGTTTGATCTCAAACGTGGTATTACAGAATAACACAGAGAAAAATAATAATGACAATAACATTTTGGAAAGGTTTTTTAAAAATTAATTAGATAAGATTCCTTTGATTAGGACAGGAAATCTTGAGGAAGGTTTTGTGAGGAGGATATAAAAACACTCCTTAACATGGAAAAGGTGATTTGGCAATAAATGGTCACCATTTCTCATCATACTACATCAGTTAGGGAGCAATCTGGGACATTACGAAACAGCAGGCATATAGAAATACATATTACTTCACATGTTTTCTATTTTATCAAAACAGACTTCTGTACTAAATTTGGATGTTAAAATTGCATGTGAGTTCAGAAGGTGATTGGACAGAATTCAGACAAGAAAAGTCCATCAGAGATTATTAAACACAATGATGCAGATCAAAACAGGAGTCCCTGAATTCCAGATTGCTGGAAATAGTAAGACTGCCATGGGGAAATCTTCATTTCATTGCTCCAGCCTTATGCCTGTTTTTGCAAACATCTGCAGGAGCCAGAGTGCAGGGCTAGCTGCCTGCACACAGAGCACAGCCACTGCTGTGCTCCAGTGCAGTGAAGGAATGGCCCAGAACTGGAGCACAGGAATTCTTGTCCTGCTCTAGTCACAGCTAAGCAGATCACAGAACATTTTGCTCTTCAACCCCACCAACCATGCTGGCAAATTTTCTTACTGTAGCAAAATTCTTTGCCAGTGAACCCGGGGTTTTGTAGTACAAGTTCTGGCAATCCCTATGAGGCAACGAGGGCAAGTGAAGCCATCAAAAATATATCTTTACACGTGGAAATTGTTAGTAATACTGCTCTTCTTTTCCCCAGACACAGCTCCATTGCCACAGCCTTGAGAAACACATGCACACACACACACAGGCACAGAGAAACAATCAATAGATACACTTAGAAAGCCCCTTATACCATGTCGTGCTTCACAGATTTTGATAATATCAATCATAATTGAGTTAGATAAAATCCATCTGACTTTCAGGATGCCGGGGTCAGCTGGGGACTCAATGCCTCACTTCACATCAATTACCACATGTAGTAAGGTGGTGGTAAGCAATTCCATTTGATAGTTTGCAGCTATAAATAATTATATGGCAATAGCAGTAAAGTTGGCTCTTGGGCACAATACAGAATCATGAATTTTCATTTACTTATATCTCAGAAGCTGTTAGGCCTCCTGGTTTGAAATGTGAACCTCTGATTAGGTATATCAGTCTTTCTATTAATACAGTATATGCAGCTGGTAGGTGCTTTTGAATGAACACTTCATGCTTTTTCCTATTTTATGAGAATATTTTCATTATGACCACACGATACATAAGGATTGATTGGAAATTTCTATGAAAAAGCAAACTTGGTTTCCGTCTCCTTTGTTATCATATTCCATCTTTCATTCAGTTTAAGGTCTGTCCCATCCAAGTCTCTGCAGGATTTCAGTAAGATTTTTTTTTTTTTTAACATGCTGCATAATAAATTCTCAGCAATTTGAAAACATACAGAGTAAAGCAGGTTTATTAATCAGAAGAGTAGTGCAGAAAGGTTGGAAAAAAAATCGGATAGTTTTTGTACTTCCTTGCAGTGCCTGGACACCTGTTTCATTTAAAATGCTGTTCTTTCTGACATATTCTGTATTTTTAAGAACATTGGTCAACAGAGGCAGAATGGACACAGACATGAAGTCATACTAGGCATAAGGTAGGAGCATGGGATGTAATTTAGCTGCTTTAAGTGTGAAGATCAGAGAGAACCAGGCTGAGGGACACCTAAGGAAGGCTGGACAGGTACAATGAGAACAGGATGATGAAGCAAAGAACTGGAAGAAGTACAAAAGCCAAGTCTTCCTAAACATATCGAGGTAGCTCTATGGCCCATAAAATTGCAATAGGATTCACTTGAAGTTTTAAAAACAATATGGAAGTGGAGGCTGGGAAGCATGAAAATGTGCAAAGTCTACCTGACAAGAAGAAACCCACCACAAGCAGCAGCTTCTGTCTTGCTCCACATTTCACCATCAATCGCAGAATGAATAGAGGAACATTTCAGGCTCTCTGCTAGAGGTTTCCATGGTGGAACAGGGGCTGAATTCACTGATGGGCTTGTTTTCAGAAGTGAGTCTGCCATAAAGAGGGGTTACAGAGCACTCACGCAGAACGCTGCTTCCAGTTTGCAGAGATGCTGGGGCTGGAGGTGCTGTACAGGACATGAGGCAGGCGAAAAACAGCACTGGGGCAGGAATCAAATGATGTGAAACGGGGTAACAGTGACTATGCAACAGCAAGAAGGATTTAACAGTCAAGAACAGAAAAAAGACGCATCATCAGCAAGACGTTGCCATGAGGTCTAGATTTTAGGAGTCTTGCTCTTTCTTTCACTCTGACCTGAAGACCAATTGTGAAAACCATTAGCATTTTGATCAGTAAGGAAAATCAAAAAGTGTTCAGTAACCTGAGAAAGAATTAATCTAAGAGAAAGTCTTCTAAACAGGAGGAAGATTAAATGCATTAAGGATGTCATAGATATTGGAACGAGAGTCAATGATTTAAAGGAAAGGCAGATTTCGTGTGCCAAAGGAATGCACAGTTGTCACTAATTCTAGATGAGTCACTAAAAAACATTTGAATATAAAAGGGAAGGCTTGCTGTAGGATCAGGTAAGGACCGTATCCCTAATTAGGATTGGACAGGATAGACCTAATTTTAGTAATGCAACCTATGTAAAAATTGAACATCCATGGCTTTGGGAGGCCCAGGTCACAGCCCACGGAGCAGCATCTTGCTGATCAGAGAACTGGTATTTAGCAACATGGCCTGAACTGCAATCAAGGGAGAACTCATAGCCTTTTCTAGGGGGAGCAAATGGATAATTTCCAATCTCATTACACAAAATATTTGTAGCATCTTGAATTAGATTGGAAAAGATCCCAGATTATTTTAACACGAGATCTGTAGAAGGGGAACTTTCTGAACATGTTTTAGTGCAAAAACCTGCACAAACGTAAAGGTTCTAGTAAAAGACTTACTCCAAGTGTGCCTTTATAATTTTTCACATTATAAAAGGAAAAATCTCTGAAAAGCCATTGTAATGTAACAAGTAGGTATTTTTTGGCTGTGTTTTTTAGTCTGTTCCTTCATTAATTTCTCTGCTCTATAGCACACTGCAGTACCTGCATGAGTTGTTTGTTTCTTCTTCAGCAAATTAGAACGCTTCCCAGAAAAATTGCAAAACATCTTGCTAAGGAAGGTATATTGCCTTGTGTCATAGGCCAGTTTCCTGATGTCACTGCTCAGAGGACACTTGATCATAGCATCAAGTAATAATCCCTAGCCATATTCAAGAATTTGGTGGCCTTATGGTGAACCTGTGCCCTGTGCATCATCCCATTGGCACTGCTTTCCCTGTAACTACGTCATCAGTTTGATCTGATACCCCAAATACAATATTGTACAATATCCTCACACTTGGATATTCTGACAGCCACATCCCATGCTGGTTTTGTACATTTTGTGTTTGTCTCATGTTTTATTTCTTCTTCTATCTCAGTCACAGCCAACGGTCAATGTGAAGATCTGGCTCCCCGGCCTGTTGCCATTCCTCTGCATATTCATGAGCAAAATCTTTCCATATCCACATGGCAAACCTTTCAAACTGTCATAAAGAAGAAATAATCACCTTTTCTTTAAAGTCTAACAAAGCCCACCAGAGCTGTGTTCTTTGTATAATAGTTAACATTGTCACTAGTAATCAATTTATTTTACTGGTAAAGACAGTATTCTCATGACAAGTCAAAGACCTTTGGAAACAGTACATCTGTGCCTGCTATTTAAGCACACACAGACACAAAGAAGCAGAATATATTAGAAACAAAAAATATGTCAGCTTGTATAATGGTCCCATTGTTTGCTCTACCAGAGAGGGATTGTGCCATAACATATGATGCTGAATGTGCTTTTCTTGTTCTCCAGCCTTCATAATAAAGTATTTGATGCAAATACTCTAATCACATGGAGAAGATGCGGATGTTAGCTGTCCTTCCTTTCATTGCTATCCCTGCTGCCTCAAGAAATATATTTTTATGAATATTAAAAAACCCAAACAGCAAATCGATGGAATCCTGCTTTAGTGTGTTACTTTTAATAGCAGGTGCTTGATGTGGCTCAACATGAGCCCCTGTACCAGACATTGGGGCTGCAATGTTCAGAGAATGGCACTTCCCTTGTGCCTTCTTCATTAGGCTGCTTAATTATTTTGTGTAGGATGAATCAGAAAAGGTAAAAAAAGGCACAGAGATCAGCATATACCCTATTAAATTGCTCCATACATAGCACTGTAACTCAATGCAGCCCTGTGCAGCACTTCCCAATGGGTAGTGCCCACAATCTGCAGAAAAAAATGGTTTTCCAGAGTGTGGGAAAAGGTAGAGTAGGTCAGTTCATTCATTTATAACACTTCCTCCTGTGCAGGGAAAGTCTTAAGTCTAAGGTAAAACTTCAAATACACAAGGTGACCTTCAGTAGGAAGGAGCACGTTGACCTTTAATTATGCTGCATGGACCACAGAATTACCCAGTGCAAAACAGCTCATCCAGTTCAATATTTCTGTTCCTACTCACTCATTTATCAATGCTTGATAAAGAATAGGGAACATCTGCCCACAAGAGAAAGACAAAGGGCAGGAATAACTTTGGAGAGGATTATGGCCTATAATAAGGACTGGCAGCAGAGAGGAGTCACAGGTCCACCCCAGCCACACTCCACAAAGTGCCATTCGCTGTTGACAGGCAACAAACCCCTTGGCAAGCCTGCCCCTTCCCTGGCTGGGCACACAGCTCTGCACAACTGGAAGCTGCCAATTCTTCTGGAATGGGAGAAAGGGTCCTCCATCAAACAAACAGGACAGGGATTCATTCCTTTATCCCAGCACACTTTTTTGTAGTGCAGCTACACAACATTTCTCTCGGAAGCAGCAGCCTCAATCCTAGCATACCTAAGGCTGCACATCTCGTGGTGTGGTGCAGGAGCTGCCTGGAAAACAGAAGTTTCCAGAGTCCTGCTTTGTGAGACAAACGTGTTCTTCCCAAGCTGTTTGGTAGGAATATCATAACCCTTCTCTGCTTGTCTGGATTTGGAACAAAAAGACAGAGCAAGCAAATGCTCTTCTGCTTGCCCTTCCTGGGCACCCACTCATCAATTGGACTGTTGTGTGCATGTCTGCCTGAGAGTATTGCAAACACTGAAGCAGCACATGGGGCTTTAGAAAATCAATAGCTTCCATGTTATATTATCAAATTTCATACTTTTTTTCCTTATGGAAACCAAGGAAACTTCATGTGTGTGAGAGTCAGCCACTGCAGAAAGCAATAGTGCATCAAAATCAACTTTAAAGCAGCACTAGTTGAGTGGAATAGACTAAATACTGCCTGCTCCAGCATGCAGCCAGTATGAAACAACCAGAAATAAAATCCGAGACACAATTAAAACCCTCTGTTAAAGGTACCTGATATTATGCAGTAGGTCCATGTGGCCATTAATGTCTGGCACGAGCAGAAGGGGCCTGCAGTGGTTTTGTGTAAGGGATGGAGCTCCTCGGGACCCATTAACAACCTCAGCAGCCCTTCCCCCAGACACTGGGCACTGTAACAGAATTCCTGCATCTCAAAAGCCCACTCTATAAACAGAGATGAAATCTGAATATTCAAACCTTCGGCCCTCCTGCTGAGCACAGCTGAGCATGCTGCAGCTCGACTTCAAAGCAGGAGAGCCATGAGAAAGGAAGCGCAGCCTGGTGGCACCGGGACTGGGAGCTGGTGCTGGCTGGGCTGGATGGCTGTGTGTGCTGTTAAACTATGCTGCAATGTACACAGCACATCTTCAGCTTTGCAAAAACAGGCTCAGCATTTGGCTTTTCTCAGGGTCAAAAGCACCTAGTTATTACTCGACTGTAAATTTGCATTTCAAAAAGCCAGGCCAGCTCTGAATATCGCTGCTATATTATAGCTTACTGGATAATAATTTAGACTATGCAGTGGGAGCAGAGGTTACTTTGTGCTGGGGCCAGGTGCTGCAGGCCATGGAGCTTTTGACTCCTGGGGCATGTGGTTGGGACCATGCACACCAACCCCCATCACCAGGTCTGTGCAGCAAGGCCAGGGCTCTAAGCTGCTGCTGGCCAAGGACGGAAATTCTGATTCCTGGGGCACAAGGAGAGTCAGGCTATACTGCAACAGCCAAGACTGGTGATTTAAAAAAAATGTTCATGGATTTGGAGATCCAGTTGTAGTTTCCTGTATTGCTAAATTTTGAATTTGCATCTTCTGCATGCCAAGCGTGTAATCAAACCACTGGCAGTTCAGAGGATCACTATCAGTGGTAGGTCCTCAAAACTTAACACTGTTCTGGCTTCCCTACTCCCTGACTCATTCTTCGCTCAAACAGAAGCATCTTTCCTCCAAAAGATTTCCCAAAATTGAATGCTTGAAATTTAGACTGGAAGAAAGTAATATCCCTTTAGAGGGAGTAGGACAAGAAGATACCTTTGTCTTACCGGGGCTTCTGCTGGTGCCTAGGGACTATATCCAGTGTTTTCATCTGGCATTCCATGCAAGTATCATTAGGGACACCGTAACACATTCAATCTCTAATGAACAAGCGTGAAGGAGCCTGGGGTGCTTCCTTGTAAAAGTGTCCAAAGGTGACCCTGTAAGAGCACTGTTTCTTTCTGCAGGAGTGACCAGACAGCTCCCACTTAAGCAGCACACTGCAAGGAAAACTGTTTATCTATTCTTTATGACTTAGGAGTTTTAAATTGTTTAATTGCAGTTGTTGAGGTTTTTGCTAGGACAGTTCACAGCTTGCAGTGTCTGAAATGAACCACGCGACTACAATTAGACCGACAGAAGCACTGCTGACATCCCTGGCAGAGCTATTAGAAGTTGTTACATCTGAGAGTGAGATCAATTTACCTTTCTTCACCTTTTAGAAACACAGCCTGAACTGTAATCTGTTTGGTTTTGGTAGTGGATTTACTTGTTGCTTCTTTTACCCTTAATGGGAACATACACACACATTTGCCTTTGGGTCACTCATAATTTCTGTTCACTCTCTGAGCTCTCAGACTGAGCCCTGTTAGCCAGCACTTTTTAATGATCTCTACCGCAAGGCCCATTCTAAAAGACAAAATTTTAAGAGCATTTGTGCAATCCATGCCCAAGTATCTCAATATGCCCTTGTCAGGCTGTAACGGCACCATTGCCTCTCACTGAGGGCAGTGGCTCGCCGAAGTTTAGATGGTAGCAATGGAAATGTGGGCTGGTAACACATTGATAGGTTCCATTTTTCACTGTCAGTGAAAGCATTTTTATTAGGCAGATATGTTAAAAGTGAAAGGTTTTCAAGAACATGCCGTGAGGTGAGTTGCAGCTGGGAGAGCCATCTTTACATTGACAGCAGGTGCAGAAGTCCATCCCCATGGATATCTTTAAAAAATATAGATCTGAGATTAACTTTACTGGCCGTTGTAGATCATATGCATGTCATCAAAACCTCAGCATGTATCTGGCAGTAAAAATATCTGGTTGCTCTTAAATAAAAAATGAGGTGATGATGAGAGTTTTCCACAGTTCAGCATGTTGCTTATTTTTTGGATCACTGGTTTGGGGCTGGAGCAGTAGGAGCAGGGCAGAAACATTCATTTCAGGCCCTGATTTTGAAAACTTTCAAACCTTAGTCTGACTTAACGAAAGAACTTGCATGTATGAATTACACATGTGCACAGCTGCGTGTGAACTCTGGCACTAAATATTTACTCAGTAAACTGACTAGCTAGCAAACAGATTTGACTCAGTATAGCATAGTTGCACCTCTAAACTGCACTGAAAATTCCTACAATCAAGAAAGATTCCTTAGCAGAGATTATTTTAATGAAGAAACAGCCAAAACTTCAAGATCTGGCATGAAGGGATTTGTATAACAAGAAATGAATTGCAAATAAAGATGCTGGGTTGTGCCGAGATATAGCAGCTTTTCCCTCCAGTTACTGCCCACCTGATTTGCTTATCCCAGCAAGACCAAACACAACAAACAGAGTGACTATCCAGAAGCACTGCTCCTTTCCCAGCTCCAACACTCAGTAGCTCTAATGGAACTTTGAAGGCGGTGAGTCAAACAAAAACTTCACCTGGTCCTGCTCTCCTCAGGATCCCGAAACGCAAAACTCTCATTGCGTCCACAACATTTACTAAGACAGAAAAGAGTCTGGAAAGGCACTAATGAAATTGCTACTGCATAATTTATAGGGAAGCCAAAGCAGGTTTTGGTTTTGAGCTGATTAGTTACTTACATCATGGCTTGGAGATTATAATATAATTATATTATGCTCAGACAACCGCTTTTTGTGCAATGACAGATTAAATATTTATTTTAATTGCAACCCATAAACCAATTTTTTTTTTTTTCTGGAGGTGTTGTTAGTATATTTGTAAAACATGTTTGCTGATAGCTCAGCTGATTAAAAATTGTAGTTAGCTAGATTAACAATTTATCACAGATTTTACTAATTCAAGACATTCTTGGTAATGCCAGCACATACTGAACTGGAGGAAAGACATCCTGATCAAGCTCTCAAATGAGCCCCAGCACATCAGGGATGGGACCTGTGCCCATGGGAAATCTGTCCTGCTAAGGACCAGACTGGTGCATGTAAATGTTGAGGCTACCAGTGCAACGCATCACTGGCCAAATATTTCAGCCTTTCACTGAAACACTTTTTCAGAGTGCAGGTGTAAAGTTCAACTCTGTTCACTTATTCCTAACAACAATGTGAGGCTATATTGGTTTTATTTTCCCCAATCTGTTTGACACAAAGCAGTGTTCATCTTTTAATCTGAGATCCCAATATTTTAGGTCTTTCACAGGGGAAAAGAGATAGGGTAAAATCACTTTTCTGATGTGCGTAAACTACTTTATTCTAAGTTTCCATGAGATGAAGACATTGGAAAAAGCTATTAATTGCAGGTGACACATATCTGTGTCACATATCTGTGACACATCACATGATATTATTTCTTCAAATGCCTATTTTAAAATAATATCAAAACTACAGTGATAAGTATTTCAAACTACAGTGATAAGTATTTCCTTGTCAAAAAAGACAGAAAAATTGAATTATGAGAAATAAATTTAATTATGTTTTCCTTTTGTCCTCTTCTGTCTCTAGAGATGGAAAAACGTAGAAATCAAAATTCCTCAAAAGCTCTAAAAATTACTTCTCCATTTAATGAGAAAACAGTCAAACATATATTTTTTTTATAAACTTACTCAAAACTTTCTTTTAGCCATGGGAGAGTACAGGATAAATCCAGGCACATTTACACCCTGTAGGTGGGATGAGAACTCATGAGCACCAATGCAAATGCAGAATATGTCCAACTGATTTCTGCAGAGTTTTATTTCTAAAGTACACAAAATACATTGCAAAGTAGTTAAAACCACTGTGAAATGTCTTTCCTGATGTTTTTAAAGGGTGCTTCTATAGTCTCACCTAGCTGTTTTCAGAGAGAAATATTGCTGGTTATTGCTTGACTTGTGACTTGGAGTCAATTCTAAGTGCAACTCTCATTTTAGTGTAGCTGCAACTAATATTCATTATTAGGTGCAAGTTAGCTATAGATTTAATGACCAATTCTTTCCATAACATAAACTGTGAGATTTGATGAGGAATAGAAAATGCATTAAAAATAAAGGATAATTTCTTTTAGCATTATTTCCCATTTTAAAAGGTAAAAAAGGAACCTGACAATCAAAGCAAGCCTGTTATATTTCCCTTGTTCTAACAAATGAAACCATTCTTATACGAAAAGATGAATTAATAACTCCCGTGTATCAGCATCAGAGATTGTCTATGAAAAAAAAAAAAAACCCTTTTCCATTTGGATTGGGCTGATAACATTTATTTTTCTCTTTCCATCTGGAAACCCTGTGGGTATCATGAGAATTGTAGCGAAGCTGATTGGGGTCATGTGTGAGGGCACTGGGATCAGAGCCAATGTCACATCCAGCCCCCTGCAGCTTCAACAGCTCCCAGAGAGAGTGTAAGTACAAATCTGTGGCATATTGGGAAATGAGGGTGGTAACAACTGAGGTCAGTGGCCAGAGTGTTTCAAATAGCCTTGGGAGCAGTGATTGGTTCTTAACCCGCAGCAGATCTATCGAATGGAGTTTCAATAAGGAGTGGTGGTGTGTCCTGCAGGAATGATGCTCTAATCCTGCTGTTTTATGGAAGTTGGGTGCAATCACAGAAATATACAAACCTTACAAATCGCATGGAGAGAGCCTTCTGTGTTCATCTGGCACAGAAGGTAGAACAGCAGATCTCAGGCCTCTGGTTTGTTAACTTGTTTAGCAGGATTGCCGAGAAGAAAATTAGAAGACGATTAAATCAGTATTTTAAAGATGGCAAGACAGAGTTTTCAAGTTCCTCAAAGAAAGGCAAAAGTGAGAAACATCTATAGCAGTAGGCTGTAGGTTTCCACACACTGCTCTTGCATTGTCTTTCTGAAACTGAAAATTATGTGGAAAATGCACTGT
This sequence comes from Mohoua ochrocephala, assembly GCA_013398855.1. Lineage (NCBI taxonomy): Eukaryota > Metazoa > Chordata > Aves > Passeriformes > Acanthizidae > Mohoua > Mohoua ochrocephala. The sequence goes on along the minus strand of VZTA01027901.1, from coordinate 354,448 downwards.
CTATGCTGTATTTTATATAATAAAATATGAGTTGGTTTTTCACCCCTAGCCCCAGTCTCTGCTTCAGCTGTGCTCTGCTGCCATGTTAAAAAGGCTGGTACAGGAGCACTGGTACTGCACCAGAGGACACAGCTGTATTTGCAGCCTAGACTGCAATACAAGGCAGCAGAGAACTTGTGACAAACATCCTTTCCAATGGAGGCATCCACAACCAACATAAAAATCTCTGAGGAGAAATGGAGCTGAGTAGCAGATGCCTTCTAAAACTGCCCCAAGAGCCCTACTGCTTTGACACACTTGAGTGCTCAGAGCACACTTGAGTGCCTGAGCTACAGGCCACCGAGCCCCTCGGGGACACGAGGAAGACATGTCTGAAAGCCCCTCTCTGTCTCGCCAAGTCAACGTTATGAATAGAGTGGAATACAACTTCTGTAACCACAGCTGCAAGAGTACCTGGTGCTCCTGACTCTTTTCACGCTGCAATCCAGTAGCTGGAGCATTTGGAGTGGCAAAATCTGATTGTTTCTCACGTTGGCCTGAGGGTGTTCAGTGTCCCGTGGAGGAAGGCTGGCTACCAGACATCAGGAGTTATGTGGGCTCCTTGTTTTTCCCTTCCTTTTCCTACTGAGATGCAGTGTATCAAGTCCCTAGGTAGCAGGACCAGACCACGCAAATCCAGAGCTGCCTGCCTCTCAACAGCACTTGTATCACGAGGATAGGATCATTCTCCTTCTTGCTCACACATTATGAACTGTGTGACAGGACAAAAGAAACTGAAGCCCTGCATTTATTTCTGCCCTCTGAGAACAGCTACCAACACGTGCTCCTCAGGGAATTTGAGCCTATGGATGCCTGGTTCCTGAACCCTACCAAGTGTAGGTAGGAGAGACATTAAACACACAGCTTTGCCAAGCTGGCAGCTGTAGGCATGTGAAACTGCCCAGTGTCCCACTATCAGCACTTAGGCACAGCTGTAAAAACATCCAACTTCTCAATATTATTAGCTACAGCGAAGCAAAGATTCTTTAACTGAGATGGAAATGAATGGGTGTGTAATCCTGCAGAAGGAGGCATTTATCTAATGAAAATAGTTTGATAGCTTCAATTGACAGTGAATTCTCTGGGATAACAAATCTGGGTGGCTGGTTATCTTCTCCAGAGAGGGTATATTCCAAATTAATCTTGTCACCATGCAAAGAATGACAATTCAACTATTCATCTTTGCAAAGAGACAAATGTTTTCATCAGATGCATGTTGGCATGGGATGCACTTAGGTCATCTGCTCTGCCTCAAACCCCACCCTGAAATTAGTCAGTGCTTTTAAGGTGCTCTTTCAAAAAAAATCTGTTATGTGATCGTCACTTTACAGTTTCGTACATGTGTCTGTAAACATGTGTGTATAGTTATGTATATGTTTATAAACATACATACATACATGTATACGGGTGTGTGTGAGAAGAGAACAGAAATTAACAGCTGTGCTTTAGTTCAGCACCTGTACTTTTCACCTCCCTGAAAACACAAGTTGCTGAAGGAGCAGATCACTCTTGGATCTTTTTCCCCATCAGAAGCAACACTGCACCGTTACACCTCAGCGCTTCAACAGATGAACATGTCTCCTAGTGAGAAGTCCAGTGCCCTGCTATTCAAAGCCAGAGTGCTGTTAATCACATGCTCTCAGCTTGTAAACAACAGTAAAATCAGTAGACAGCCCTCAGAAAAAGATTCTCTCATGCTAGCCTCCTAAACTATGTCTGGACTTTAAATTGTGCTTGGACTGCAAAACCGTACATACATTGCATAAGTTGAAAAATTCCTTACAATGTTTAAAGATTTCTTTGTAATAAATCAGGTTCTAATTCAAGTATTTATGTCCCACTGGATTTGCATGTAAGGTTAAGACAGCTGGCACATGGAAAATGCAATATAGAGTTTATTGCCTGATTCCCAGCATGGAAAAGGAGATTCTAACGGGAGAGTCACAGACTTGACAGGGAGCATGGATACCATAGGTATCCCTGCTCAAAAAGGTACTGCTTCACTGTGTTCATTTGGTACACCCATTTGATAAATATGGCAAAATCTGAGAAATTAAAAGGACCAAAACATTTTTCACATGCATGAGTCAACCGTTTAACTTCAGCCGTTGAGGAAACGTGGTCAGAACAAATGGGATAAGCTTCAAAAATTTAGAAATCCTATACATTAGAGCAGAAATTATTCTGCCAAGTTTTACTAGCTTTAGAACCAAGAAAGACCCTTCAAACAAAAAAAATGCTTGAGTGATTTGTTAAAAGTTGCTCCAGCTCCTTCAGCTCAGGTAGATAAAATAACAGAGATGATATAATTTGCCAGGTATCTTTCACCTGACAGCAAGCTTTTGAGTTCGATTGTTTTGTTTGCCCTGTTTATGAAATTCATCTCATAAGAGATTTCTCTGCAGATTATGGGAAATGCCTGACTTGTTCTTCCTGGGAAGCACAGCAGCTTCAATGCAACCAGTGATGAAAAAATTTGCATTTTTGCAGCTTGTGGTATAACCACAAGAAGAGAGACAGAGGCCTCTGAGGGGAGCAGGACCAAGTCAACCTGCACTAAATGAAACTCCCAGCAACAATGCTTTGGGTTGCTGCTGTTAGAAGCTCTCAGAACCAATATGATGAATCCAGTAAGGCACTGCTGCCCTCAGCACCCACAGGGACATGGGACACCATGCAGCTGTCAGAGACCTGCTGCTGAGGGCAAACTCTGTCCCACTCTGGGAGCCCAGCTATGGCAGAGGTGGGCACTGGGCTCCCTGCACTGGCCAACACACTCAGGAGAGCCAAACCTTTTGGTGCCAGGTACAGTGGAGGCAGTACCTGTATTGTTTGAAATTCTCTTTCCACACAAAAAGCCTGCAGAATCTGCTTACATTCAGGAGCTACAGATATCCTGTGCTGTAGCTGGGCTCTTTCTACCTTTAAGCTGTCCTTTTCTATTCCAAGCTTCCTCCCCTCCGCTCCTGCTCCTTCTCCCCCAGTTAATATGTTGCATCTTATTTCATGCTGTGACACCATTAGTGGAACCTAATCTCCTCTCTAAAGTAGACTATTAGTGTTTGGTTGGGGCCACTTATGAGGTCATACGCTCACACAGCACTTATCTGAAGTAAATGCCTTGTAGCTAATCAGGAAAAGGTAACATGCCATCACCCTGCCCACAGCTTCCCAGCACCCAAATTCCACTCATTTACAGTGAGAGAAACCCCAAGCAGCCCAAGGTTTGATTTTTCCTTTTACATGACAGAAGCCATAGCCCTTAAGTGACTAGGATGGAATGAGAAAGGAATAAACAATTAGACAGGGCTGCTGGAACAAATCCTCCTGTTTCATTTTTCTTCTTCACTTGTCTCAGCGGGAGTAGTTTTACCTCCTATTGACACCCATTGTGCTCTTGGCTGCTCGCTACGATGCAGCTGTTTTCTTAATGCCTATCAACCCTCTCCCTTTTTACGATACAAAGGTGACTTGTTAATACAAATGTTGTTGAAACCTTAATAACAATGAGTCCCAGTTGTGATCAATGATATTGCACCTTGGCAAGGGAATGTATCAATGCTTATGGATTCATTTAAAAGTCATCTGCACAAGGCTGCCGATTTTTTATTTTAAAAATCTCCGCGTAAGAAATACGACTGCTCTATCGGAATGGCGTTTCTAACTCTACTGGGTGCAGTAACACAGCATTACAGTTCGACGATTTCCTGTGACACCCACTTAGTCTCGTATGCACCATTTTCTATCTCCTCCACAGACTACATTTAAACAGAACCTGAGTCTTCCAACAAAATCCTCAAATCCCAGTTATGCTCAGTCCTCTTAAAAAGGTACTTTGATGTACCGGTTCTTCTCCAAAGGTACTTCCAAGGAAGCCACACGATTCCCAATGCCATTTTTGTTTCACTATCAAAACCTCAGCTCAAACCAAATGTTATCACCACCTAAACACCAGCTCAATTCTCTCTGGACTTGCTAAGCAGCATGTTAATGTTATTTCAGAAAGCGTATTACCCATCGAAGCCGTGTGTATGAACGGCCACACCTCAAACTGCCACTGTGTTCAAAAGTAAATATACCATTTATAAAGGTGACACATTGGTTCTCCTTTGCTTTATGGCATCCTTGTATGGCTGTTGGTCTGGTCACATCAGTAGATGTATGCTAGTGCAAAGTGATATTGGATCAAAAGATCAGGAATGACGAAATGGAATAAAGATACCCACATATGTAACTGACAGGGTGCATAATCCATAGAGAAGTGCTGTTTTCAGATGGGAAACAAGCTTGAGCGAACTTCATTCCTCAAATATTCTCAGTTCTGGCTCAGGGTATTCTAAATAATTTCCTACTTAATCCACTCAGCCAGAGACATGATCATTGGACTATGTAGGGATCAGTTTTCCCTAGAGAATAAAAGCTTTTGGTGTTCAAAACATGAAAGCTGAATCATTCAGAAAGTGAGCTACACTGCTATTGTAATTCTGAGTAGAGGAACCATGTAACACAGCTGCTTTATGCTTTGAAAACTGTTTCCAGTGTTCCAGTGTCATATATTCCTCCAGATCATTACACTCTCACATGAAACTAATCAACATTACAAATTGAAATTAATCTAGCAAACACACTGTTTCTCATTAAAAAATTATTAGGTTCCATTACACTGTTTTAAAAATCCGCACAGGGATTAGCTAGAATTTTGACAAGTGTCAACCCCAAAAGCAGGAATAGCTGCTAATGCCTGATTTATAAGTCTTCAGATTTTGTACCTCTGTATTGGGAACAATAGAGTCTTTTTTGGACCTTCGGTTTGTGCTAGGACTCTGAGTCACTGAATATTTTATGGTATTCAATGAACTACAGTATGAGTCATTCATGAGCTTTCAAGTATTTTTGGAATTGTGTTATTTTGCTTAAAATTGCAGAAAAATTGACTAGCAGAAGTGATAAAAAATGCACCACTGTAGATTTAATAAGATCATGTGGTGGAATCAGAGCATATACGCATCAGCATAAAAATTAATTTAAGCAAAAATTAGGTCTACAAAGGAAACGAGGGATTCAACAATGAATTGTTAGAGAGTTATTGTATTCTGAACAGGACCCATTTTACTGGAGCTAGTCATGGTTGCCAAAAAGTTCTTGCCTCAGATGCTGTCCGTGCTTACAATACTTATTTCCATACTCTGCTGCAGTTTACCATTTCTACAGCGTTCTGCAGTCATGCAAGGTTTTTACAAGCACTAAATGATTAAGAACTCGATCATAGGGACATCAGACACCATTCACAGGACGTGACCAAATTCCATTGGTGAGGTCAGCGAAGAAATAAATCCAACTGAAAAGAGTCAGTCCCACTACAGTCTAGGACACAGACTATTCACACTACTCCTAGCGTGAAACAGTATTCCTAGATTTACATAGGGATTTTGTTATTTTTTCTGGTGTGGGTTGGGGGTTTTTTGTGTGTGTGTGTTTTTTTGGTTTGTTCATTTTAAATGATGCCTAAACACAGCATATACCATAAGGAGCAACTTCAGTGTAAGGACCCGAATCACCAACCTCACTGGGAGACAGGAAAAACAAACCAAGCTTCACACAAAGCACACGAAGAGCTGTGGCAGAGCTCTGAGCTCACAACCTTGAGTTTGTGGTGACCATCCAACACCGCTTTTCACACAGGTTCAAACTAAATGACATTTAGTCATGGTTCTCTTGGGCAGAAATCAGTTTTGGCTTTCTAGCAAGGCTGAATTAAAGCCATTTGGAGAAATAATGGGAAGGATTGTGTCAAAATCTGGAAGTTTTTCCTCCATTGAGAGCCAAAGTTCTTGTGTCACAAGACTTTGCCTGAAAGAGAAAGTTTTCTTAGATGCATGACTGTGTTGACACTCTTATTCTTGCTTCAGAGTGGCTTTTCATGGTTTTTTTGAAACTCCTTACTAAGCAGTATAAACTAAGTCAAATAAGAATGGGCTCATGGGGCTTCTTTGGATGGAACTAACAAATTTACACTTTAGTGAATTCTGAACAAACCTTCCCAGAATACACGAGATGTCAGCCAGTGAGAAATTCACCATTTCTCAAACATTTGTTGTCAATGAGACATCAAATGGATGGACATCCCATATTGCAGCCTTCAAAGGGAGCAAGAGGTAACTGTGAAGCTGGCTCCAAATGTCCTTCACTGTTTCCAAGTCTCTGAGTGATTATGGGATGAGGGATCTTCTAGTGCCATGCTATGAAAAGACAGTCACATCCAGCCTGTCCCAAATAATTTTAGCAGCCCTTCCTAGTGCATAACCCCTCATCTGCTGCTGACGAGTGCCATGCAAGGGAAGGACCTCTCTTCCCATACAGTTCATAGTCTGCTGCATAGAGACTAAATAGAGGAGAGCCCAGAGCTCATGAGAGTGGCCCATTCAGCTGCTTGTGCACAACTCTCCTAAAATAGGACAGCATTAGGTATTATTAATAAGTATTATTAGTATTAGCAGGGCACTTTCCAGAAAATATTTGATCAGAATGCTATGGTTGGTCAAGGTCAAAGAAATATTTCATATAAAATATTTAGAATAGGTCCTCTGTTGACATGAGAGGAAGCAGGCTATGGATAAGTTCTCAGCTGGCCATGGAAATGATGCACTGAACCGCTCACAGTAGAATGTATGCCCATCATCATTGGTCTGATATGGTGGGAATAGCACGGAGTGCAAATGAGGTGTATTCGTAAGTAAATGGTAACATAGCAATTATTATGTAAACTCATTTTTTTTAATGAAAAAAAATTTAAGAACTCCAATCATCTTGATAGAGAAAAATTAGCTTTGGGAAAAGAGTTTCTGCACACAGCTTCAGTATTTAACTGATGAAAAAACTGAGGGAAAGGGTTTGTCTGTCACTAGAAAAGCTGCAAGACTAAGATTGTTGCTTGGACTTCAAACTCCTTCCTGTCATGCATGAATGACAGGTGTCACTTGCAGTAGTTTTCTATTCTCCTTTCTGAGAAATTTGAATTGTGCTCCTTCAAAGAAAGAGCTGGCTGCCCACTCACATTCACAGCTACAATAAGTAGAACTTCTACAAACTTCCTTACCACGGTTCTTGTTTGGAGGTAAATTCTCCAAAGTTCTAGAAAAATGGCTGCTTAAAAATGAAGAGGCTGAAGATAAAAGGGAGCTGGGGAGCTACTGTTTCTCACGCTGCCCTATCAAAGGACAGCAGGAGTGAAATAGTTTTTTCCTAAAAAGGCAAAGGAAAAAAAAAAAAACGTGTGTGTATCACTTAAAACCAGAGGAGAAATCTGTTATTAACATTTTGGAAGAAAGGCTGCTTATATTTTTGCTGACATTTTTTCCCTGAGCAGAGCTAACAAAACAGCATTTGTCTCAGTCATCCTAGTACATCATGTAATTGTATCATTCAGGCTTGTTTCAGGTACGGGTTGCTTTTCCATTAATTATATTCCATGCACATGTATACATATCAGAGCTGTTGGGATGTCTATTTCTATTAGTTTAACAAGCCCTGGTATTAATGAGATTGCTCTATAATTGAACCTTTTCATGGGTCCCTTGGTGATGAAATTATGCTAATCTGAATCTGCAACCACAAGGCATCCATCATACTTGATCAAATAGTAAACATCAACAGTGATATGCTGGGAGTGTAAATGCGCCGTTAATTATTACATAAATGAACAAGCCCCATTATTTCATCTTTATATTCATGCAACTTAATAAAATGGGTGAAGACAGGGTGTATCAGACCTCCACTATGTGGCAGCATGGTCCACTTAACAGGAGCATGAGCTCTATCTCGAGGCCTGATATTCTCTGCATATAGAAGAGGAAAGGAGGAGGATATATTTCATCTCCCTGAGTCACTTTTGTGGCAAGCACTGATACTGATCAATTACATATCTTTAAAAGGGGGAAAGCATCTGATTTCCCTGCTGCTATAATTGTTTGGTTTAAAAACCTGTGCGGATCGTGGATCACCAAGGGTTTTAAGTGAGAGATATATCTCAGAATATCTGAAGTGGAATGATTTATATCAACTTCAGAAAATGTTTGTAAACTTAAGCAGATAAGATCTTCTGTACCCACACTTGCAAAAATAAATGGATTTGCAGGATGCCTGTGTTGCTGCAGGCATCACTCCTCAGCCATTGCTGCACCACACTAAAGAAAAGAAGCAAGGATTTCAGGCTGCTGTTAATCAATAATATGAGGAGGACCAGAATTGCCACAGTGCAAGCATAAACATTAATATCATTTTTTGGTCAATGTTTTTTATTAGGTGCACTGTACCTTATAACTATTTGAGCAAGTACTAAATTTCAATGCAAGTTGCTTTCGTTTTTGCCTCAACGTACAGAGGTAAAGAGAAATTAAAAGACTTTTATTTTGTTCGGTAGCATTTTAGTTTGAGAAATCACAAGCCCAATATTTATCTAGTGACCAGAATATTCTTCCACAGTTTCTGATGAAGGAAAAATACCTTATCAGAGATCTTATGAATATGTTGAGCAAGATATGTGCTTCACTGATGTGAAATACATCGGTGCCAGATGTCACTGACTAGTTTCTAAAAAACAAGATCAGTTTTCCTTTTTGAACATGTTTCACTGATTTCTATATAGGAGTATGTTGTGTTGATGATATTAAATCTAATTTTTAACCCAGTTTGACTCACGCTTTGCCTCTGCCTTTTTAATATTTAACAGAACAACTTTAAACATATTTGTGGAAAAACTTTCTGTAAGCCATCAAGTTATACATTCAATTAATATAAAAATATAGGGATATATATTACGACTTTCCATAGAAGAAACATATAATTCAATAGAGGAGCATTTGAAAATGTACTAAAAATCTTTCAGAGATTGTTCAAAATAAGTTCTCTGGATTGATGCAGTCCTGGGCCGATATAACTTATAGAACTGCAAGCTGCTTACTCCAAGCTGATTCTACTGCTGCTAAAATCAAGATAAAGGCCCTTGTGACAGGGCCTGTTCCAGTATTTATATTACCTATATAGGCAAGTGAACTACAAAACCCCAGGCTGATTAAAAAAAAAAAAAAAACATTAAAAAATTTTTAACACATTTCTAAAACCATTCTCATTGGGCTTCGACTGTTAACATACTTATTTAAAAAAATTCCCATTTTAAAACTGAAGTCCTGATGCTTTTGTATAGATAATGACTTAGAAACAAGAAGAAAGAGAGAGAGCTGCCCCTCTGAGCTCCCAGGCTCCTCATGTATTTATTCACATTCTGTTAATGGCATTTGGCATTTCTGAGACAGTTTGCCTCAACTTCCCTTTATCAAAACTGAATTGTTTTGAGATATATACCAATCATGGTGAGAGCTCCATATTACAGAAACAGCATATCAAAAAGTACCAAATCACATTCAGTCTTGCAATTTCTTCCCTTTCCAACATCTGTCAGTGGAACTACACAGGACTGTTTGTTCAGCACTCCTTCCAGAAAGTGCCACGTTCTGGTACTTCTTCCCCTATTTGCACCATCATCTCTGCTCATTTCAGCAGCCTGACTCCGTTTCAAACAAGACTAGTGTCAGGCACTTTAAGAGATTGTTTCCATCCTTCCTTTTTCTTGTTTTTGACAGCATTGCCTAACACTCTGGTTTCCCTCAGACGTGCTTTTGTAACTGTCTCCTGCTGAATCAGCAGCCTCTCCTCCTGAATTTACCAATGCCAGCTACACCAGGTTCACCCTGTTCTGAGACACCACCTGGGAGTCTTAAACCAGTCAGAGAAGCCCTGCCACTCCAAAAGATTAGCCATCAACATGTCAAGGGACCTGGAAAACTGGAGAGGGTTGAAGGAGAAGGGCATCTCCACCCAGAAACCCCTCCAACAGCAAACAAGCAATGAAATCACCTCAGGTTTGTGGGTGTGTGTGGATTTGAGCATAGAAAGGGATTTAAACTCCCTCTGTCCAACTGGTGACTGAGGAATGCTGGCATCTGCAGAGGCAGGCTCTGCTCCCTGGCACCTCCAGGCGCCTCCCTGGGTCTGCAGAGCCTCGTGCTGAAATCACAGAACTGCTCCTTCTCTTTAGTGAGGTCATGGCACAACCACCCCAGGGAAAGTGGGGCTGAGGCACTTGGAAACCACTCCTGTAGCAATGACTCCCCACAGCACAAGTCTTTGCCCTTTTGCGTCTCCTGAGTTTGTCTAATCTCCTATTCCAGTTAATGAATTTGATTTTTGTTTATTTTTAGATTTTGAAGACTCCTTTATTAATGTAGATACATAAAATAATCCTCTAGATTTCTGTTATGTAAACTATAATAATAATTTATGATAAGTATTGTATGAGACAAAAGCATGGAACAGCTTTTCCCAATGACAGAAAATTATTGAAAATTTGTACTACTATTTATATTTATATCTGGTTTTATTAATTACAGCTAGGACAGCAAAACAGCACACTGAGGATCTTTTGTTCATGGCATTTTAAAAATCAAAACTATTCCTACAGCTCCTAATCTATAGTCATCAGGAGAAATCTACCTATTCTTCAATATTATTTCTGTACAATAATTTGTTACATATCAATATATATATTTTAGTAATTATTTTCACTCTCTGACCAAACAACATCAGCAAACTACATCCAAGATCCTATTGCCCTTGATTTTGTAAAATTTAGCAAAAGAATTCAAGCAGTCTCACACTATGAATGTTCCTATTAAAACCAGAAAACCTTAATCTAATTTACATTTCTGTTGTTGTTGTTATTATTATTATTCACCATTCCAGTTGTAATCTTGATAATATGTTTATTTTGACTAGATATTCTAACCAGGGGTTTGATCAGCTTCTTGGCTCTCCTGTTTATAGAAGTCACCCCTCACAAGGCTTGTCTCCCATAGCACTGATCCTTTCCTATGTGAGGCCATACATTTTCAAATCACGAATGAGTGAAACAATTAAAGCCACTAAATTAAAGTAGACTTCAATCCTTTTACTTTTCATCCATTCAGACTTTCCTAAATGAGTCATTATCTGCTATTCTAATTTTCCAGTCATGCAAGTCTTCCCAGTAGGGTTTGGTGGAGATTTTGGTCAAATTTATTATTAACAAGCATTTATAATCCTTAATTGTTTGCCAGAAATTCAGAATTGTTTCTTATCTGTGTATTCAGTATTGCATAATAATGCAATGTATATGATATTTGCTCACTTTCCCTGCTGACGAGTTTACTCACTTGAATGTAAATTAAGAATGACCATAGAACACGACGTTCCTTGTATCAAGTGTATTTCTACCTAAATGAATTCCCTGGTGTCAAGGATACCCCTCTGTGCTATTAAAATCAATATAATCCTGATCCTTTCTTGACAGGAGTTCCCAAAACAAGCAAACAAACAAGTACAACCAGGAAAGGCCAGCACTAAAATTTAAAGCCAACTAAGGTTAAGTAACTAGTGCAGATTTGCCAAAGTTCTTATCATTCAGCAACTCTCATTTTGATATTGCAGGGACAAATTCAGATCTCTCCGGGTATTCTGTTTCTGATTAATTTATCTCATAAAACTCATGACAAACACCAAAATGATTGTGCATAGATTTGAAGCTTTTAGTCAAGTTGTAGGAATTATACTCCACACAAAACAATCAGCGTTATTCCCCAGACAATCATGGACCCATAGTGTCAGCTGGAAGGAAGCACTGGCGGACAGTTACTCCAAGCTCCCACTCGGGCAAGGGCTGCTGTCAGCACTGAACAGCCACATCTTTCTGCAGCTGACCCTTGGAAACCTGCACAGATGTCTGGGTAACCTGGAATGCCATTGTTCATGATAAAAATAACTCAGGATTCAGAACAACGTATTTCAACGTAATATCAGAGATTTGCAGGTGGTCTTGAAAGCTAAATGTTCACCTTACGTCGATGTGGGTGGGCATATCTGATGGGTACAGGTATCACAACAGTCAGGTCCATGTCAGCCTACAACATTCATACCAGTGCACAGCATTGCTCTGCAGAGCAATAATAAGGTGAACATTCAAGGTTCTCAAAGTCTGTTGATTATTACTCCAAAACTCCTGAAGGAGATTTACTTTTGAACCCTTCCTAATGTTTTGTGCCTGTCAATACCTGTCACCCACCTTTTTCTGGATGAATACTTCTCCATCAGTACAAGTGAGACAAATGAAATGCCTGTGGATATACACATGCATTAAAAAGCTATGCATGCTCAGAATCACTAAGGGATGGGCGGATTGGCCAACCAGAGTAAAGCATAGAAATGGAAATCTTACATTGTCATTGTTGTGTCATTGTTTCAGTGATATTCCAGGGGGAAAGCTTCTAAAATTCTAGCTGAAAACTTTCGACACCAGTCTCTCAGAGAACATCTACATATATATATTATACATGTACGTGTTTGTGTGTGCTCATATGGCCCTTTGTCTTCCTTGTAGCTACAGAAATAAAGTAATTTTCTCTCAGATCAGCCATACTAACCTCGCTATCCCTGCAGTAGGATTTTTATCAGGAAGCAAATGATGCAGTTTTAAGTCAGAACTGGTATCATTACTGTACAGCACAGTTGGAGAGGAAAGATAGACTGCAATGTTTTCCCAGGAGGTGTGTACTCAACTCTGCCCACAGACTGACCAGCTGCAACCTTTTCAGCATCTCTGTCTAAAGGGGGAAGGAAGGATAAGTTATTGCCCCCAGATAAGGGCTGTACAGACATCACAGCCCAGAATTAATAGTTACATGCTAGAATTGAAGTAGTAGCACTCTAACTGCTATGGCACAGATATCAGCACTGTGTTGGGCAACTAAGGAAACCATGAGCCTCAACAGTTTTGCAGTGAAAAATCACAACTTCCCTCTACTGAGCAGAAGCTACGTAAAGATGATACTCAAGGCTCACAACGCAGTCCAACGATCAAAAGTGGCCAGTCAAAATGCTGGCACTTGCAAAATGTCACCACAGCACCTGCAGAGTCTGGAAGTTGCTAAATTCAGGCAGTTTCCAGAGAGGATTTTAAATTCTAAACCTCAGACTTAGTTGCACAAAGTGGGTGGAAATCCCTGGCGGAGAGGTAGGCAGAACTGCAGGGAGCACAGGCCCTTCCATGGGCTGTGGCTGTGTGCAATCAGCTTAGTGCTTGGGAATTATCTGACTGCTTTGGAGTGGGGAGTGAGGAACTCCAGGAGAGGCTGAGGTTGCCATGGACCAGCCTCCTGCCCTAGAAGAACACCCTAAATAGATTTCAGACTGAAAACACCCTCAGGACTGGTATAAATACATCTACCCCCATTACAAGACCGCCTATTTAATGCCCACAGTTGGCATAACTTCCACTAAGCAGTGAGTCTACAGTTCTCACACGTGCAAGCACAGGTCTTACTGCACCAATGGCCATTTCCAGTTACATTTACACTACCTGGCAAAAATCTGCTACTGAAAAACTGATTATGGGAACTCAAATTCGCTTATAGCCTTCCTTAAAGAACCTGCTCCCTTTCCCAAAACACTTGGTGGAAAAAAATAATTTGTAGACAATCCTGACCTGTGAAATCCTAACCTGTTATGTGTTCAGAACTGAATCTGCTCTCTATTAATCCTTGACCACTCCACTCACTTTTCTTCCCTTCCTAGTTGCATCCAAGGTTTTGAAACTTTTACTGCAATCATTTAATGAGAGTTCTTATAGAGTAAATGCTCAATGGTCATAGGTTAAATAAGGCCAGTGCCAGCTATTGTACTGCAAAAAGATTCTATGTATGTGCAGATGGAGCCAGGTACCAGTGAAAATGGTTGATGGTGAGAAGGTATCAGCTAATTCTTGGCTCCATCCTTCGAAAGAAAAAGGATTTGGTAAATGAATCATCATGCAGTTTTAAACATCACTTCCCTTCCATACTTTCTTCATCTTGTAAGTTTGTGTTTCCAGCTTTCCTTACTCAAAAGAATGCAGACTTTCTTAATTTCCCACAAGGAAGACTATAGCTTCACTTAGGATCAGATCAAATTTGCAAACCTCGGGAAACAGTTAAATTCAAGGTTCTATCCCACTATCGAGTTACAGAATTACTATGTTCATTAATGCAGCTATGGCTGCATAACCCCAACGTGTTTACCATGGAAATAGCTCTGTGAAAAAGCATTATGCCTTCTTCAACGAGTCATACAAAATCTCCGAAGTTCTACGGCAGCAATACTCTTAGTTTTTACAAAACATTCACTGGTAACAGTTTTTCAGGCTAAATGAATTAGTGTCTGCTGGACAGATTTTGTCACCATACAGTGGATATAGATTGTATGTGAAAGGGGGTGAACTGAAATCTAATTAGATTTCATTTTAAGTCTAGCTGCGGCAATTATGACTTCTGAATAAAAGTGGTTGTTATTTAGCAGGGTAGCCTAAGCAATGCACGTAATTATTATAATTATTAGGTACCTAATGATATCTAATAGGAGTCAGCATTGTAAATAAATGCTGTAGACTGTTCAGCAGGGTGGCCTGCACTTTGCAGAAAACTAAATAACAAAGGTTAATAAATATGTTTGCAGATGATTGTTTTACAGGAACCCTGGGCAGCACTATCTGTTGGAGATTAGCTACATTAGGACTCAACAGACCAGAAAACATCCAGAATAATAGTCTTGGTACTAGCTTATAGATGCAGCGTATTAAAATAGCCAAACCAAATTCCTTCTGTTCCCGAAACCTGATTCTCAAGTATAAGTTATACTGGGGTTTTTTGTTTGTTTGTCTGTTTTTTAATAAGATCACTTAGTGGGCAACATTCAACTTTAATGCTATAAAGCAGCAAATGTGAAATCAATCAGCCATTCAGTTTTTCTGTTCCGAGCTCTTTTTTAGTTCTCAGAATTTAAGAATATAAAATGGATACTGCTGTTTGAAGTGTGAATTACAATAGCTGCAGATGCTGCCTAACCCCTATTTGCACTGCATTAGCAGAAGAATTGTATTTATGTAATGAAGACAATGTCCACTGCTGATATAGATGACACGTTAAAGATTTAAAATTGCATGTGTTTGCAAAGTGCATTTCAGAACCTCCAATTTCCAAAGTCCATTGTGCTTTCAATTATCTTCCCACCCAGGCAAACTAGAGAGAGACTAATCAAGCATAATGTCCTCACATACTTCCCACTATGCCTTCCTCAGAGAGGTCAAAGGGCACTGTCAGATCACAACTGCAGCTTGCTCTGCTATGGGAAACACTGGTATGATTTACAGTTTATAGTCTCCATCACTAAATGTAGCCATTAGTAACAGTATGCCTAGCTACAAAATAAGCATTTGTTATTTAAAGTTTTCCCACGTGACTTTTGACATAATTTTAGCATCTGTAAGTTATTTTGGTAGTGGTCAGTTGGCTTCCACAAAACGAAAAAGATACCAGCCTGGGGTAAACATCCCAGTAATGTATTTAAGGCACATGCATTGATCTGACTGTAAATATTTGTTTGTTGAATAACATCCGTATTAGGTGCTGCAAATGAGGGGAAAGAGTGTGCATCTCTCACACGTGAGTAGATGGGTTATTAACTGACTTCTCCCCTGGAATAAAAGGGCATACTCCAACAGTCATCTAAGTGCCTCCCGAATTGGAGGTTTGTAGGGTGTCACATAAAAGCTGTCCCCAAGAGAACCTTCCTTCAGGGATGAGAACTGGCCACTCACTCACCCATCTCTGTGCTGAGACTGCTCGCGTTAAACCCTCACTGCCGGGAGAGCGAGCACATTTTACACCTGTCTGTCACATACATCAAGCACTGGCATCACAGGATCATAGGATGGGTTGGGTTGGAAGGGACCTTACAGACCATCTTGTCCCAGCCCCCTGCCATGGGCAGGGACACCTTGCTCTGGACCAGGTTACTCCATCCAATCAGTCCTTGAACACTTCCAGGGATGGGGCATCCACATCTTCTCTGGGCAACCTGTGCCAGTGCCTCACCACCACTGTAGTGAAGAATTTCTTCCTTATCCAGTCTAAATCTACCCTCTTTCAGTACAGTTATATCTTCCCAAGCCCAAATTCACTACTGTTCTAGACAGATCCATTAGTGCAGCCAGGGCTTGGTAACAAGCTATTAAAGACAACTTCTACCTCCAATGAAAATTAACTCAGTTTTTTCCAATTACCAACTTTGACAACTCTCCCCTGACTTCAGACTTCCCTGAATACCTCATTTGCTTCTACCTGCAGGACTCTTGCAATGCTTTCTCCCCAAGGGGTTTCTTCAACAACTCAAAGAGTAACTGCTTGGCACTTATTATCAGGGCACCTGGGGAGGAGGAAATTCATCTAAGGTTCTGGAGATGACTTAAGTTTGGATACCTAGAAGAGTGAGATCTCTAGGACAGTTGAACAAAAGGGTCAAGGTAAAAACCATCCCTGTTGATGCATGTGCCCTTTCCTCCATTCAGTTAGTGGAAAGCAGAGCAGCTGAGGAGTTTTATCCCACTGTGTCACTTCATACACAAACCATAAATGCATAACTAGGAACAGCACAACACGTGCCTCTGAATATGGTCCTTTAAATATGTGAAGCATCTATCAGTATCAGTCATGAAATATTGCCTTTAACCTAAGTTGGGTTTGTCAGAATCTACCAAAAGTGCAGCTGTCACGGTGAAAGTAATCGGTCAACTGAACATTATTTCCTAATATTAAAAAAAGGTAGCAATGATTGTGGAACAAACAAGAGGTTCAGCTTTGAATACAGGAATAATGTGAAATTATGAAGTTGGTTCAGCTCAGAAAAAACATAATTTTTAATCACAATATTTTGTAAGCCACAAATGGAATTCATTTCAACAATTCATGAATTAAAGATATGCTTTGAAATTGAGTTCAGCATCCTAAAAGCATATATTACATATCTATACAGCAAACTTAGGCACTAATGTAAACCAAGTTCTATTTACATTTTGATTGCTACCTCATATCTATCAATTAATGTACTGTATTCATAAAACACAACCTTCAATACCCAGCTGATGTGAGGAACTTCCATATGCATTTCAGGCTCAGTCTCTACAGAATACTTTGTTGGTAATGTTATGTGTAAAGTTAAGTATTGCACTTGTGTTTTTATCTATCTCAAGTTCTCTCAATCAATTTTTCTTAAGCAAATTTCATGCCTTAAAAAATACAGCCTAACAGACCATTAAAGCAATGACCAGCAGCCTTTTGTGTTTATGTTAAGAGAACTCTAACAAATTGCATTTGAACTATCTAAACCTTTTTTTTTCACTGAACCCAGTAACAGTTTTGATTCAGAGAATGACATTTTCCTCATTTAAAACAAAACCTCAAACTTAATTTTCCATTGGCTTTAACAGGAGTTTTTGGTATGCACAGACAACAGACTTGGTCTACCTGTTAGACTCAGGCAATAAGAACACAGGGGAGGTCACAGTGACGCTTCACTCAGGGAATAAAACAGCCTGTGAAAGATGCTGAACCCCACTTCTTTTTACATCCATGTGATTTCAATAGTATTATGAAGGTGAACAAGGGAAGCTGAACTGGTGTTAATGTGCTTGTGACTGACCTGCAGAACAAGCCAGAATATGCCCCAAATGAGAGATTTGATTAGACAGACAGCAAGTTGAATATTCAGATGGAACAAAAGTATATCACTAAAACTTGCAAAGGTCATCCGTGTTTATAAATACAAAACACACACACAAACCATGAATGCTATGGGACTAAACCCACTCCTCTCTCTCTCTCACTCACTTAAATCAGCACTCTCAGTAATCTGAATCCGGTTTATTGATTCCTCTGGCTGCTGGGAAGGAGGTGGTTGCTTACATGGAAAGAAACAACTCAGCATGTCAGAGAAGGGCCTTTCAGAACAGACCAGAGCTCGGCGCATCAAACTTCTTTAAAGCAAGAAAGATTATTTATTTAAAACAGGTTGAGTGTTAGTGTTTCGTCCTGTGTTCAATTCCCTTGAGAGGCACCATGTGTCCTTCCCCTGCTGCCAGTGCTCTGAACGCAGATGGTTTGTCAGTCATGGCTACACTGGGCTATTTAAGCAGCTCAGAGGCTGTGCAGAACGCAGCATCGGTGTGAAGTGAGGAATAGAAACTGCTTTGCTGCGAGAAAGAATGGTTCCATCAGGAACTCAGCATGCTAAAGCAGGGCTGGGACGTGCAGGCAGGCAGTGCAGCTGGCAGAGTTAGAGATCACTGGTGTGCACACAGGCTGGTGAAAAGCTTTGTGCCACGGCAGTGGGTCAGAGCCCACCAGGGTGGAGCTCATGGCTCTGGCCACTGAGCTCTTAAAAGATTGAGTTGCAGCATCTCAGATGAAAAGATCTCTTGCAGTGATCTCTGCTAGTTCATCCTGTGGCATCAGTTATACTGGCTGAGACTCACAATTTGTTCAGGTAACTAGAGCTTGTTTGCTTTAATTGCACATCCCAAGAGGCTCACCCTCAAGGAGGAAGTCTGGCACACAGTATTTGGAAGCTACACTTGGGAGTTTTTTTCTCAAAGCTTTCTATACATTTGACAGTTTTCTGTGTACCTGGCACACCTATTGCTGCCCAGGCAAGTGAGCCTCCTCACTCTGGTGCCTCAGCTCTGCTCTGTGCTGCTCAGGGAGAACACCACTTCATTATAACATGCTAAAACTGACATACTGCTGTTATGCCTAGAAAGAGATGTTTCCAGGAGAAGGAAGGTTTCTCACTACACGAAGCATTGAAATTTACAATGTTTAATGTGCCAGAAACCATTTTTCTGCAAATAGACTTCCAAAGTTGACTATAATATTGTCTTTTCTTCTGATCCCTTTATTTTCTGTCTCTGAATGGCTTCTACCACAATAAAAAAAAAAAAAAAATTGCAATCAAAACAAATCTGATACCAGGGAATGCTTTGCCCTTACTTAGTAGCTCAGCAGAGGGATGAATGGCAACTGAGGCCATTTTTTTTTTGTTAATATCATCTAGGGATGATATTGTTATAAATCCTTTGGTGAACCTTCTCTTCTCCATGAAAGAGAAAGAAAAGAGGACAACAACTAACTTCATGTGTTTAAAGGCTGCTCTTGGCAGCAGCTGGAAGATGTTGTTCTTTAAGCATTATTCAGCTCAGAACATGGCTTTTTTCCATCCTTTCAATACCCAAACCTTCAAAAAATTTGCTGAGGGCGTCTCAAGCATGTTCAGCTATTACATGCAAGTAGGCAATAAAGGGGCATAAGTTCCTACAACTACAGAAGAGAAACAGCTTCAAATATTGAAGTCTCAAGCACATCTGTATTCACCCTTTACAGAAACCCTTGCCAGCTCATCGATTCACTCTGTGAGATTCAGAAGGTTCCTTTTTTGTCTCCAAATTAGCAAAGATACTAAAAAGTGTGAGGAAATTTCTGTGTTTCTGCATTTACTTCTGATAAATAAAGATAAGAAAAGAAATTTTAAAAAATTTTAAAACCTGAATAAAAATATAGTGATCAGTATGGAACAGTTATCAGCTCTAGAGCCTCAGAATAAGTGAAAGGAACTAATGTGTGCTTAGTTTGTCTCTTCAGGATTTTCTCCAGTCATGAAACCATCAATCACATTGGAATAAGCCTTTCAAGTATCTTCCCTTGACTCTGCATGGATTTAAAAATATAATTGCTTGTTAAATCTCCTTCAGAAGAAATTATTAAAACAATTTAGAATTGTGTAGATTTATGTATTCAGATAGAATCGTGGAATAAATGGATTTTTATGATAAGTCTATGTTTGGGAGGATTATTTAAATTTGCTACACAGATATGACCTACATTTTCAAAAAACAGTAATTCACAAGAAGACTTTGATACTCTCTGTGCTTGTCAATTCGTTGAGATTGAGGACAAAGGGCTTCTGAAATGTGACCAAAAAATTCAAGTTATGCAGTTAATATTCATTAAAAAAAACCCTCAACCTTTTTATTTCTGGTATTTATGATTTAAGATTACACAAAGAAAGCTCATGTGTTGCTTCTCCATCAGCAAGGAGTTTGTTTACTCCTTGAAATTGTTGCCATGTATACACTTAAACAGTTTTTTGGTAATTTTCTAACGGAAAAGGAAAAACCAAGCAGCTTCATTACACAGAATCTCTAGAGCAGAAACCTGTAGTTTCATATGAAGGCCTATTTAAGGGAAAAGAAATTTAAGAGATTCCTTTGTAATAAGAAGATACATTTTAATCTAGCAGAACATCACTAATTTTGGTAAACAAATGTCTGTCATATTTACAATTACAGTATGTATTAGAGAAATAATTTATGTGTTTTATGAACTCAAAATTAAAACTAAATAGAATTTCAGCTTTCAGACTACAATATTCAAAGGTTTGTTTCAGGTTTTCATACTGATTTTATTGTATTTCCAAGATGGTGGGGAAAAAAAATGGGTAGAATGGATTATTAGTGTGTACTTAAAGAAACAGAGCAATTAATTGACAGTTACCCATGAGAACGGCCAACCCAGACCGAAAATCTGGACCACAGGGGGTCTGTTGTAGGAAAGGCAAAGAAGGAGATACTTCCTAAAGGGAATTCAGGAGGTAACCTTTTTTACAACCTCTGAGTAGAGCACATGGAGAATGGAATGCCTCTGTTGAGAGTGTGGAGGACTGAACACCATATTCAGCATATTCAGATTCACTTGAATCTTGCTCCTGCAGAAGACAGGACAGTGAAACTTTCTGCTTATCCCCAGTGAGCAGCTACTGCAGTGGTTTTACAGGAAGCACAGAGCTCCCAGCACTTCTAGGACAGTGAGAGGGTAAATCAACCAGCACCCAGAGTGAGTGAAGAAGGGGCTCTCACTGGGAGTGTATTGCAGAGCTATAACCAGCTACCAAAGAGTATTTCTATGGCACTACAGTAGAACAAGTGGTGACTTGGGTTGTCCTCACTGCTGTGCCTCTCACGGAGTGCATCAGATCAGAAAATTAGACACGAGAACTATCTGTGCATCACATACATTAGCATCATAATTGCCACTGAAACTGAGTTCTCATTGTTCAGTTTAGCATAATAATAGCAATCTTGTAATCAGTCCAGATTCAGTACAGTTAGTTTATAAACAGCATCCAATTAAACTCCTTGGAATATGTTCCCTATCAGTTTCTGAGAAACAGGTTAATGCAGACATACAAGACACCTACTCTTTCATGAGCTGAAATTGTACAGTTTATCTACAATGTTTCAGTGATGTCTCTTGTAACATAACTGTGAGAACCAGGCCTAAAACCTTGCAAGAAATTAACTGTTCTATTGGAATTAGCATGAGAGTTTAAAGTGCCCCCCAGTCAAATTTTAGCATTCAGATGGCTGAAACACTGTGTATGAGACACTTTCCAAGTGAGTATCCCTCGACAGCCACAACCTGTGGTGTTACTCATTTCACTTGCAGGAAGGGATGACAGCTTGGCCCTCTGCAGAGGTGATGGAATTAAGAAACACCACAGAGTTCTCAACATGCAGAAAGTCATAGCACGGGCACACGCACACGGGGATGTAAATTCTCGAACGTGTTAATGCACTCCTCTCCCTCCTGCGCTGGCAGGGCAGGCCAGCCCTGCTGCCCACCTGCACACCATGTGGCTCTCTAGGGAACGGGGGCCGTGCTTCTCTCCCCTGACTTCATTTCACTCTCGCACATTCACAGAGCAACAGCATGTGACAGATGATCGACTGAGATCAAGACAGGAGGAAGATAACATCAGAGTTTGCCTGTTCGTACAGCTGCTCGCCACCTTTCATTCTTCCCCCAAGCTTGGCCCTGCAGCACTGAAGCAATACAGGACTGTCACAGCCTCCAGCTCTCGCTGCCTGCTACAAAACCAGTAACTTACAAACAAACCTGTGCTTCAGGGTACTGACAATCGTGGCATCCCTGCAGCTATTTGAGGTGCCTTCGGTTTGCACTTTCTGGTGTTCTGTGGTTTTCTTTTTGCTGCTGCACAACCTTTTGTCTTTCTCTCTACTCATGCTCTCTCTCACTCAACTGAGAAAATTCACAAGACTGAATTTAATCCCACAAATAACTGCAGCTGTTTTTTAGTTGACCAGGCAATATTTTCAAACCCATTTGATCTTTTAAACTTTAAATAATGTTTTGTTTGAAACCTTAGTCATGTTCCATTATAACTAAAGAGCCCGATTATTAAAAAATTCACCTAAGTGAAACCAATGTTTGACAAGCAGGTTAAACAACAGGTCTGGTAAGGTTGATTACTCTGATTGCCATGGGTATAAATGCTTGTGGTAACTCTAAATGAGCTGCCACGTCTCTGGTGCAGGTGTGTGATCAGAAACACCTGCTCAGGTGAGAGTTCAGAAACACCAGCTCAGGCACCACAAAGCTCCTCCCAGTGGGTGCAATAAAAGTGCAATATCGCCCTGCAGCCCTGCTCCTGACTGCAGAGGTGGGTTATCCCACATTAGCCCAGGGATCACCATTCTTTGCAGTGCAACACACCCTTATGTGCTCTGCTGAAGACTCAAAGTCCTAAGACCATTCAAACCCCAAGTCATTCAAAAGAGAATACAGGCTTTTCAATTTACATATTTTTTTAAATTCAGCTCTCTCTTAGCGTACAAACCACTCTGTACCTTCCATTTCAATATGCTTTTATTGATGTCATAATTCATGTCTTGAGGGCTTTTATTAGGAAATGGTACCTGCACAACAAGACACTACAACAACCTTTTGTTTTGCTAAATATCAAACTTGACACTGTTACCTGTTCTACTCTTGTACCCAAAGAGAAAAAAATAAAAAATCAATGAAGATGTTTATAAAGAGTCACAAAGGAGAACTAGGCAGGAGGCTTGATTTGTTCCCTCCACATTTTAAACTCGTGTAATACCAGTATCTTAAAAATTGTGTTACTTTCAATTTTTCCTAGGACAAGACAGGTGATGAGGAAGAACTGCCTGAGTGGTTTTTTTGCACTTTCCCCTTCCTTTCCTCTCAATCCCTCCTTCTCACCAGATTCCCACATATATGAATCACAGAAAAAGAAAGAAAAGAACAAACCCTCCCATTGAGATTGTGAACAAAGAATTCATGTCTGAAAGATCAGAGCATATAACCTTAAAAATGATATTACTGCAGTCAGATATTGAAGATATTAAGTATGAAAAGAGACTGTAAAACTGAGCTACTTAATGTCTTTTAAAAAATTTTATTTATAATCTGGCAGAAGTTTTTCAGATTATTGTCCATGCCAGTCTCGTTAATACAATATAGAGGGAACCATATTCAGAAATGGAAAGCAAACAGGACTTTTAGGAAAAGCTTTGTTAGATGTACAGCATTTGCATGAATATGGAGAATTCACATATGATTTATTCAGTAGCAAAGAAAGAAGTAGCTTTGTTAATAACCAAGATCAAATAATCACACATGAGCAAAATAGGGATAGTCTCATAGTACTCTTTGCAGATTTATGTCATTTTATAATATTAAAAAAATACCATACTGGCAGTTAAGCCAATACAATGCTACATTTACACAGTACTGAAAAAGTTTTCTAACAACTAAAAAGGAAAAGAAAGGGAAATGACACTAATAAAACTCCTCTTTTGATTCTGACTTTAAAAGTTTGCTGATGAATTTATTTGATTATGTTTAAACCAGGTCTCTAACGAAACACTACTGTAATTTCTCAAATCTCAGATCACTTTGGTTAACTTGATAGCAAATCTTTGCATTCTACTGCCTAGATTACCAATATCTACAGAAATGCTCCAGGAACTGATACCCGGATGAAACTTCAGCAGACTGCAGTCCCATATATCCTTATGTGCTTTTTCTTTTGTCTCCAAATTCTGTTCAAGAATTTTTTTTTAGTCTTCCATAAGGAATTTTGATTAACTTCCATTAAGTGCCTAATTCCTCAGAAGGTGTATTTCTGAGTGGTTCCATTGATGTATGCCAATTACACCAGCTGACAAACAGCCACTGCATTACAAAAAAAATCCATATTTTTAATGACTCCCTCGCTGTCCTCCATGTATGTGTGTATGTCATGACACACAGCTTCCCACCATCTGCACCTCTTCCTTTATATATACACGCATTTTGTGTTATAAATTGCTTGGCTGTGATGTATCTTGACATTTGACATAACAGCAGGGCTGGGGGGGAGCGTAAGTGCTGATCATTAGATTATTGTTGATGTATTCTCTCCTTTCCTCCCCTGCTCCCTGCGTTCCCTGGAGACACAGGTGTTAATAAAATCAAACAAAATGAAAATGGGTAAATTATTGCAAGCTATGAACACCTACATTTTGCCATGCCTCACTAGTTTCCAATACCACCTCATTCTTGAGACAACCAAAGAAAAAGATGCAATTTCATTCTGTAGACTGGGTGGTATAAGGAAAGGACAAAAGAGACAAGATATTGCAATCCAAAGGTCAGTGACCCACTCTCTTGTATAATTATAGCATTTCATTTATATCCTACCAATCTGTCTTTGGATGGCCGATAGTAAATTAAGTAGCTAAAAAAGAACAATTTTGAAAATTCCTTAATAACTAGTAACTGAGTTCTAAACCTAGAGCATCATACAGGGAGGTGAGCACAAGTATCAGCTTGCAATTTATCTGCCAAAAAATAATTTCAAGAATATTCAAAGATTTAGATCTGATCTAGATCTGTGTCTCACTGCTTTATTTCAGGATCCTTCAAAACAGATTTAACACTTATTCTAAACACCACATAGAGTTTGTAAAGCTTCAAGGGTCTGAATCATTCTCGTGTGCAATATACATCCAATTGAATCTTCCAGAATGGATGCACTTTATACCTCTTTGAAATGCAGGTAGAACATTTTTGTGCTGCATTCCTCATTTCCCATGATCAAACAAAAAACTCTTCCCCTGCATTCTCCCAGAGAGGTTTAATGCAGTAACAAAACTGTGTGAGAACATTAAGGAACTTTTTGCTGATGTTTATTAACAGCTTATATCTAAACTTAATGGTGGCCCACCTTTAGTAATTAGCAGAGACCAACACTGTAACAGGCTGCTAGCCATTGTTCTCAGAACAGCACTGCACAGCTCTTCACAGTCTCATCTACTGGACAACCAGAGGAGCGCAATAGAAAATGAATTCTAGATCTGCAGACCTGGTCAAAGAATCACTCAGTCCCTCTCCACTGAGTACATGCAATGCCAATGACTTACCAGGGTCACTCTCTCTGGCACTGCAATGTTTCACACTTCGATGCAAGGTACTAAAATGCTATAGATTATAGAATTTTATAAGAAACCAAATGGGAAATAATGCACTCTAAAGGGTTGGATGAACAGAACAAATCAAATGCTTCCTGTGAAGACGACTGGAAACTCAATCATTAAAGTCAGACTCTTCAGGGTACTCCGATCCCTACAATTGCTGGCAGCCAGTCCCAGGTCACACCCATTTCATTTACATGCTAAATATTGACCAGAACTTTGAATTCAAGACTACAGCTTTATAGAAACAACCCAATAACTTTCCACTTGAAAAGCTGTCTAACTGTATTTATCTCAACCGGACCACAGTAATTAATACTTATGAGGATGAGTGAAAGAAGGATGCTCATAGCAAAAGGGGATTATGAAAGCACAAGAATGTGTGAAGATGCCGATGGGACTGAACAAATGGCACCTGAGACAGAGATGCAGGAGGCCCATGAAGGGAGAAGAGGAGAGGACAACAGTACATGGGTAGCTGCCTATGCACACGAGCACAGAAAAACTCCTTTCTGTGCTTTGTTCCACATGAAATCCAGGAAAAGTCTTGATAGTCGTACCAAATACATTTATTACCGCTGATTTAATGGGTTTATTTGACTGTTACAGGCACCCACATCTGAGACATCCCTGATCTCAGGCCAATCAAAGTAACAGTGCCTGGCACATGTTCCATTCTTCAGGGGTAAGTACTAGATCTGGTACAGGTTTTAAATGTGCATGTGTCGCATATTTCTGGATTTATATCTTACATGAATATGACCAATAAAAAGTGGACAGAAGAAGAGAGCTCCGGAAAGAACTTGTCAACAGCATTTTCAGGTGAAAAAAAAATGAAAAATAGGAGGTTTTGATCTGCAGAATGTGAAGTGTACAAAGTACAACAATTAAAACAGAAGGGTAGATACTTTGAGCTCATTAAAATTTCTTTTGAAGATGAAAGTCATTAGATTTCAATGAGAACTTGGAGCAGAAGCTCACATTGACATGAGAATATTTAACCTGTAGTCTACAGTGCTTCAAGCAATTGAAAGTATGATAAATAATTGCTTGGCTGTAGTAACCACATAGAAGGAAAAAAAGGATTATCCTAATCAAACACAGTCAGTGTGGTGTTGCCTGTCTCTGTGCTCCACATTTCATTCTGAAAGTTTGCAGTTATAAAAACGGAAATCCTGAGTTCTTAAAGAGGAAATTGTAAAGGATTTATTTTCCTGCCACCTCCAAGAAAACTTTGATAATATTCAGGGTCAGTTCTTCAGCTGGCATGATCAGCAGAGGTCTGTGGAAGCCAATGGATCATTGCCAATTTATAACAGCTGAATGTCTGCTTTTACTACAGGGACAACCTTATTTTAGATTTTTTTTCTCCCTGTCTCCACTCTTTTGTTTTCCCCTCTTTAAATTAGGAACATTAATAGCCAAATACAGTTTTTGTTGTCAGGAATACCCGTCCTTCAAAGTACAAGACTCATATTTTCTTGTGAGTTGCACCAGTTGCAATCTGATTCTTACTGAGATTTCAGTGTCACCACAAAGCACAAGCCAGGACCACACAATCCTTTACCATACAGGTATTTTTCTATGGTATGTCTGTGCAAAAAGCCAAATACTAATGTTAACAGAGGCCCAAAGCACAGATAATGGAGCCTCCTGAAAAGGCCGGGTAAGCTTGTCTTGAACAGCAAAATCATGGGAAACAGTGCTTTACAGGAAAGACGAGAAGGGAAGACGCTTGCACAAGTAAAGGCTCTGTACTATAAGTCAGTGGCAAAATCAGGTTATCCCATGGGATATGCAGTGCCCCTGCAGCTGGGTGAAGCCACAGTCTGCCCTTTCTCACAGAAGAAGATGCCATTTCCATTAGAAGCAGTATGCAAATACAGTGCAAAAAAACCCTCAAAGCATTTCCTACACAATCTCTTTGCACTTCCCTAAACTCTCAGATCCTGAATACGCAGTGCTCAGGAATGCTGTAGCAAGCGCTCTTTGCATCCTGGGCAGCACAATCCCTACATAAAATATCCCCACAGAAGAAACACCTGACTTCTTTTTACCATATAAGTGTTTTCTGCATGAATCAAGAAGATAAAATTAAGACAACACTTGGCACTAAGATATTGCCCCTGAAGGGCTGTGGAGGCAGTTGTCATTTCCTTAAGCACACACAACACAAGTTTCATACCTTCTAATCCTAAGCAGCGTTTCCTTTAGTCCAGATTTCATTCTTCTAACAAAAAGAGAAGACCTTTATGCTTCTCTTTTCAGGTGGTGGCAGCAGTGGCTGCAGTGGCCCACTCTGTAGTGAAAGGTCTGAGGGGCATGTGAGCACAACCCTCCTAAGACACCCCCAAATGCAGCCTTTTAATTCCAGCCAGACTCAAACACGGCACCTTCCTCCAGTGAAATTCTGAAATTCCTGCTGTTTTGCTTCCCAGCTCTGCCTCATTAAGGTAAAGACACAGGGCTCCCAGGTGTTCCCAGGCTCTCATTACAGCTGTCCTGCCCGTGCTGGTAGGGAATCAATGCCACCAGAGTTGTGTAAAGACACAAAAACCAAATTCTCACAAGAAGCCATCTAGGAGGAAAAAATGAAAACGTTTTATCCTGCATATATTGAAAAAAGGCAGTTTTATTCTTCCATATGAAGAAAGTGCTCTAGGGAAAGTAACTGATTTTGTGGAGCCTTTTGATTTTGACAATAATCTTCTTTGCCTTCCTTGGCAAGCAGGAGTTCAGGGAATACATTTCTGACTGACTTGGGTTACATAAATAGGCTTTTGTAAGTTCACAGCCAAGAAGTCTGATGGTAAGGGGTGACTAGAATGATGCTACACCAATATCCATCCATTTCTAAAAAGACAAAGGGAAAAACCCTGAAACATGCTCATCTACAACAAAAATATATAAATAAAGACCTAGCTACTTTTAGCCAAAATAACCCTGAAGAAAATTTCCCAATAGATCAGGGCTCTAGGGCTGGAAGAAGAGTCACTGGGCAAAGATAGCTTTTGGAAAGTAAAAGTTTTTTATTTAAATGAGAATGGAATGCTTGGAAAAGATTATGATGGATGTCCTTCATAACTCCTCAGAGGATCCACCAACCCAATAATTTTCTCATTTGACTGGTAATGAAAGAAACCAAAGTTACATTTCTTGCTCTGGTAAAACATGCTCAGAGTCTGCATTTCTCATATCTCAGGTGACTGCCTGGACCACCTAAGAGCTGTTGAGTTTGGGAATATTTGTGTCGATGTCCTTTTTTAGACCTTTCACAAAATATGTGATGAAAATATGCATTTTTTCCCACAAATCATTTGCAAGGGAAGGTGAAGCCAGAAGTTAAGAATGAAAGATGCGTCATCTGAGATGTGCTCTGTTAATCTGTGCTGACAGCTAAAACACTGTAACCTTTCTCAAAAATCTTTTATCTGATTGGATCCTCAGATTTCAACTTGATAAGCACTACCTACCAAGTTACACCCATTTTGTTGCAAAAGAGGTCTTTTGCTATTACTTTTTGCTGGAAATCCCACCACTGGTGAAACTGAGACAAGCTTGTTAGGAGCCTGTTTCACTGGAAGATTCCCTATCTGCTTCTGGCTGTTTTGCAAAACAAAAATAAGTTATTTTGTTACATGGAACTGCTGAAAAAATGTGGGTGTACAGGATCCCATGTGGCAATTGCTTCTGTGATTGTTCTACACTAAAGAGTGGCAAAGACCAGGCCACGACAGTGGTCGCTATGAGAAACCTTTGCCACACTCACTGGCAAATGTTTCAGTGGAACAATGTGCTCTGCATTTGCAAACACTGTTAAAAACAGGTTTCGTTAACGTCGATAAAACCTCCCCAGAATCCGGCAGAAAATTCCCATTATAACTTTAAATAATTCAAGCAAATTGAACCCTTTCCTGAATATATTCTGAGATAAGAATGTTTTCTAAATATTTGAGAAAGGGGAAAAAAAGGTTAAAATATAAGGGTAAACTTACATAGAATCCTCCCAGTACATCACTGAGTAGCTGTCTAAACACTGTACATTTAATATCCCTACCACAAAATAATTATATTCCTTTGCTGCTTTGTTACTGCATAGCCCTACAACCAGACCATCTAGGACTAAATCTGAAAGCAGAGTTCAGGCACGCTGTAGCATTCAATGTTTAGAAAATCCTTTGCCCTTGTAGTATTCATAATCCTATTTTGTTAAATTTAGCTGGTCAAATTCTGCTCTTACTTGTACTTCACATCTGTCAACTTAGGGCGTGCAGGGCATACATCAAGGCAGCATTTAGCTCAGCATAGGGAGAGATTTGATATTTGAAATACATTTCGTCTTTGGAAAGCCATATTTTTCCAATAATAAATGGTGAAACAAGTGTCCCCAGCGCCATGCCATCTGTATTCCTTCCCACCCAGCTAAAGTTGGCATTAAGGAGCTAAACTGAGAGAAATATTGTCATTTGGTTACGTAGCGTAGTGCGCTCGGTATCATCCTTCTGACACTTCGGACACTGTTTAACAAAGGAACCAGCTTAACAGGAGATGCTGAGCAGTTCCAGGCTGAGAGTCCGTGCTGGGCTGCCGGCTGTGTGTCCGTGTCCCCAGGCTGGACGGACACCCCGTGCGTCCCCAGGCTGGACAGACACCCCGCGCATCCCCGGCCCCGGAGCCCGGCGGGCGCAGAGCCTCGGCGGCTGCTGGAGCCGGAGCACTGCAGGCACTGCCCGCCCGGTTTGTCACACAACAGCTGCACACATCAAAGGCAATAAAGGGAAACAGGCAGCTGCAAAGGCTGGGGTGAAAACAGGATTCAATCCACACGAGTTTTGGGAAGTAGATGAGTTGTTTTCTTAATTATATAAACATATACTAATATTATCGGTTTGCTAACTTCTGCAGAGAAATATTAACAATACTTGCAAACAAGCACATAGAGCACCGATTCCTCAAGCATCCTATTGGAGTCTCAGAGGCTTAGTCCTATGAAAAACAATCCTTTTAAAATACCTTAGCTGTATTGAAAAAATGCTCCTAAAATCTCAGGTAAAATTTTAAAGTTGTTTTCCTCGGGTAAGTAGAAATCATCAGAGCAAGTAAACTTAGTATAAATAGTATTCACTGTCATTAAAATGTCTTTGTTTCCTTATATTATGTACATGGAAATAGAAAACACAGCTGGTCAGAGTGCCCAAGGTGAGAGAAGACACCTGTGAAGGTGACTTAATTTTTTTCTCCTGATCCTTTGCAGCAATGAGCCAAAATAGAAAACAGACTTACA
Source organism: Mohoua ochrocephala (assembly GCA_013398855.1). Classification (NCBI taxonomy): domain Eukaryota; kingdom Metazoa; phylum Chordata; class Aves; order Passeriformes; family Acanthizidae; genus Mohoua; species Mohoua ochrocephala. The sequence goes on along the minus strand of VZTA01027901.1, from coordinate 323,837 downwards.
AAACTTCCAGTTGGTGCCTGTAGTGTACACACTGTGTATGTTTTGGAGGGGCACAAGATGCAGTACTTTCCTCTGACTGTGTAACAGGGGACACACGTTATCAGCAATGCTGCAGTAAGCACTTGTATGGACAGATGTAATGACTGTAGGGATCCATGTTGAAATTCTGTTTCAAATGGTCAAAAAATGGGTAAGCAGTGAAAAATGGCACATATTGTTCAACTTTCAAACATATGTGCAAAAGACCAAAATCACACCTTTTGAACTGTGTTCATTACACCAAGATATTTCAATCACTTTAGTCGAAACTCTCCAAAATATCATTCCAAAATGTTCTGCAGCACTTCAAAAATTTCAGTACAGAAACAAAGAGATGGGAACAACAAAACTAGCTGAACTTCCACATTTTGATATCATTGCTTGTAACTAAACACTTTTCAGGGGGTTTTTTTGTTGGTTTGGGTTGGGTTTTTTAAAATTTATTTAGCACCAAACCAGAACCTGATGAAGCACTGTCACTCCTTTTTATTACTGGAAACAACTTTATTTTTTAAAAAGTCCTAGAAAATCTAGACAGATTTCCATTACAGATATTTTAGGTTAAATAGGTAGCTGCATGTCCACTTAATCACAGGCACTTGCACTTGCACACCTGAACTTGCTCTGAGCTTGTCTGATGAATTATCTCTGATTAATTCTCTTTGTTTTACACAAAGACATTGTCTCCCTTCAAACAAAGCAACTAAATAGATGTTTGAGGCCAACACAATCCCTCCCATGTACAGGGTTAGGGATATTAGTTTACTCTTCCGAAGCTGTTGAACACCTCACAGTTTTACCGGCATTAGTTTGGTGTGTTCAGTGCCAACAGTTGCAACACTGAGGTTTAAATTCTAAAACGATATTTAAGAGATAAAAGCATTACAGTAGTTCTATCAGCTGTACTAGAATGTGCATGCCTGCAGCATTTTATACAATGTCAGATTCCAAGAGGCCACTAGAAAATATCAGTTGGTGTATTCAACTTGTTTCCCAACCTGATTCCCACAAGAATCTCAGTCAAAAATCATCAGTGCTATTTTTTCCACATTTTACTTTCCATTTCTGATTGTTTATAACTCTTCATAGAAGCACTTTTAGTTCAGCTACCCAATATAATATAGTATATGTGATATTTTGCAAGACACAGCTTCTGCAACTGCCTTTATACCTCTAGGCTTTGTGACTTGACGTCACAATGGTCTTGATTTATTAGAAGATAAACCTTTTCCAATGCTTTTTTCTTTAAATAGCGAACTGTAAATAACTTACCAAATATGAGAAATGCTAAGTAACTCCTCTGAAATTCTAATGGAGATTGTCTACAGTTATATCACTCACTGCAGAATCCTTGTATTAATGCTTTACCTGTATATATGGGAACATCTAGGAATGTAACCTGCACATTACACACTTCTGTGTAGGTCTGCTGAAACACAGAAATTTGGGTGGGGTGCAGCTAGCATATTCCAAAACAGATGGAGAGATTTTGTTGCTGTATTTGTATCTTATAGATTTTTGCTTGAATATTCAATGACATAACATTGCTGTTAAATATAATTCGACCAACAGTTTCTGTCCTTTTTCTTTAATTATTTCGGTTCTGTGGTTCAGCTGGTCCATGCTTCCCAACTGTCAAATCATCACTGAATAAACCTTCCTGCGAAGCTTAGCTCCAGTCCATCCTCATTTTCTGTCAGTAACAGCATTTTCTGCCTGTGCTTGCACGTCGGCATGTGAATGTCATGGCATACATCGGTGTCAGCACCAGGATGGAGTCTGGATGGAGCGAGGACTGACTGGGCCATGCACCACAATCCTTGTGTTTGGGGATTTGACTCTGACCATATTAAACTCAAGTCCTAGGCTAACAAATCCTCCTAATTACTCCTCTGCTCTCTCTTCCCTACAGGCACCGTCTCTAGCACATTCTGCCACCAAGTAAACTCTGCTCCACCAGCCCTACCATCAAAGCCTGTAGAGCTCAGAAGATCTTTTCTCCCTGACAGCCTTAACCAAATCATTTTTCCAGCCTTGACATTCTTCAGAACACTGTCAGGCTTTGCTATCACCAACCCACTTTTTCCAGAATGCAGTTAAGTGCTTATCACTTAAAACTTTAAACACTAATTGCTTAGTAATGAAAACTTGAATTGATCAGAGAGTAAACTTCTGCTAAGTGACTGGCAGAATTCCAGCTCTAGTCCATAATAATCAAAACTCACTAAAATAGCATTTTTAAATGTCTTTAGTTTGAAAACTATTCTATACCCAAGTGTGTGAAGGTCTAGATGTAAGATAGTAATTTTAAGTGTTTCCAGGATTGAGCCAAAAAGAATGTTTCTGAATTAACAATTGCTAAGTTGGGGTTGAATAAAATCTCTGTGCTCATCTTAAAAATGTCTAAATTATTAAAAATCATATTCCCCCTTTGGTTATTTCACCTGATTGTTTTGTCAGGTACATCAATCCCTCTTAAAAATGTATGCCTCAAGAGAAAGATACTCAGTTTCCTCCTACCCTGGTGCTTGGGATGGAGACTCTTCCATTCTCACTTTGATAGGATTTACTATTGATTGCCAAAGCTATTGTGTAACCTGAGGAACTTTCCTCACCTCCTAAAACAGCATTCTGAATTTTCACAGCTTCAGAAGAAATACTGCCAGAAATGAAGCAGCTATTTCCCTGTATATTCTGCTCTTTTACCGTGGGTGCTGATGGAGCTGAGTAGAGATGTTTAATGCAAGGTTACTTGTGAGACACTGGATAATTAAAAGGAAATAAATGCAAACTGAACTCTTAGCATGCCATTAACTGTGCATTGGAATGGACTGGATTCCTCTTTCTAGTTTTTAGAAATTGCAGAAGAAACATCCTGGAAACATGCAAAGCACCAATGCCACTCCTTAGTATCTCTAATTTAGTCCATGTTCAAAATCCCAACCCATTTCTTTAAGATCTCCTTCATGTCAGAAGAGCTTTGCAGAGGTTTTGGACAGTGTTCCCAAACACAGACCAAGATGGTTTCTTTTGCTTTTACCTTCAGGGCCACAATATGAGAAGCTTCTGGCACTCTGATGTTCTGTCACTTTTTAATGCAAACTCTGGAAGTTCACGGACACAACGCTGCACAATCTGAGGAAGATAAATCACAGTTACTTCAAGCCAGTTGACAGCAGTTTAAGCAGCTGCAATCATCAACCACCAAGGGAGTTTCTTCTTTTATCTTACTAAATGCAAAAGTATACCAGGAACTGGTAATATCACTGGACTATCAGGAGTCCTGCTTTTACATAAATATCAGCAAGCGGTAAGTAAATTCTGTTGACGAAATGTAATAAAACAAAGACTGTTTCAAATATGACCATTCCCTGATGCATTCTGTAGCCCCGTCTTACTCACTTATTGCATGCTGCTGAGATTATAAGGTTTGCTTTTATCTGTCAGAAATCAATATTTCAAACATCGGATAAAAGAGGAAATTGAACTGGGAATAGGCTGAAGTGCTGTAAAAACTACAAAGCACAATTATCAAAAAGCACTTAAAGTACTTAATAGGACACACATATAAAAATGCTCAAATTAATGTCAGGGAACTATAATGAGAACTTTTTCTATGCTTTTTGATCCAAATGCAATGCAATTCGAGTGCAGCCTGGTCAGTCAATACAGTTTTCAATTTATATGAAACCCTAAGGATTTCTAGCAATCCATTTGCTAGAACTGAACCATTACATATGATTGGTTAATATTTCAATTTATTGAAAATACATTATTTTGTGTAAAGTGTTTAAGTTGTTGAGGTTTAATCATTATAAACAGTTATGATAAAAATAGATCTTTGGGTAAACAAAGACCTTACAGTCAAGCTTTTAATAAATACTGGTATAACTAGAAAATTGGATTTTAAGAGGAATGGACATAAAGAAAAACTGCAGATATGGGGTGGTGAGATGAGAGGAAATTGTTGCACTAGAATGGATCTTTATCAGCACCCATTAAGCTGAGAAGGGACTTTGTAAAATGTTGGAAACCACGGTTATTTTATGCAAAAAACCTCCTCACTATTAACTTTAGTACTTTTCCCTTTAGATTTATATATTCATTTATCATCTTTAATGCTACTGAGCTGGAGGTCTTTACAAAACTATGCTAAATCAGGAATCACTGCAAATGAAAGTGTACAAGTCTGCATGAACACACCGGCATCCATGGAAAACAGATTGAGTGACTTCAGGAAATTTGATATGAAACACAAAGAGCTGCAACACACAGAGGAGTTACAGCGATGATTTGAGCAACCAAGGTGCCCATTAATGAAATGGTTGTATCCAACTCTACCACTCTTTCCTAAGCTACACCCCACAAGGAACAACAAGGGACTCTTGGAAATCTTTCTTTCTTTCTTGGAAATCTTTCTCATTCTTAACATTACACTTCATGTATATACTTTAACCATGACGCTTCTTTCATATGAAGGGACTGTAACTCCATCACAATTAAAATGTGCTTCTTACTGGAACCACACCAAACTCTCTGAACTGTGGATCAGACTGTGGTTTCCACTAACAAACTGTTTCATTAGCCAAACACCTTCCCACCACCTTTCCTCATTATAGTTTTGAGCCTAATACAGCACAACCTCTTAGTTAATATCCCTACTATTTAAAGTCTAATCTGAATCTTTGATACTGTAATTGTAGTCCTACTTCTTGGCCCATTTTATGTGATGAAGAAGAGGTTATAGTATTCTCTTTTGCAACAAACTTGACTATGTAGGCACAGTCATCACACAGGATCTTTCCAGCACACAGGTTCTGTGAAGACTACAATCAGGCTCTGATCTAGGCAGTTAATGACTTAGGAAATTCACCGAGTTAAACTGCACAATACACAGCCAAAACCTCTCTTCTAATAATTCTGGTCTTGAGTATGTTAAGCAAAATGTAACATGATTTAACTGAGGGAACTGGCAAAGATATACCCTAAAAAAATTTTCACATTTGAAAGCAACTTTGACAAGGCTAAAAATAAATAGATTACTTCAGCTGGATACTGTATGTGGTGTCTTGAATTTTCAGATTTCCTGAACCAACAGACTGGTTCTCTGAATCAAGAGAATCATCACAGAGCATACAGCTTTTCCCAAACAGTACATATTTCCAGATAAAAAAGTAATAAAAATGTTTTTTTTTTTTTCTCTGAGGAGAAAACACGGTATGATCTGGTAAGGCAATTGTAGTTATGGCAGTCATAATTGCATAATGCACTTCACAGAAGCTTCTTCTATTGCACCTTATTGTATTTTTTCCTTCAATTATTAAATTCAGAGACTTAACCTCAAAAGAAAATGCACTTGTCTTTACATACACTTGAATTGTTACTGCCATTTAAAACTAATCAATGTTTTCTTTAGTACCATAATAGCTTATTTGCAAAGCACCTCTTTAAGAGATATTTACATGGGGTTCTGGAAGCAAACATGTTTCACATTCTAAGAAAAACTCCCAATAAAGAGAAAGGGGGCTTCATTCCCATCTCAAAGTTCAGTGCATCTAAAGTGACTTAAAGAGCTTAAAAATTGTGACAAAGGGAGTGGCTGCTAGATTACACCCCTACATTCATAAACAATACAAGGAAAAACTATGCATTGTACACAACCCCTATATCCCCAGAGAAATCCAGGAAATTAATTTTCAAAGGCACAGCATATAAATACATGCTTTCATTCAAGTTAATAGGAAAGCAAATGGTTAAAATCTTATTACTAACTTATGTTTAAATACACATTCCTTAGAAATAATGTACCATTCCTGACTTGCACCTTCAACGGCATAAAACTCAGAGGACACCAAGGCCTCAGTGAGGGTCGAAAGTCCAAGTTACTCCAGTAAAGTCAGAACATGCACCCAGAGTGCAGTTTGACACAAACAGGAATGTTCACACCACTTTCCTCTAGGAATATAGGGGAGATTTTTAAATTAGTCTCCACAGACTTCTTCAGAAAGAGGCCAGAGAAATCAAGTTCAGTAATATGAGTACCCCTAATGTCTCAGTATCTGCAGTTATTTAACAAAGAGAAGTTTTAATGAAGGAAAAACAAAGTTTGCACAAAACTCACAAGCAGGCTTTTTTCATTTCCAAACGTAAACATCTACTGCTTTAATAAGCAGATCACCCCCAGATCAAGCTATGACTGTATTTAAATACATCAAACCCATCGATTCCAGTAGGGCGGCAAGTCTGTCACTACGATGAAAGTTATAAACCCAAAGCTGATAGGGGACCAAGCTCTGCCAAAAGGAAGAACCAGAATTAAAATTGAAAGCACTGGGCACAGGGACTGCCACAAAGTAATGCAGTGATCTATGCCAAAGCGACCATGTTATATATAATATCATTTCCTGCACAAATTTTAAATTTTTCAGTACATTTGTATCCATCAATTTGGAATCTATTCCTTTTATCATCTGTAATGAACAGCCAATATTTTGTATTTGCAATCTTGAAAATTTAATGGAGGGGCAGAATAATTTTGTATTTTATCATTTTATTGTATCTAACTGCTAAAGATATGTAGCTTCTACCATATATTGCAAGCACTCTTCCGTTACAGAAATCAGTTCATTCCCTGATTTCCTTTTATTAACCAAGATTATCTTTCCAGCTGGTCTTTAATTAAATATTTTGTTAAGGATCATTAAGGAGTTATATAAACTCCTCATAGTTCTCACTGCTAATCATAAACATTTCATTCAACCACGCTATAAATCTGAAATTTGCCTTCCAGTTTTACTACAAAGCCTTATTAGAACAGCTATTGATAAAAACCCCAAATCACCCAAAAAAACCTCCTTCATTTTCAAAAGAGAATTTCCCAATTAAATTAATATAAAATATTAAATAATCAAGAATTTACTTAGAAGGTTAAAATAATGTGATTAAAAATTAATACCAGGATTTTTCCACTCTTCTTCACTTGAGTTAAAATAAAGGCAGCTCAAAATTATAGATTATTCCCTCTCTTTAAAAAAGGTAGAAGGTGGTGAGACAGCATTGGGTAGATGCACAGCAGTAATGGATTATGCAGATTTTTCTCTCCTGGGTCACTGTTATGAATCTGATCCAAGACAGCAATGATGAAATGTCAGTGCCATTTTATGGCTTTTAGCATGAAATCCTGACCCTGTGAGGTCAATGGCAAAACATCAGTAGTGCCAGGATTTTCACCTTTTGAATCTCTAAGATGCAAAAAGAATTAAGGTCTGACTCAGCATCCATCGACTTTAATGGGAGTTGTACTAAGTTCAAGGTGCAGGTTTTTAAAAGTCCTTAGGTGCTGCTTTGCTCACGCTTTAATAAGAGCTGGATCCTTCAGATGACTCAAAACTGCAGCATTAAAACTATAACCTTTTATCTCTAAAGTTAAATGTTCTGATGTCTCTCATCCCCTCGCTCCACTGTCTGGATTACTCTACTCCATGAGGCTGAGCACTGGATAAGGGCTTCTTTCACCTCGTGTATTCCTTTCTCTTGCTTCTTTCTCTGAAAGCAAAATCCTTGTCCCAGATGACACAAGGTTCAAAACCTCTCGGATCACCATGTTTGTGGCCCTCAAGAAATCTGGCACAGACCGTGGCTTCTGCTCTGCATCCTGTCTGGTCCACTTACAGTCAATTCCCATAAACTCCTACAAAACGTGAGGTCTCTGAAGCACAGGCATAGTAAACCTTTGGGTCAAAACGAAGCAGCAGAAGTCATCAAACATGTTTTTTGGAGTGATTAATTCAAAGAAAATCCTTATCAATTTCCTGAAAACAGGCAGAGGTGGCTTGTTATTTTATTTCATTTGCTTTGATAGTGGATGTTCTGTAGAAAGGACATTACCAGCCATTTTAAACCGACACTCGCAGGAACCGAAAGTGTTGCCACTTTGCAGGCTTGAAGAGGTTTGATCCTGAAAAGGGAATAAGAATAGAATCTAAATGAGCTGTCAGATTTTAAGTGTTTATCCAAAATGGAAACAAATTTCCCATATCAAATGATTTGATCGTGCCCTCCAAAAATAGTAAGGTACACAAATATAGAAATTATGCCTTGCTGTAACATGTGCTTTCCAGACATATTTCACTTGCAGTTCAGGCGTGTGCTCCTAAAAGCATTTAGCTATGCTGAAAGCCACCCAGGAATTAAACTGGATGAAAGCATGCTGAGGAAGTTGTTGGAGGTTTAATTACCTTTTCTTTTTTTTCTCTTTAGTGGGAGTTCTGAATTCTGGAGGAGTAAAACTCCAGTCTCTACTGTATTGAAATGATATTTTTTTAGCACTCCAATCATTGTCTCTACTTGACTAAGACATTTCTGTGCTAAAGCAGGTGCATTTACTTTTCAAGTATTATTTTACTAATCAATTGAAAAATTACCTCCATGAATGACAGAAGTGCAGACCTTTGGAGTATTTCATTAAAAGGAGCAAACATTAATTACAAATCCAGCCCAACCTTTGCAGACATAAATTATGGGACGGATCTATTTTCTCCATGCTTAATTGCAAGCAGTGACTAGCTCTTTAAATTATTATCTCCAAGGCATGAATGAAATTAGAATGGATTTGGTGATATTCTCAAGGCTTATTTGTATCTAAATAACTTGGCCATGTACTGTCTGGAGATACAAGGAAAATTAGGTGAAACACCTTTGAGCCTTTAAGCAGCCTTTAGCTTACCATGAAAAAATTGGGAATTGCAAAATGGAATTAGAACCTCAAAGTCTTTGCAGACAGGGAGGTCTAGATGCAGGTTTAACAATGGGATAGTTAATAATGTCCAAGTATTTTTCTTCTAATGTAAATTCTCAAAATTTTAGGTGTTTGTAACTTTCTGCAGCATTCACGTTTCAGGCAGGATATTCCAGGCAATATCTTTCCTAAAAGGTGATATTCACATTTCAAGAAAAATAAGTACTTTCCTAATGAAGTAAAACCCCCTTCCTACAGAATTAAGAAGGCTGAAAATTTTGATTTTGTTATAGGCACAGCGCTGACATGTTTATGATCATACCAAAATCTGGCAGGAAAATAGATGGACTGATTGGTCCATTGAAACACGCAGAGAAGAGAAGGTGCAGTTTGCTATGATGAAGAGTGAGAAATCGATAGAGAATGCAAGGATTCTTTTTTAATACAGTAATTAAGACAGAGATGTATATTTTTTTTAATTTATACAATGACTTAGTTACTCCATTGGAAACAGGAGCCCTTCTCTATGAGAACTATGTCCTTTATATACTACAGTGGGTGTGAACAAATGAGTCTCACAGACTCCGTGGGTACTGCCTGACCCGTGGTTTTACCGCCCTTCCACCACAAAAGTTAATAATTTGGCATTGCATACTTAAAAAAAAAAACAGATAATGACTTGCTTGGAGTTCAATTTACTTGTGTCATGATACAATAAATACCAAGCTGAATTCTCACAGTGTTAATCATTACCCTGGGAGAGGGCATTTGCTTACATGCATTCCTTCAACTTTGATATGTTTCATGAATACATTGGCAGGTATTTGAGCAGCAATTTCAAATATGCTGAAGATGTAAATAAGTTCATGCCCCCCCTTCCCCCAAAAGCCAAACTCTTTCCACCTTTTAACTTCTGGATATAAAGTTACCCTCCATCTCTGCTGCAGGAACAGCCTCTGAAAGCAGAATAACAGAAGTTCTGCAGTTGGATTGCTGGAGGTACAGAGGAATCCCAGCCCAGATTCAGAGGGCTCATTTGTGCAAGACACCATGCCAAGAGCAGGGCAGGGTACCTATAAAAGGAACCTTCCTCTGATATGGTACTGATTTTTTTGGAAATTTTCTACTTTGACAGACTTCTCAGGCCCATAGCAAAATGTTTCTGGTACTGAGTTGAAGACTCTGTAACAACATTGGAGGATTTCTTGGAAAAAAAATGTATTCTGCTGAAACGTTCGAGATTGGTTCAAAAAATTTGGAAATACTTGGTCCAGCAGACTTCCAGAAGAGAAGATTTCATGGGCTTCATCATTTTAAGTGTCTTGCTTAAGACACTTAAAAGGACAGGGAAGAGTGAGAAAACCTATTTGCTAGGATTTTGGAAGTATTATGTTCCCTTTCTTCTCCATGGTATTTCATTTTAATTTAAAAGTGAGGAGTTAAAGATTGATCTGGAGCTTGGGAAAAGCATTCAAGCAGAGGAGCACGGGGGACAGAGCGAACCCTTTACCCAAATTGCTTGAGAAAGGCACTGCTTGGCAATATGTTCTTGGGAATGATAATATCATAGGTAAGCTCTTTGCTCTGGGATCTAAACCAGAGCACCACACTTAAACCACCTGCATCTACACTGAAGGTAAATACATTATGAGATTCTCCCCACTTACACAGGCCCGAATGGAATGTATGATTTTCCGGAGATCTGGGCAAATTCCTCATTTTTGATAGTATATCCGTCTACTCATTGATCATGTCCTTCATATTTCTTTAGAAAGAAAAACACCACTAACAGTTACTGGCTTTAACACCTTGCAGCTCATATATAGCTTCTCATATAAGGAAGAAACACCTTAAGCACACTGGGAAGCTAATACCAATACCATTTATAAAATGTAGATATGTTGGAGCAGAGAAGGTAGGAAATTAGTTAAATGGGAGTTTTAAAAATTATGATACTTTCTTCACCCAGGCTTATGAAAAACAAACAGAGCTGGTAGAATATGTATTTTTAACCAACAGACAATTTTTTCCCTCTGAATACAGAATCGCAGACAGAACTTTGCTTCAAGTTGCAAAAATTGTGACTGGAAATATCGAGGAATCACGATTTTTATCTAAATATTTACCACTGGTGTATTAATTCCTGTCTTACAGCCTAAATGTAGGCAGCTGCTTAGTCAGACACTGCTATGCACTGAAACAACATGCATTAATTACAGCTGAGCAAGAGTGTGAGCAAAGACTGCTGCGAGTCAGACCCCAGGTCACAGAGCAGGCAGGGCAGCTTCTCTGACCCAGGGAGGCTACAGCCTTCCAGCCAGGGCTGCAGCAGTTCACGGAGGGGCTGTCCCTCACCAAAGGGGGCAAGCACAGTGTGTGACAGTGGGGACAAGCACAGGGCACTAACAAGCAGCCCAAGTGCAGCTCCTCCATCAGGACTACAACAGGAGCCCATTCCAGGAACACGCCCAGGCTCTGGGGCAAACACAGGCTATACCCCGAGCTCACACAGGGCAGGATCTCAGGGCACATCAATGCCCCTGTGGTCTGGCTCCAGTGCACTCCAACGAGCTCCTGGGCCTGGCATGGAGCACTGTTCCCTGAGATCCCAACAGGAGTCATGATCTGCTGGGTACCTCCATGATTTGTGTGCAGAAAGATGACCTGGTATGGACCACGCAGACCCCAGTGTGACCTGTGCTGGGAGGGCTGGGAGCTTTGCTGGGGTTCCAGCACACGGCTCCTGGGAATGCTGGTCACCCCCGCCACTCCTGCTCCACACAGACAGAGTCAGGGACACACAGCGCTCACAGGGCTGGCCATGGGTACCACACTGGGGGCCATAAACCACAAAGGTTCTAACAGCAAGCCATGTGCATAGTTCTCACTCTGATTTTTCTCCTCTCTTTCTCCTTCTCAGTCCAGTAAATTCCAAAGTAACAACAAAGAGTAACATCAATACTAGCTCCATCCAAATGAATGTACATGGAACACTGTTAGTGAATCACTGTTTAGTGATTCTGAAGTGAGCTGACCCCTTGCTGTGCCACCAGTTCACCTTGCCTTACTACAACCTAGTTTATTTTTGTGGTTTTTTGTTGAAATCCAACATGGGGTAACAAATTATTCTTATTGTGTCTATTTGAGCTCCTCTTTAAACACATCACCTGCAAACTGTAAACAACCTTGTTGCACATTGTGTAATCACTGTGGATTGAACTCTTGAAGGATAAAGACACAGAATGGTTTGAATAATAGTTCTTGTTCTGTCCTTCTCTGACAGACGAATATGAATAATAACTTATTTTAGCCAAAACAACTAATTCCAGGTGAATTTATGTCCTTAATGGGAGATCTGCCATGACAAACAAGAAGGGTTTGGTACATTCTAGTCAAACGTGGAATATCTTAAATCAAAAGTTTCAGTAGGCTTCAATGTTTGTGCTAACCCTTCTATTAAATCTTCATAACAATGTGATAAGCTAGAATTTGTTGTCTTCTACTTTATTAAAAAGAGGGCAACTGCTGGGATAAAATAATATTGAGAAATAAAATTTACCTTGGATTAGTTTCATGTAAACATAAAAAACCCAACTTCTCAGAACTCATGTGAAAAACATAATGTAGTTAATATTAAATACAAAGATTATGCAACCTATTACTTTTACAGTTTGTGCTCCTGTGTCCTTGATTTTGTCCCTGTTTTGCTTATGATTAATGAATGACTCACCCTCAGTACCCTCTCATTTATTTCATACCTCATGATGAATTTGAAATGGTCAATTTGTTATTTGAAAACAGCAAAACAAGCATGGAAGTTAAACAATGTTCAGAAATGCAAATGACATTTTTATAAATAAATTGCTATTCTATCACATTTTAATGGTTTACATTTTTAACTGCTTTTGATATGATTTTGAAGAGGGTACTTCATTTATTCCCATAGAATACCAGGTGGAGTTTCTCCCCGTGATTTATTTAAACATCAGGAGTGTCAGTGAACTCTATACAGTCACTCACACACAAATCCTACAATGACACCTGGTGTACTTTACAGTTTTCTCTTTGGGCTTGTCAAGATCCTAGGCTATAATTCCCCATGGCTTCTCATTTGTTTGGTTTGGAATTATTTTACCAGGGTACGATACTTTATAATATTTTGCAGTTATACTGTCAGCATTCAGGTAGGACAAAATCAAGGCTAGGAAAAAACTTTTGTGCATATTAAGTAAGTTCACAACTTTTGAAGCAAAACCCATTAACTTATTTATACTGAAAACAAACTCTCGTACCAACAGTTCACAGTATTACTTTTTTGTTGTTATATCCTTTTTCAGTTTCGATAATTACTTTCATTAACAGAATCTGGTCGTTTCAAAATGCTTTCTTGAGCAGAAAAAAAAAATTGGCTTGGGTGACATCAATGCTAAATACCACTCTGTGGAGCACTCAGGGGCAAAAACCAAAAAGTCCATCTTTTCTCTGTTTACTGGAGTAAATTCTGACACTGCACATGCTTCAGTGTGGGACAATCCAGTCCCTCCAGAAGCCTGTGCAGTCCTCTCTTTTCCCATCATTTTGGTAATCTCGTCCACACCGATGAGAGGAGATTAAAGTTCTTCAACAAAGACTTCACTGTGTAAAGGCATTGCCTCTAAAGCCCCAGTGGCAGCTGCACCCAGCTCCTCCTGCAGAAGATTGTCTGTCTCTGTGCCTCACCTTTTTCATTTTCTGGCTCATGATGTGCAAGCAGCAGCACCTGCACCTCCTATTTTCGGTCTATTATATTTGTAGCTGAATTATGGCTTTGAGGTTTATCCAGGCTGGATGCTGAGGCTGCATTCGACAGAGAGTAGCCCAGAATCCATGGATGGTATAAACAGACAGGTAGAAACCAAGCTCAACCAATTGCATATTCCTTACTCTGTACAACATGCACGGCTATTGGTATGCCAAGTTCAGTAGCTTGGGTATTGTGTCATCCTAAAAATGATATAACTCAGCATGGTTATTAACTGCAGGCTGACCTTCAGCTTTGGCTTTCCTAATATTGTAGATTTATGTTTCCCCCCAGCTCGTTCAGAACTCTTTGTACAGTGGTTTATTAAAGTATAACTAAACATTGTCTTTGGTGCTCATATATGTTTGGAACAATTCCAAATCTACGATCTTTTCCTTGAATTTCGTCAACATGTTCACTACAGGCCTTTATTCTTCCTTCAATTTCAGTGAAAACTCTACAAAGATCATTGTTTTAAATCAATCCTGACTATGATGCACTTTAAGATTAGTGAACATGTTGTCCTTCAAATTAACAAAATCAAATGCCTCTCCCAATACTCTCCCCTTATTCCTGCCACCTCTGTGTTAGTATTCAGTGTGAATAAAAAAGATAAAATCTTTACACATGGCAAGTGCAAGAGGTAATAATAAAAAGTAAATTTGACATCAATTATGAAGTATGTGCAAAAAATAAAGTGAAACCTTGCCCCTGAAAACTTCATGAAACTACAATAAAAATGGAGTTTGTGATGGATATTGTAGAAACCAGAAAAAAACTACAAAAAGCAGGTAGAATTTATTACTACAATGTTTGAGTATTATCCTCAGTATAGAATGATCAAAACCAAAACATACATAGTGTGGAGAAAGTGAAGGTATGCACTATGGGTTTGCCTCTAAGGATTTACTCTCTAGTAAGTGGCTTTCTATTTAAGCAATGAATGCATTTCGTCTCCTTGCCTAACTGGAATGAAAGTCTACTTCTCAAGGCAAATGCTTAGAGATAACTAAAACCAGTCTGAAACTTAGCAGGTGTTAATTCTGTTACTTGCAGTGTTCTATTTTTAAACATAATTGATTCTTTTTTATTCTAAAAATACCAAGACATATCTCCAGGAACACTTCAGTCTTCATTTTGACTCACAAAGATCCATTTCTCAATTATGCACACCTTTCCTTTACATTGCAGACCACTATTTGTTGACACTTACCAGGCACCCAGAGCAGCCCGAGTAAAATGTGCATCCCACAGACTCAGAGAATATAACAGTGAAAATATCACTACCATAAACATAAAAACTGAAAACGACAAGAAATGATAGAAGACCAGATTCTGCCTTAAAGATCTGTGAGGCACATTCATCAGCAGTGCGACTTCACGTCCAAGCACAAAATCTGAATGTGTAAATTACACCTTTGGCACTCTCAGCTAACAAACACCTGCAGAACTGTGGGAATTTAACCTACTGTTCAGATGATTGGCTTCACTTTTGCTGCCTTTTGAAGCCTGACTTACAACAGGTGAGGATGCAGAGTAAAAAAAAGGTGTTGGGGGAAGGCAAAGCACTTGCTTGTTGAGCACATTTTATGGCTAGGTCAGGGATATAGGACATGGATGTTGCGAGAGGTAATGAGGTAACTGGCAGCAAAGAACTCTGAGCTGGAGCAAATGCGAAGGTAAAACAGAATCGAAATAGTGAACCATCTGCTTTCTAATGAAAACAGCTCCTCTTGTCAGCAACATCCAGAAAAAATGATTTCTTAGTTGGAGTGTATAACCGAGGGAAGTAGCTTTTTTACTATATGAGGTAATACACTCAAATGATGTATGACTTAGAAAATAGTGTGGGTTAATGATCTTCAGCTGGATCAGGGAGTAAAACAAAGTAATTTCATAATACAGAACATGATGGATTAAATCATGTTAATACTGGGTATATACATTAAAGAAAATGATCTTTCTGGCATACTAAATGGCAAAATAAAAAGCACTTTTAGTAAGCTATATGATTAATTAGTCTGCCCTTTTATTTATGTACCATGATAAAGTAAAATGTACTTCTTCTTGTTACCTCCCAGGCAATTATTCTAAAAGTTATATTGAATACACCAGCTTCATTGTATTGCATCAGTCCATCAGGAACTGCAAGTAGGTCCCTGTCTTTGTTTTAAGTCAGGGGTTTTCTTTTTTCCTCTCCCTTTCCTGTCCTCCTTACCAGAGCTTATTAGGGTTTTGTATATTTTTTAACTCACACAAAGATGAGATTGAACATGATACGTTCATATATTGCAATAATAGAAACATTGATTTGTCTTAGCACTATTACTTACAGGGAATGCAAAAAATTCCAGTGAGTGAAAAGTTATAGCTCACGTGTAATTCAGGCAAATATTTAAATGTGGGAATGCAAATGCTCCAGGAGTTCGTTCGGATTCTGAGCTGTTTCATTTCCTGCCTTCACAATTTAACTCTGTATCTTGCAAATTTCTACCACAGGTTCATTCGCATCCAGAATCTTTTAGAAATAGGCTGGAAATGCACTTTCAAAGGAGATTTCAAATTAAAATAAAAATCTCAGATTTCAGAAATAAGGTTACCTACAGAGGGAGGAATATTTTTGAGACCTATGTGTCTTCCAGTCTTATTGTACATACTTATTAGAAATTATGACAATGATGTAAGATACAGAAGTTTCCTCTAGTATCCAATTTATGTGGAAGGAAGAAAAGGTATTACTAGCACTGAAATTACTTCTTTCTTAAAATCTTATGAACATGTAGAAACTGATAAAAGGCAGGAGTTAAGAACAGTCCTTTTCAATGATATTTTAGAAAAGAATAATTAGTAAGCCGGGGTAAGTTTTGAATTCTCTTAGGGATTCACATAGTTCTTCAAACTGGATTGCCTTAGACAGATGTACTTAACAACACAGAAAATGTGGAAGACCAGACTTGGACATTTTCTAATGTTGAATTCAGGTGAGCAGTGTTTTTGACAGAGAGAAACTTGTTTTTGTAAGCAGCCTAGCACTTATACGGACTTATTCTGTTATACTGTTCCACAGCAAAGTAAATCCTGATTCTAAAACCCTAGGCTAAAGGAAATGACTTTTAAAAAAAGAACCAGTTAAGAATAACTACTTTTTTTTTTTTTTTTTTGATAGTTGCTAGTGCCAGACATTTGTCTACTACAGCAAGAATTTGGAATTCCTGCATGAAATCTTTGCAATGTTCTAATTCTGGATTATCTCACACAGAGTCCACCTGCTGATATAGAGTCAGAATTTGCTGACTAATCTTTTGTTTGTAACATCACCAATGCTTTCTTCTGACTCTGGGGGTTTTGCTTTCTCTGCTGCAACATGAAATCTGTCTTTACTGGGAATTAAGTAAATCGTGGTAAATATAAATCCAAATATTTTCGATATTTATTCCACCTGTGCATTTTGCATTTATCTGCCATCAAAGGAATTGCTCTACCATTGGGCTCTACAAAGTCACTTTTGCATTTTAGTGGGTGTGAGTGCAGTGAGAGTGTTCTTTCCTTCTGTCCTCTGTTGCAATCTCATCACCCTTCAAAGTGTCCTGGGCAGTTTTCAGGCCTCTCAGATTTCTGTTTAATGTAGAAAAAGGCACACAAATTTTCCTCTTGTCAAAAGTATCTTAATTTCATGCTTTTCTATGATCAACGCACCCCAAAATTATTCTGGACTCCTTTTCCAAATGTTCTTTATTCTAAAGAGGATCAGAAAGGCATTAACCAGGAAGATTTTTTCATGCTGCTCAGCAGTATCACATCTGTACTACTTTTTTAACGGAGCAGATTTATGATAATTATTTGCTTTATTTCACCAATTCACACCAATATAACCTATAGCTGTTAATAGTTTCTTTGCATATTTGTAAGCAGCTTTTCAGCCTAGAACTGCACAGATACTGCCTGGAAATTCAAAATAGATACTGAAGTTCTTAAATAGAAAAAAGCATGGACATCTACTTACAACTAATAAATAAGCTTTAAAACAGATTTTTAAAGGTATGTGAATTAGTTCCTAGTGAGACTGTTGTGAGAATATAGACAATGGGTGACATGTATCACAGAGAAAGTTTATTAGCACGGCTTCTTCAAAGTGTTGGTCTATAATATCATTAATTTTTTGCTACATTTTAAAGTTTGTAGACTATAACACCATGTAGAAGTGTGACTTTAAAATTAGTCCTTGCAAGTGCCTGAGATGAAGGTGAGGGGTTTTAGCAAGCAGCAGGCTTTAAACCTAAAATTACATTAATTTATTTGCTGCAACAAAATTAGGTAGATTGGTTATTGTTCAAACTGATTTGTTACACGAAAGAACAGTTTTTATATCACAAAAAAAACCCCCAAAACCAAAATCCTAGAAAAATAAGAGAAGTGTTAGTGCTCTTGTGCTCCAATACTGTTGGCAAGACTCAACTAGAAATGCCAGATATGTATAAAGAGTAATTTTGTCTCATTAAATGATAACACTAGTGGTTCCTCTTCATCTCCTTAATTCATTTCTTATAGTTTTTCTTGTCACATCCACTTGTTTTATGGCTTACTAACTTGCAAGTTATGGTCGTAATTTATGGTCAAAATTGAGTGGTAGCAAATCACAGAATATTTTCATTGATTACCCTAAATTGTCTAATCTCCTGTATGTTTTTAGGACTTGATTGGGTGGTATTTACTGATTGCCTTCATCTAATTTAAAAATCAATCAATAGCAACAATGAGAGGTGGTGGATAAATCGAGTCTAATGCAGCATAACTGCAGCAAATATCCATCAAAGGCTCATTCTCAATCAAATTTGTGGGAAGTTTTAATACATAAACCAAAATGTCTAAAAGCCTTACTTCTAGAGCACATCATTTTTAAATTGTGCTCTGCAATGTGACATCTTATTGCTCTTATGCTGTCTATTTAGGGCAGTTTTCCACTGCTAAAATGAACATATTTCACTACAATAAAACTGTAGCAAACAGGAAAAAAAATGTCATCAGCTTTGGTTTAAAGGCACTTTGTTCCATCTTCCTCAATATCATCTGTATATAATAATGGGAATTAACATCACATCAGCTTTTCATACAAACCGTGTGCATTTTCCCTGAGATAAACATTCTAATAAGTGTCTTGATAGGAAATGTGTTTTCTACATTGAGAAATCGATTCGCTACAGTTGTTCCCTACATTGTTCTTTTTTAAAAGCATCTTTAGTTCCTGAAGTTTTGGATAGCGAATATGAAGGGAGCTGTCTGGAAGGCAACATTCTAATTCCTTGACATTATGAGGGCAAGGCATTTCATGCAGGACAGAGAGTAAATGCAAGTGATAGCAGTACGAACACAAAACGCTTTTTAATAATCTGTCATAATCAAATATGACATTAAAAAAACCATTTAATTTTTTAACTAGGCATAGATCTTCAGTTTAAGTTAACTCAAGGTAAGTTTTCTATGGGCATACAGACGTGAACAGTTACCTAAACGGAAGTCAGAACGATGCTGCCATTAACAGCTGGATGAGGAGCTAGCTCCATAGCCTGGAAAAAGAAGTCAAACCTGGCCTCTATTCTTAATCCATACTCAGAAACAGGTATTTAGTGTCTGAACTTGCTCAGTAAATCCTATGTAGATTGCTGAGGAGGTTCAGCTTTTATTTCTTGGCAACATGGGACATAGGAAGCTACAGACTTGTCAGGCAATAGGACGTTCTGCCCTGTGACTCCAGGTGCAATAAATAACCAATGAAGGAGAGAATCTTGGAGGTTTGCAGATTTTCTCAAGCTCTGCAGATATTTGATTTTAATTTGAGTCAAGTTATTAATAGGTCAACATGTGAAAAAAGGATCCAAAAGCTTTGAACGGTTCTGAATTCACTCAGATAAAAATTCCTTTTTGGCATCTGAAGAAAGTACAAGTTATATGGCTACAATCCAGCCCTGCTACAAGCAAAACCACAGATATGTAACGGATTGGGAAAACATCACCGCTCTGGAAAATAATGATTCCGTTCTAATCAATTGGAAAATATCCTTTGTTGCTAAACGCTCTTGAAAAATCTCAGGCCCAAGCAACAGATCACAGCACACATTACAAATATAAAAGACAACCACCAAAGAGAACCCTACCAGCAGTCCACGGTTCATTAAAATTCTGACATTCTGAGATATCTTCTTGCCAAGGGCCCTCTTACAATGACATCTGTACACTTGTCATTACATTGTGGTTCACATTACTTACATAAACATGCCACAGGGAAACCATGACTGATATAATTTTTGTAAGATTGAAAGGTAGCCATTGTGATCATTAAAACAAACCTGAGAGAGCCTTCCTGATGATGGAACAGATTCAGTTACTTCTTCCTTCTTTGTGGGTCATTAGTTAAAAAGGGGAAGGTGGGGGAGGAGGGGGAGAAGGCCGTATACTGCAGGTGTTTTATCCTTTGTAAGGAGACTGCACTGAGACAAATGATTCTAGCTGGCATTTTGTACACACCGGAGATTGCTTATCGATCCAGATCAGAATATTCAGGCTGGCCCCGGGGAAAAGGCAGAGTATTTTCTGAGGGAGTTAATAACCTGGCAGCTGAGCTGTCTTGTCCAATTCACTGAACCTAGGGCTCTAATCAGGCCAGAGTTTTTATTTTGAGAAATCTTGCCATATGTGTCTGCTATCTGCCTTCCACTCTATTGGAACACTGACAGTGATTGAAATGACAGCCTATAGATAGAGCCTAATCAAATTGTTTATTATCAGCCTAAATCAATATGTATAGATTGTAGAAACATCACTGTCATGCCATGAAAAAGTCATACTAATACTACATGCTGCAGGTGCAATTATAAAACGTATTTTTCCATCCTAAATCACGTCTGAATTTAACAGAGTAAAAGAAATTAGAATGGTGTATGAGACAGTGAAAAATATACAGGTTTAAACATTTCAATAACATTAAGGATTAATGTTAAAATGCCATGTTGTGCATCGCTTAAATATGTTATCATGTTCCCAGTGAAGAACAGAGCTGTGGGAAAGGAAAAAAGAGATTGAAAAGAAAAGTTGTTTTGCCTTTTGTATAGAAAAGGGAAAATCTCAGAGACCTGTGTATGCACGTGCTGCAGCATGAATTAAATTCCAGCACACTTAAAAAGTGACTTTTGAGGCATCCAGACTACAGAGATGAAAATACAGTAACGTGAACTCCTTTGGTACAACACAGATATTACTCCCAAGAGCCTACCAAAGAGCTTGGACCACGAAATGTAATGATTTGATAAGAAGCTGATTTCATAAAGCCCTCTCTTCTGAAGACTGCTGGACATTCTTTTCGCACAGAAAAGATATCAGTGCATCATATCGAAAGAGTAAAAAAGTATTTAATGATATGTCATAAAGCAGATTCTACAGGCTTAATTATCATCTCAAGCAGAATCATTCAAACACAAAACATGAGATGAAGAAAAAATATTCCTGAGGGCCTGGCACTGGATGGAAATCTCTCAGGTTTGGGAGAGGACCGGTTTGGCCAGTGAAGCTTACCTGAGTGCATGCATGTGGAATTCTCCTCCAGTGGGATTGACTGAAATGGATAATCCCGGGAAGGCCTGTGGCCCAACAAGAGTCAACTGCGTAGTTCATAACTTTGCAAGTTGCTCTACTGGCAGAATTTGTACTACCTAACATGTCCTGGGGAATAATTTATTGCCTTGCTCCTCAAAAAAGAAATTTCAAAACTGTTTTAAAGTACTCTGGCAGGGTAAAGAGGCTGTAACCTTAGAGCAAATTATATGTTTTGCCCTGAAGAATGGTGTGAAATAACCTTCTGGTTAATTAATCTTTGCAATGCAAAGATTAATTCAAGCTCTTGTTTGACTATCGTTTACATTGTGTGGTTATTGGGTTGAGTCAAACATATAACAACTTTTAGCATTACAGCATACACGTTAATAAAAATAATATTGCGTTGTAGGTTGTACTAATTTAAAGAGGTTTTTCTTTCCTCGGATAAACGTACTTTTCTTACTGTGAGCATGCAAAGCTCTCCAAACAGCAATTATCTTTGGCTGAATGAATCTAGGAATTTTCCTATTACATTCAAAATTAGAATTTCTTGATTGCCATTTTAAAAAATAATGGTACTTATTCAGCAGAAAACGTTAGCATGTAAGTCTAAGTACAAGCTTAAGTCCCTCCTGAGTCAGGAAAGAAGTTAAGCAGATGCATATCCCTAAGTTTTAAATTACTTCGGTGGGACTTTCTCTTGTCTTAAATTTTGAATGTACTTGAAGTGTACTGATGGCTAAGCATAGAATATGAATACAGGTGGTTCAGTTTGGCCCACAGCTGGCACAAACCCAAAATTTAACATTACTTTTAAAGCGTTTTGACTGAAATCCAGCAAAGTACTTATGTCTACACACAGTGCTGATTTAACTATCTCAGTTTATGGTTACACTGGTGCAATTTCCTAGCATGGATACGGTTCTGCTGGTATTTGTCTTGGCATAACTTAGCAAGACACTCTTACAGAACTGAATGGCTCTTAAAGTCAAGAAGGCTGGGGCAAACCTGCAAGAGAGAACACCAAACCCGAGTTAGCTGAAAACACAACTCTGAAGGGACATGAGAAGTGAGAAATTTGCCTGTTGAAATGGTCATCTTCAAAACCTTCCACAGGTCCATGGTGGCATTTCCCAGCACACTTCTGCCAACGTGGCTGTTCATATGCGAGTTCATTTCACAAACAGCAGCTCCTTCCAGAAGGTGTGGATGAAATACCTGGATTATACCTTGTACACTGTAAGATCCATTGAGCTGGATATGCTCTAATTGTTGGGTGGAAGCATGGAAACCTGCTTTAGGTTCTGTATGGCATGCAGTGAAATCCCTATTACGGTCTGATTCTGCCGAGAATACATTATTTTTTTATCATTATTTTGCTTTTTGTTAAACCTTATTGCAGGACAAATGACTCAAGATAAAAGAAAGTACTATTTTCTTCCTTTCCAAAAGATCTTCAAGGAAGAGGTTGACCACTAAGAAGGGCGATAAAAATGAAGAAATAATGACCTTATTATGTATTATTTACAATGCAGAATGGTGATCAACACTGTCACCATTATCCAACTTTCCAATACTTGTGTCTCAGTTATGGATACCACGTTTTAATGGGAAATATACCTAATAACCTAGTTCTACCTTGGGAAAGGACTGTTTCTAGAATCCTCCTATAAAACTAGTGAAATTCTTATTTATACCCCACTTAGTGCTTTAGATAGGCCATTTCTCTAGATCCATTCATTTTCTTTTTGGTTATTTCTGTTATGGGCTGATTTGCTTTGTCTTTGCACTAAATGGGATGTAAAACTAAGTGCTAGTGATACATTTTCTATGGCTTTATTTGTTGCTTTTTTCCACCTTGCTTTGTATAGACAGCAGATGTATTACGAGAAGATGCACAGCATACTAAATTCTTATCTCATTCAAAGAACATAGTGCTTCCAAATTAAATAGTAAAAGATGCTAGAAATGACAGTGTTAAAGTCACAAGTGTAAACCTTAGCCTGTCCCCTTCCTCACAAACATTCCACCAGCCAGACTGTTGCCATCTTTCATTAAATGCATCACCATCTATCAGCATACGGACGTATCAAATGAATGAACATTAACCTCTAAATACTTGTTCTCTAATTGTATTTGTAACTAAAAATAAAAATTAAAAAATAGTCCATTTAATATTTTCAGTGACCTCTAGTACGTCTTAAGTAATTCCCCTAATTTTACCTACAATGTAATAGTGACAAAATTAAGAACAGAAGTTTAGACTCTAGCAATCCACTTTCAGTTCTCATGGATACCATAAAGAATTTAACTGCTTCCCCTTTTCACATGTGAACCATACAGGCATTGACTCTAAGATAAAGCAGATTTCTCCACTACCAACAAATTAAGCCCTATTTGTTTCTTTTCAATTGCATTCAATCCAGTAGCATCACAGCAAAGCCTTACTTGGGCTCAGGCTCAGAAACTCTGCAACCTAAACATCAAAACTAAAAAAACTACTATTCAAATAGGAAGGGAATATATGGTATGATACAGCCTCATGTCCCACAAAACCTCTACACATAGTACAGCTTCACTTCAGACGCACAAATAATTGATGCACTGTACGAATCAGTCCTGCACATCATGGTGTGCCTTCCAAACTCTACTTCAAACCTCATTACATTTAACAGTTCTTTACCAAAATGCCAAGTACTTCAAAAAATTCTGGCCAGGTTACGTCCTTAAAAAAAAAAGTACTACTGAAACACAGGAACATGGAGAAGTGTAATACTAGAAAGTTCTAAATTCAAACTGCACTTCAGGAGCATAAAGGGGGATTAATGAGGAGCTGCCATGGTGAACTTCCAGAAGAAAGAGTTTAAGAAGTGAAATTGGTTTCAGCAGTGTCTGTCGTGCTGTGAGGCTTAATTGTAGCACCTTGTCTTCATCAACCGGAAAAACTTTTGCTGTGCTATTTGCAGACAGGGCTGGCAACCATTCTGTGTATCCTGCATTCCCACTCTGGGAGGAGTTATGTGTAGCAAAGATTACATGTGATTCCCCAGGCAGCACAGATGTAGGTGTGGCCAGCTAATCCTGTTCTGTCTAAACACAAGAGGAGTGGTACTGACCATGCTGACCTTAAGATAGATGTACAGAAGCGTACATCAGACCTACATTATTAAAAGGCAGGAAGGCAGGCAGGCAGGAAGGCAAGCAGGCAGGAAGGCAGGCAGGAAGGCAGGAAGGAAGGAAGGCAGGAAGGAAGGAAGGAAGGCAGGAAGGAAGGCAGGCAGGAAGGCAGGCAGGCAGGAAGGCAGGAAGGCAGGCAGGCAGGAAGGCAGGCAGGCAGGCAGGAAGGCAGGAAGGAAGGCAGGCAGGAAGGCAGGCAGGAAGGCAGGCAGGAAGGAAAAGAGAGATTTCTGAAATATTTTGTGAAGCTTACCTTGATACACACTAAGGAGAAATCCAGGGATTTTTTCTACACACAGAAAATTGTCTAAATTGGCTGGAAAAACTCATTGACCCAGTCAGATTGTGTGAAGCTTGTGATCAAATACAGCCCCAGGCTCTCCTGCATCTTGCTCAGAACACATAGCTCAATGGAAAAACCCACTATTTTATTGTGATAAACACTGCAATAGAATGATGTTTGCGCTGGCATGTGTGAGTTGCTCCTCTTTGGGTGGCTTGGGAACATTATATTCAAGGGGGTTTAGGTGTAAATTTACAAGCACCACATGCAAAGAATTTTAAGGTTTTGTTGCTCAATTATTTTAAGTAGAACAATGAAAACATCAATGCTACAACAATACAAATTAGTCAAACAACAAAAAGTAAAGCAATTAAAGCTGAGCAGTGAGACTTGTTGAGAATTCACAGGTACTTCTGCAATGCATATTCAAGAGCCTGAGTAATTAGGTGCAACTGTAGAAAGACTATTAAATGTCCTTTATTGTATATCTATGAAATCTATTTCACTGAGAAATCAAGTACATTGTTTTTGTGGATCACTTCGGACAGCTACAAAAAATGAGGGAGGAAAGATGGTTCTGTAATTTAGAGCATGGAATGGGAGAGGGAAGTCTCTTGAATCTTAGGACTTCCTAAGTAGTTTGAGGCAATGACTTTCCACCTGTAAAAAAGTTTGACAATCCTTCTGTGTGCTTACCTGGGCTAGGAAGATATGTATGTTAAGAATGCTCAGACAGCATTCTTATGAATAACAGTATCACTCCAAGTGTACAACTACAGAACTCACCCTAACACCAGAGTTCCATGTAATCGAAGCTAACACTTACCTCAGCTCTCTGCTATTGTAAATATCTGTGTTTCCAAAAATCCTGCATATGCTCCCTTGACATTATTAGGTGGAAATTTGTATTTCTAGTCACTAAAAATTCTCAGATGGTCTCATCTGTGGAAGCCCATCTAAGACTGTACTTGGTTCTGCAAAGTTCTGAGTATCGTCAGTGCTGATTCCGTAAGAGAGGCTCAGAATTTCTGCAGAACCTCTGAATATGATACAAAGGTTAAGTTCAACCTTGTGAAGTTAGTCCCCTCCAGACAATGTTTCAGATCTTCTAGTTCAGGTCTGCATTCTGAACTGCTTCCCCAAACCTCCTTGCTCCTTTTCTGTGTTGACTATAGCAAAGTCAGTATCATTAAACATAAATTACTCTTTCTGAATACTCCAGGTCACTTCCAAAAGCTGACGTCTAAATTCATCATCCTAGTACAGCTTACAAGATGAAGATGAAACTGTAAAATTTGATCTGATGAAATTTTATTCCTTAAGTCATGATAGCTTGCTTTTTAAAAAATCCAGATTCTGGTTTAGCTTTGGCAGCATATAAATTCTGGATTAGCCAAAATAATTGCAAATAAATAATTTATTAATCAGAGTATTACTCCCATGACTTAATGAGCCCATAACAATTCTCAAATCAGTAGTCTATAACTACAGTATGCATTTCCAACTCTCTGGTAGAATCTAGGAAAAGCACCACATAACACGTCACATGGAAGTGAGAGAATATGGTGAAGATTTTATATAGCTTCATTTTGCAAATCCTTTCAGAATTTTATGTTTTCTTATCTTAAGGTGACAAAGACAAATCTATAGAGACTGATATATATAGTACTTGAACCATATTGAGCAATTTTTGTTGGAATTCTTTGTAATATACATAGGCAGTGATAACGTGAGATTAGCTCTAACACTGAGCATATAAGCAAGACTGTGTAATTATCCTGTGAATCTAAATAACATTAAAAAAATGAGAAAAAGCCCCCTTGTCTGCCTTGACAATAGTGTAATAAATTATTTGCCTGGCATTGCAAGAGAATGAAGGAAAAGAGTACAGAACATCAGCTTGAATCAAAACAACTGATGAGGCAACCTATTTAAGGTGAGATAATTCTTCATGTCTCTGAAAATATCTAGTGGTCATCCTCCCTCAGGCTGTGTTTCCATGCAATGATTGCAATTGTTTTCAGACAGAGATGCAGCCATGTCTGTTCTCACCCTGATCTGGTGCTCACAACTTGGTTTTAAAAATATTTTGCTCAATAAAGTAGAGTAAGCAAAGCTGCTTATTCTGTCTAAAACATTCGTTCTGTCAGGGTTTCATAAAGAAAAGTTACATAAGATCCTTTCCTGATTGCCTGTGGATTGGACTGTAACTTTCTCTCAGGCCCTCAAAGGTGTCATTGTGTGGAGAAAGATCAGCATCATTTATCCTCTTGTTACTCTGAAACTGCCAGTGAGCCCGTGAAATGGGGAACATGCCACATAATTAGAAAATTATCCACTGCCAACTTGCTATTATCCTATGGCTTTTCTAAAAAGAACAAAAGGTGTGCCACACTGACAGCACCTCACAGGCAATACAAGAAGCTCTCAAGAGTTTCCAGCAATCTTCAGCATAAATAACAAACAGGAGATAGTTTATAATATGGTAGGTAAAGCTAAGGCCTTTAAGGAACACAAACCCCTTGTACTCGGTGTACAGCACTAGCAGTGGAAATCATAGTAGAATGGTTGTTTCTTAGCCTGAACACTTTTTAGGCTGAAGGTTCCAATCCCATGAACTAGGGCTTCAGTCTTCATAGAAAGTTGTGTTTCTGTAACAAGCATATTAACACAAGGAGACTTTTGCCTCCAGGCTCCCGTTGTTGGATTACTCTTTATATTAGATTGTCACAGAAAAGGCCTTTTTTTTTACAAAGTAAAAGATCTGAAAGATTATCGGCAGAAATGATAGGAATACAGAAGAAAGTCCACAGGATAACATTTAGGGAAAAAAGCATCAATATTTTGTAAAGAAATCTTGAATGGGAAAGGAGGGAAAAGAGGATTCTTCATGTGAAAGCTAAACAGGGCTCACAGTTCATGGATTTTTTTCTGCTTGAAATGCTCAGGTCATTAACATTAAGTATGGCTTCTGTACCTCTTGGAGGATATTCAGTGTTACACAAGTGCCAGATCACCACACTGAGAAAGTTACTCCAATGACTTTGTCTTTCAAAGTCGCCAAGGCCCAAATACTCTGCAGTGCTGCTCCCAAGAGTGCAGTGCAGCACTCCAAGAACCACTGGAGATAGCACTGGCAGGTGCATCCTTTGCCAGTCCCTGTCACAGAGCATGAGGTAGTGCTGAGACTGATGCCACCTTTTCTGAAAATGGTGTCAGAAAATGAAGGTATCGTTTCCATCTCAAATGCAATTCAAGAATTAGACAATGGAACTCATACTGCTGTCAAAAAAATTTTGGCTAAAGGTTAGGAAAATTTCTGGTGAGAACATCGTAAAGGGAACTGAAAATATATATTTGCAAGTGAGAAGGAAAAATTCTATTCTTACTCCACGATTACGTGTAGAAAACACATCACAGAGTTGTACCTCAGGTAATGCTCTATGAACTGTGACAGCCTTGTAGTGCATTCACCCATGGGTTTTGTAGTTGCATCACTAAGGAAATATTCGCTGTGTCTACAGATGGCTGCAAACATTGTATCAGAGACCCAGCAAATTATTCATCACACTTCTAACAGGCCGGTAAGAGGCACGGGTTCAGAAAGCTGAATGACTCAATAATAACTATTTGCTGTTAAATTCGCCTTACCATCCGCTTTTTGTTTACAGCTATGTAAGGTTTACCTCGATCAAGTAAATGAAAGGGTTACCTGCTTTCTACTAGCACTGTTAAATGTTTCAGAAAGTACCCAAATCACAGGAGTTTTATAAGGCCATGGCACTTAACACATTCTCCAATACAGTGCTTTCCTTTACACACCAGGGCATAATGGCTCAGCTGTAGAGCTTGAATTTGGACGGAGGAATTTTACTTTCCAATCTTTTTTTCATTTTCCCTGTGGATGCCAAGCTGCTTGACTTGCCAGGCCACATCCTACCTCTACAACAAATGTGGGAAATGCATGTAGTGCTCAAATTCCACGCTCCTAGTCTGGAAACTACTCAGTTACACAGCGTAAGATATTTTCTTGATGCTCAGGTACTGATAATGAAGTTCTGTTCTTGGATTTCTCTCCTGAGCTGTTGTCTGATGTAGTCACTTGCAATGTGTCTGTGGCCCTGGCACACTTTTTACTGGAAGTCAGATTTCACAAATTCCAAATCTTTCTAAACTTTTACCTTTTTTTATGTTTGCTAATCAGACAGGGAGGGCTATTATGGAGGACATGTTCCATGTCACAATGATAAAATTAATTTCATTCTGTTCTTAGAAATGTTTAACTACTATGGGGGAGAGTAACATCAAAAGTCACTGTGAATTGTATGATTTTGAAAGGGAAATTAGAAAAAAAAGGACTTAAAATTTAAAAAGTCTAAAAATCCTTCCATCTAGCATTAACACATTCAAAGAGAACAATAATGCACATTCTTAACCAAACTTAATAGAGATTCACTTTGCCGTATATTCCATACACAGATTCACACCATGTTTCTTAAAAATAAACTAGTGAAAAGTGAAAAACACAACTGCCAAAGGAAGGATATTTATGTTCAAACTGTACCGGAGAAATTAGTCAAGGGCAATTCATGCATGTGAAAATATGATTTCTAACACTGCCAAGGTCGATAAGACCTTAGGGAGTAAATGCTGACCACATAAATCAAAGATGCCTAGAGGCAGTTTTGAAGATGAGTGGCGAGGCTTTAATAGTTTTAAAAAGCCTGTTAATAGTCCAAATGAATCAGCAATGATACAAGAAAGCAAATAACTTGTTTATGAAAGGAGCAAACCGTGCTTGATGTCCTTCTGTGGATTGGATTGCCCAAACCCAGAACCATACGATTCTCTCCTACATTTCAGAAGTAAGGATCTGACTGTTCCTCAAAACTGAAAAATGAATAAAGATGCACCAATCTAAATGAATCCAAACTGCCAAAATAGTTTGCTTACAAAAAGATTTTAAGAAAAAGACAACTTCAGTGACCAAAGTATTTTATAGGAACATCTCCTGTTTCGCCAAGATGTCTGAAGAGAAATGCATTTTATCTGAAAATGCATACTGGATAGCAAGTTTTTTTTGTTGTTTCAGTTTGCTGGTTTTTGTTTGGGTTTTTTTCAACAATTTCCCCAAGGTTGGTGAACAAAAAGCAAATAACTTTTTTTCTCCTCTAAAACAGAAAACTGACAACTTTTCATTTTAAGCCCAGCCACTGAACTAAAGAGTACTTCTGCCTAGCTGGCTCCCCACACTCCTTTGGTTGCCACTCTAATATCTAAACATCTCCTGTTTCAGGTTGCCTTTCCAAAACACCGTGTAAGTTAGAGCATGCTCATTTCCCACACAGCTCAGATATCTGGGATACATATCTAGTGTGATATATGAAGATATCTGAAATCAAAGAGAATTTTAAAACAATCTTTTAAAGGAACTCAGTTTGCACTGTTAAAAATAGCTTGAATTACTAATGGGATGAGTTTGTGCCTGAGTCAGACCCTTCTAAACCTTAAACAAAGATGAATTCGGAACAGACCTGGCAATTAGAACTCACTGTGTATTTACTCATTTGTATAAATAATTAAGAGTAGGTTTTTGAATGTTCCTGTGTTGTACCATTATCTCATATTTTAGAAAATACAATCCATGACAGCATCCTGATTGTACTACTAAAGGTATTTAAACTATTTTTTTATGTTGCTTCTGTGTAGGCAAACTGTTAAATTACCGCATCCCCTTTCAGCACGAACTCTTCACTCTCTCATGCTCCTATTAACAAATTCCACGGCTATTCCAAACTATTCCTCTTCTCTTCCTGGACACTGCTGTTTAATAGCTCTGCTGCCTTGATATCAGGAAAAAAAATAGGTTGACTAGACATGCAGATTCCTCTGATTAAGGGATAATTAATCTGGCATATTCAAAACTTCAGCATGAGCCAGCAGCAGAAGTCAGAACAGTGAGACCACAAGGATGCTGTGGAGGCAAATGAAAGTAGATATTTATGGATCAGTTGAATACAGGCAGAACAATGTAACCTGAAGTCTTGCAGCCAGTTAAAATTTGTTGTCAAAGCGTGCAGGAGGAAAAGAAGGACAGCAAAGAGGGAAACCATCAGCCAAACACGCAAAACTGCTGCTTTCTGCTTCGCACAGTTGTGACTCCAGGCAGAAACTGGGTAGATGGTTGTGCATGTCTGAGAAGCAGCAGAACAAGTCTCATTGTTAATCTTTATGTCAGAGACGCTTGTGTTTCTGCGTCAATACTTCCTATCTTTTTGGCCTTTTGAATTTTTTAAATTCATTTCCTCTATTCCTTAGTCTCAGAACCATTGTGGAGTCAGAGGTTGGAGAGCTTGATTCACATTTCCAAAGAGTGAAAGAATATTTGCTCTCACATGAGCCTAATTTGATCAGCAAGGGTGCTGGTGATCAAAAACTAAGTGCCATAGTTCCCTAGGTTTTTTTCCTACATAGATGTGCGCTGATTTCTATTTGTATAGGACAATGAATTGAACTTAATAAAGAGGAGGTTTTCAGAGTCCTCTCACTTTGGAGAGGGTGAGAGTGTCAGGTAAACTGCATGCAAAATACAGAAAGAAAATGCAGTAAGACCTCATTACACTTACTACAGTCACTGGTTATCCTGGTAAATACCTCCCTGAGGAACATATGGAGAGCCCACAGTCACAGCTGCCCAAGAACTCTTGAGGCTCTTGAGACTAGACCCATATACAGTTGTTTCCTCACATAAAATTTCTACCTTCCTCTTTTCCTCGCTACAGAGAAGGAAAAGAAGCTAAAACGTGAGTCCTCCTCCTTGAGATGGGTTGGTAAAGATCAAACAGTATTTGCATGAAGTTTCCAGTGAAATTTTGCCAGAGGACAAAGGGCTCTATGGGCCAAGAAAAACCAGAAGCTCTACAAGTGTAGGAGGACTGTGTTTGTTGGCCGAGTTTGAGAATAAACTGAAGTCAAACTAAAGAGCCAACAGCAGCTGTTTCTCAATTTTTAATTTTTTTTTTTTTAAATCCCAGCACAGCATGCAAATAATTTGTTATGGACTTGAACTGGAGAAGCCAAGTATATAGTATTGTGAAACTGAAATCCAAAAATATAATATTTCAGGTTAGGAGACCTGTAGCTGGTAAGCCCAAACCACTGTTTGCATTCAATTTTCTGGCTTGGTCACAAGCACTCTTGCTTCCTGATACATTTAACTAAAATATGCAGGTATTGCCTCATATGCACCTTCTTTGACTTTTTCCAATGCCTGTGAGCATGTGCACAATGTTTTAGATCACCACCAGACTTCAGTACCAGCAATATCAGTTTCTGGGATTTTTTTTTTTTTGTTTGTTTAATAGAGTGCAATGAAGATTTCTGTCTGTGGATGCATCTGGACGTTGTTGGAACACTTTGACTCATATTCCCAACATATTCTCATAAAACTGATCAGCTGCTCAAAGAAAAAAACACCACTGCTCCCTCCCTTCCCACACTATTTTGAGAGACAGAGTGGAGTAAAAATGATATAAAAATAATTTGTAACTTATTAAGAGGAAGAGCACCACACTTTCTTGAACCACTCTGTAGCTCTGGGAGTTGACTGTTGTGCTTTCCCTTGAACTCTTTCCTGATCTTTCATGCCTACAGTTTTGATGGTCTTTCCCACAGGGCAGGCGAGGAACAATTGCTCCCCATGTATCCATTGGAAGCTCATATGGGGCATCTTCTTAGGAGAGACTGTTTAATCTGGCATGAATTCCTCAGCTTGGTAACACTGCCTCATCTTCCAAATGGCTGGGAAAAGTCACATCATCTTCAATGAGCACTACACAAAGTGCAGATTTGATTGCCCAAAGAAACAGGAAGAAATACAGCTATTTTCAAAGAATATTTATTGTTATGGTAGCTGATCTGAAGTGTTTCAGAGTCACTTTAGGCCAAGTTCAGGATTTACACAAGGAGAAAGAACAAGAAAAAGTGTAATACCCTGTATGCTGTTTTCTTTTTTTTTTTTTTGATCCAAGTGTCATAAAATATTGTAATTTATAGGTGGGAGCAATAAAACCAAAAGGGCATGGCCAATTAAAATGTACATTATTTTAAGAGATAAAAGGCAGATCAATGAAGATGATGATTCAACCCATCTATGGTAATTTATATTAGCTGAGAATCTGTCCCTAAATATTAAAACAGTGGTCTTGACACTTCCTTCCCCCCTCCCAATTTGAGACTTTAAAGACACTTTGCAGTTCAACAGCACGGAGTAAGAGAAACTCCACTTTATGCTGCTTCTGGGTGATAGCACAGCTATCGTCTGCACCAAAATAACTGCACAATTGTGTGGGTTTTCTAAAAGACAGAGTGAAGAATAACAACCTATCTATAAGCACAAAGGCAATTTTAGCTAAGTAAAATACAATTACACCAGCTAGAATTTCTCTTGGACATGATTAGTAACAAACGTTCCTTGTGCTATGAAAATGTGCCAGGAAATTTTAATTGACTGTAAGCATCCAAGGCTGCCATTAAACACATCATCTGAAAGATTAATGGTTTTGGCCCACACTTGACTACCATGTAACCTGCTTTATGGTTTACAAGATGGAATGATTTTGTTTTACATGACAGTTATTGGGCCTAATTCTGCTCACGGTTATGCCAGTGAAAATTTTGGAGCAAGTCCATTAAAGTCAATGGCTCTATAAAATGAGAGTAAAATTAGACTCAGGCCCACCATGCAATTTAATAATAACTATTATTACAAGTTAGGCCAGGTTCTGCTTTTCCAATTGTTAGCAAGAGGAACCAAGCACTAGGTATCACATTCTTCTAAGATAAAAGGTGCCTGCATTAAGACTTGGCCCTTCCATAGAGACCCAGGCTCACAAACCTTCTCTGACATGACACAATGTGATGAGACCACTGCAGGCATGAATATTCCCTGGCATTTTGGAAGGACCCCATCATGAAAATGCAGAAGAAAAGTGAGGAATTCAGAAGGGGTTTTTTTTATTATAATAACATTTGCTTGCAAATCACTTCAGAATTACAGATTCTCTTTTTTAAGATCAAAAGTTTGAGTCACTTTTGTTCTAAAACCAGTAATTTTAATATATACTCAATTTGGAGGCTTTTGAACACAACTAGATATACAGGTTATTCACGAACTGTGCTGCACAAATTGAGACCAGCATTAGGCCACTGCACAAGCCACTGTACTTAGCACAGCTCTGGGCCAGAGACAGCGGGAGAAGACAGAAAGTAGAAAGGGAATAAGATGCTGTATCAAGATAGACACACAGGGATTTGTTCCTCTGCTTAAGAAATGAGCTAAATTATTATTACTTTCTTGGGAAAATCACATTCTGAAAAAAAACCAAGTAACTCTCATCATCTCTCTTCTGTTTCTGTTGTTCCATTACCACATACTGCTCATTGCTTGAGTTTTTAAATTGTAAACTGTTGCTAACCAGCAGCTTTACAAGGACCACGTGTATGAAAAGCAGTGCTTCCTTCCCAGGTCCACTGACAACCAGCTGACTTGAGAAAGTATGTTTCTGTCTATTACAGCACACGTACAGGTTGATAGCTTTCAAATGATTCCACTTATGTTAGAACTGGTAAAGTGATATTCTATTATTTCATTGAAAATAAAATGTATTGAGACATTTCATGCTGTTTTCCATCTTCCTTCTGTTTTAATATTACTTTAACTGTGATTTGTGCTATCTAACAACTAAAAGTTATCCAAAATAATTGTTGTACATTACATCCATTGCATTAAAGATGATCTGTGTTTATAAAACAAGATTGTTTTATGAATAAAATACACTGAGAAAATAGAGCTGTCTCAACAGCAATTGGTGTCAGGTAAAAATACAGTGATATAGCTTGTATTTCTACACTTCAGTGCATCTCTTGAGGGCGTGAAATGCCTAATAGATGGTAGCATGCATTATTCTCCAAATCTTCTTTTATATGCCTATTTCAAATATTTGATTATTGCCTGGCTAATCATAGGTGCTTCATCAGTTGAAGAACAGACCAGAGAAGACAGTGTAAATTGTAGCATGCGATTGTTCACTGACTGCCACCGAAAATGTGCAGCTACTGCCGTGTGACACCCTTCCTCTGGTGTCTGCAGCCACTGTTTCATGGAACAGCAATGAAAGCTGTGGGAAACTGGGGAAAATTCACCCAGAGACCAATCCCACCCCATTAATTTTTAAGTGCATAGAATGCTCCAGAGGACAGAAGAGCCCACCTGGGGCCAGTGAAAACACACCACAGCAGTCACTGATTTATTGGTGTCTGGAGCTGGGTGGTGAAAAGGCTGTGAACCTTCCAGTTCCACAGTGCTGTCCAGCACCGCTCATTCCCTCTTTCCTTGAGCTCCTTCACCTTGGCCACCCCAGAAACCTCACGGAGACATATTTTAGTTGCATCCTCCACTGAAGATGTACAGAACTGCATCTGAATTGAATCTGGAAGGGGCCAAGGACACTGGTAGCCAAAACCCATTTCTGAGGCTGTGTTATGAAGGAGAGTCTTGAGAGCAGGGCAGTTTTGTGAAACAGAGCAGTGAGGGGCTTCTGAGCCAACCACAAATAGATGAGCATGTTGCAGAAGCAAAAGGACTGAAAAAACCCCCAAAAGCTGCCCAGAAAAGAGCAAGATATGAAGGAACTGAAGGAAAAAGTTACTCTTGGAGTCTGATGATTTTACCTTTCTGCATATTCAGAGACAGTCTTCAAGGGAAAGATAAATGGATAATGTGACTTTTAAAGTGCAAAATAAATGGTTGATCCCTGAGGCTCCAAAATATTTACTGAAGCGATTGGAGATGGACGTAAGTAACACAAATAGGAAGCATTTCAACTACTCTTCCTCTCTAGTGCCAACAAACACCTCAGAGCAAGACTGGAAGCACCACTAGCACCACTGGTCTCAGTGACAAAGACTACACAGATTACTAGGGACAGAAAAAAATGTGTCTTTACCTTTCTCAGTGCCAGCCCACAGGCTTGCCATGCCCAAACCACCCTGCCCCGGTGCTTGCTCCCCCCACTCATACCAGTCACAAATTACTGAGGGCCATTCTGCAATAAGCCAACTGTGTTAGCCAACCTTTTAACACTTAGAGAAGCCTTTTTATCCAGGAACAACATAGCAGGGTAGGTGCCAACAGATCCAAACGGGCTCTGGAATGATTTATTCATCCTAGGCTTCTAAGCCCCTTTTCCTCAGCATTAATACTAAGATTAATGTG
This sequence comes from Mohoua ochrocephala, assembly GCA_013398855.1. Taxonomy (NCBI): domain Eukaryota; kingdom Metazoa; phylum Chordata; class Aves; order Passeriformes; family Acanthizidae; genus Mohoua; species Mohoua ochrocephala. The sequence continues at coordinate 287,959 of VZTA01027901.1, read as the reverse complement.
TCCCGTCAGTGCGCTGCCAACAGGAACTTTAATAAAAGCAAGAACAACTAGTTGGCTCGGCTTTCTTTCTACTTAAGGTTAGGACATAATAAAAACAGCAGCCTACAAAGATTTTCCCTTTAATTTACTTATTACTTTACAAAATGAAAATAATTTCATTCGATTTAAATAAAACACACCGATTGCAGGAACATAGGAACACCGCTGCCTAAAGTCAATCATTAGTCCATTTTTAAAAGGATAGGTGTAATGTATCTGCATATTTTAAAAGGTGCATATGCATCTTAAAACTTTCTAATAAGTTCGTGTAGACAGGTGTATTTGAACCAAAACACTCAATACGCAATAGTTAGGAAGGATGCCAGACCCATAATGACAATTACTGAAATCCATAGACTACTTGACAGATGTGATGCATCTACAAACTAACACTGAAGAATTTGTCAGAGAGGAAGGAATAATTGGTTATGTACGTGTTGTCAAAACTGTGCCCCTTTTAGATCTGTTTATCCCCACCTATTGCAAGTGTACCATGGCAATGGTCTCAGCCCTTAAACCTCCAACTGCCAACAAATCTCAACAAGCTGGGCTAGATTTTGCCAGGGATGACTTTGTGCTTAAGAGCACCCTAGATCCTCAAATCTCCCATTTCAGGATTCAAGCCCAAAGTATGTCCAGAATAACTTGAAGAATACCTGATGAAGGCTATTCGAAAAGATAACAAATTAAAAAAACCACCCAAACCTCTGTTCTAGGAGTTGCTAAGACAGTTTAGTGACATTCTAACAAACTGCAGTGTAATAAAATCACCTAAATGGACTGTGACGGATGCTGCAGACTGGGTATTGCATATCTGAAGGCATAAAGTGTATTCTTTTGGCAACTGCAAAGCTACCTGAGCCATTTAACAGTAAGCTTTCAAATTAAATCTCAATCACATTGCTGTACTGCAAAATGTATCCATTTCTACCTGAGAGGTGTCTTAAGTTCTTTTTCTTGCGGTCACGAATCTTCCTGCCTTCTTTCGTGGAAAAAGTATGAATGTGTGCTTGCATACTTCTCTTTCCTTCCTTCCTTCCCAACCCCAGTTGTACTGATTGTTCACCTGGCTTAAGCACAGAAGCTGAAGAATTTCTGGGTGGTGGTGATGGGTGAGTGGAGCAGAAACTTCATTTCCCCCTAAAAGGCAGAGGTCGCTCAGCTGAAAGAACAGAAAGGCCTTTTATTCCTGTAAAGAAAAGCAGAGGAAAAAGCTCTTCACAGTGAAGATGAAAAATATTTTATTTGAATCCTGGGAAGAACTTGTTCTTCCTACCCTGGAGAATGGTAGCACAATTGTTCACAGCACAATTTGAATAGCCTGGAGCTTTTCAAATGTCCACAACTGGCTAAAAGGGTATATTTTTACATTTATTTTTATTTTTAGAAGTTATCTTATGATCTCAGTATGTATGCCAGACAAAGACACTTCATGATATCCCATTCAAATGAGGAATTTAAAATTTTTTAATCATCTCAGACACTTGGATTTTGAACTTCACCTATTTGGCTATTATCACAACAGTAACCTAGCATAGGCTTTTATTTGTTGCCTCAAATTTTTAACAATTACGGGTATACTCTTAGAAAATTTTTGGCAAGAAAAAACCCTGGGAATATAAATTATATCTAAAGGTCTTTTCATTCTCTTCATTTCGTGAAATGTCTTACAATCATTTTGAAAATTCTCAGATGTTTTCTAGAAATACAGGGGTTGTAATCCTTGTATTGCCAATGCTTTGTCACTGCAAAAGGCAAATGCTTGCAAAAAAATTTATACAATGTTTGCTGGTAGTGTAAGTGAAATGTTCTGTGTCTAGAGTTTTACTAGAAACACTACATAAATCAGTCAACAATGTAAAAATTGAGAACTGTAAAATGTAAACTTGACATTTAACACAGAGAAGTTTCAAAGAGGAGCAATTATATAATTTCTTTAATCAAGGGACACAAGCAATATCACAGGATATCTAACCTAACCACAGGGGTGCAAATTTGATTAGGAATACCTACATTTAAAGCCAGAGTTCTCTGTTTATGCAGCGCTTAGTGAATACCAGCAAAATGGAAATTCAGAATGTCACAGTCAGAACAAAAATCTCCTGCACAGAAATTGTCGAGCTTTTCATTATAAGCTTTACATTTTGCGAAGACTCCCACTAGTAAGCTAAATTTTAACCAATTTACCTGATTTTACTAATTGATAAATAGTGGCAGACATACTACTGCTGATTTTAACCTGGCAATAACAATATTTTTTTTAATTAAGAAATATGATTTTGTCTCTTATAAAAAGTTGAAAAGAGAGGTAGACCCATTGAGCCCCAGTAAAATGATTTAATCCAGCTTCTGCACTGAGCTTGGAAAAAGCACAGATAAATGGCTTGAAGAATCAACCTACCTCTAAATTTGATTTTACCAGCTGAAACTACAGCCACCGGTTTCGTGTTAAATCCTGTGCTCATCTGTATTTGAAATAGTGGTAGACCAAAAGTCTGGTGCTTTCTAATGAAAGGTTAATGGCCTGCCTCTCCCTTCCTGCTCTGAGCTGTTTTCTGTTACAAGTTATTAGGTTTTGTTGGAAGGAAAAAAAATGCCATCCACAAGTCCTGTTTTATTTCCATACCATCTTCACTTCTTCATTTTACCATGGCTGTTCTTCTGCTCATTTGCCTTCCCTGGCTCATGCTGCCTTCGAATATCAACTGAAGACAATTTGTCCCAGTTGAACACCCCAGATTTTGAGAAAGTCTGATTATCGATCCGTGTATGCTGAAACAAATCACCACTGTAAAGACTCCAAGGTATGCAACAATCCAGACTGGAATGCCTTACAGTGTGAGCCCCCTTGAGCTTGGGAGTCGAGAGCAGAATGAGGTTGGCACCGATAGGATTATTTCATTTTTGGAGAGGAGATCATGCAGGCCTCTACCCAGGGTAAGGGGGAGCCGTACAATTATTTTTTTTCTGAACTAGTTAAACCATTTCTAATTAATTATGATGGTTTCAGCTAAAACTTTCCAGATGAACAGTTCAAGCTGGACCCAACACTGAACAATCATTGTGTTCCTGAAGTGCTCTGCTGTATTCCAAGTCCTAACTTTTTGATTCAATGAAAATACCAAAAAATGAGCAGCATATGTTATCTCAATCCAGGAGGTTTATAAAACTCAGATATCTTGTGATTGTGTTGCTTCTTTAGAGGGATGAAAATTCCTTTTCACCCCTTTCACTTTTGCAAAATCCCCCCCCTTGCCGCGTCTTAAAAATGTCAGACATACTTTACTGTTTCCAAATAAACATATCATTTTTGGCAGAATTAGTAGACAAGAAAGGTAGGGGCATTGTTGTTATAGGAGTTCATATAAAAAGCAAATTTTAATGTTTTAAAATTTAAGACTTTCTTAAAGCTTTAAAATACATCCTCCCTGACTCCATCTGTACTATTGTCAAAAGCATTATATAGTGTCCCTTTGGAAAAGTAAATCTGATTAATTAGCATCATTCTCCATTGTAGAATTCAACAGCTATATCAACAGCCATAGATTTCTCTTAACACATATTCTATTATTGTTTTCAGCATTGTTAAGATCTAAAATTATTTAATTGTTGAAACGTCGTGTTCTGTGCATTGTTTGCAAAGTTCGTGAAGTGAACAGAATTTTTCTTACAGTGTTCTAGAATGATACTGAAACACACTTTTTCTTCAGAATTGCTCTAACACTGTATACAAAAACAGGATTGCTTTTAAGTAGAAGTTCTGCACATAAAGGAAAAGACAGAAGAAAAAACTCAAAACAACTGAGAATGTGCAAATGCCAGAAAACAGCATGTTTCTGCATATGCTGCAGTACTGCAGTGCAATGGGAAGCTCGTATCATTCATGATACCAACTATATTAAAAAAAAGCTGCTTTCAGAGCTGTCTAGGGAGCCTATGGCAATTTCAGCTGCAGTTCTTCAGCAGAAAACCATCACTGCCTGGTAACACCACCTTGGATATTGACTGTCACGGCACTTTAGATTTTGTGAAGGAAGGTGAGCAGCTGGAGGCCACTGCCCACAGAAATCCCCACATCTCACAGAAATTACTGCCTTGAAGGCACTGTTCTTCCATATCTTTGCTGCTTTCAGTTCACAGACAAATAAAGCAGGACTACAGCTCTTAACCAGCAGCCAAGGAAGCCTCTCTGGAAGGGATTCACATCACCAGCTCCTCCCGGTGCCAGCTATCAGCCCATGAGGAATAGCTCGTCCTGCCTGCACTGCACCAGCTTAGTGCTGGGATTGCAAAGGCTGCAGTTTTCAGCTCTGGAAATCTAACACCTTTCTTTAATATTCACTTCATAAAAACAATTTCAGAAGTCCCCTGGTGCTCTGCGCAATTTCAGCTAACACGTAGTTCCATTAAAAAGTAAGAGAGCAAAAGTGTATGTTTACTTCCATATTAATACCCACAGAAATTCCTGCAAAAGAATAAATCAGAAAAAATAAAGAAGAAAACCCTCCCAATGTTTACTTGCTTGTAACAAAAAAAGCAGAACTTCAACATTCACCAGAGCAACCATAAATAACATGGCCATCTTTAATTTGGCCTCCAATATCTGACCACCCTTGATTTATCCACAGACAAAACCAAGCATCTCTAATTTGCTAACCAATCACTGCAATTCTTTTCTTACCAACCAATAATTCTGCCATCTCTAATTTACCAATAAATAATTCTGCACGCTCAAATTTACTAACCGATAATGCGACCAATTTGCTGACCAATGATTGTGTCAACTGGTAATAGTGCCCCTAGCAAACAGTAATTTGCCAAGCAATATTTGGACCTTTTCCCCCCCCCAGCAATAAAGAACTGCAGTGGTCTTTGATTCAGTATCTACTGCATTGCTCTGAAACTGCTTAATGTCGATAGCGAGGTTTTTTTACAAAGTATTTGCTTTCTAAGGGGATATTTGCTTGCATTGACTGCTTAAAAATTGCACAGATATCTCTTAAATGTCCGTGAACTAGAACATTGTTTTCTCTTTTAGGAATATTAGCCTTTGAGGGAAGCCTGTGTTTCTGTTTGCAGTGCTCCTGGGCATATTGCTAACTCCCCTGTAAGTCCTGTTGTCATCACGCTGGGATTTGGCCACGGCTCCACAGTGCTTGGACAGCGTGCATTGGTGAAGCGGTGACACTGCTGGCCAGCTCTGTCACCCTGCCGACCTTACCACCCAAGTTGATCCTGTCTGGGCAGACATTTGAGCAGAAAGAGTTCATATATAAAGCCTTGTGATTGATTTGTCTTTTCTAATTTCTACGTCCCTTTGGCTTGGGTGAAAAAAATGGGTCTTGAATTATTGGTTCCTTTAAACAACAATAATGGCATTTTGAAATCATGTAGTAACTTCTGCAATCAATTTTACCTCCAAGAAATGTTACCAGTTTTGTGTAATTTTACTAGCCCATATTAAAAGTCATTAGCTAACACAACATTAGCTCAGTGAGCAACCACTCTAACACCATTTTACAAGGCAAGTCTACAGAGAACAAGGGCATAGCAGGAGGGACCATCAGTGCCGAAATCAGTAAAAAATTTCCAAGCTCCAAATCACCAGCTCAGAAGGCTACAGAAAATAAAATATTGCAAAACTCTACCACAGAATACAAAGACAGGCATGGAGTTTAGGCTCAGCTCTATGCAAAAGCCAGTACCTACGCTAGCTCGCTATATATTTTTACTGATAACCACTCTCCTAATATAGTTTACAGATTAATTTATTGCATATTCCAGAAAAGGATTCAGAGAAACATGTATTCCAAAACAGAACACAATTTTGAGATTTCTAGTTTCCACAAGAAAAAAAAAAAAAAGACAATTGCAGTAGACTGGAAGCACATTCTAAAACTGCATAGCAAGTCCCCTTTATCCTTTTCTTTCCCTTCTTGTGGAATAAGCACAGCCTAAGCAGCACTACTGCTTCTCACTCTTTTCTTCCTGAAGTATCCTGGGTTTCTTGAAAACAGAGGCAGAAATGCCATTCTGGGTGGCTATTCCTTTAGAGGAGGCTGTGAATAGGGAGAGTTAGCCAAGAAGGAAAGGGAGTTGGCCAAGAAGGCAGGAATTCCCAGACGCCCAGAGGTTCGGTATGTTTAACGTTCTGTCAGTGTTGGAGGAACAAACATAATACAACTGAAGTTGCACTAAAGCTTATTTCCAAACCTAGTTATATGACAAAAATAAAATATAAAAACTCACTATAAGGACAAATAACAACTCTGATGATAGCTTCAGTCATGCTTGTGGTAAAGATTTCAAGTAGCCATAACATTAGAGGGTTTTCCACAAAAATACTTGGTTTACAAGCTTGGACTTGTTAAGTTTTCAGCGACAAGCATTTCATTAGCCAGTACTGGAAAGATTAACTCGAATACAAAAAGCAGCACTGTTTAGCTGGAGAGCCTGAAAAGTAGGTGTGATGAGGCAGAGACACCAAGAGTGTGTTTGTGTGCATCTCATCCTCACTTAAAGCAGAAGAGGGTGGGAAAACGTCTTAAGTAGGAGAGGGAACTTGCTGAGGCACGATGAATGTGAGAGCAGAGGGGCGAGATGTAAGTCAAGAAGGAAAGTGGCAGAAAGCAGGAATATGCCTACACCTTGAAAGATGAAACAAGTCTCTAGATGTGAATAGATGCCTGTTTGTCACTTCAAGTGAAAGTGGGCATGAGAGGAGAAAAATGTACCTGTTCAGGAGCTCCTCACTTTGTTTTACAGTGTGCACATGAGTACCTCCACAAGGTTACAGGGGAGAGTACAAAGAGAAGCATCAAAGGATAAAACACATTAAAAATATATGGTATAACTATAATGTTTTACTCTGGGAGGGAGCATGAGGATTGATGCAGGTGGGAGGACGGTTTTGTCTTGTCTGGTTAAATTTTCTGCATTAGAGTACTATTGATTTTCCTAAGTATATAGGATACTGTATATACCCCATTCTGCTACCCTTACACAGGTTAATTCTTTTATCCATTTCAAATGCAGTCAATCAATAACAGTGATCAGGTAGGTGGTGAAATTGCCTGGAAAACACATCCACAAAGTAAACCCAATACATTGGCCTGTCTATGTGACTTAAAGCTTAGCACAGCATTGAAAATCACTAATGGAACACTGTGCAGTTTGTTCATGCTACGAGCAGTCAGGAATCATGCATAATGTAATAGTGCATCTGCTAACAGCAGCTCACACAAGCTAATTTAATCTTGTTTTACACTAGACACAAGGAATTAATCTTTAAAGCTGCTCCCGTGATTCTCTTTGGCCCTTACAATATCGAGGGTCTTTCCACCTCCTCATTTACAATACTGTAAAGGGATGCATTTCAGTTATCATCAAGTATTTACACTTCATCTACATTAGCTGGAAAATGGATGCAACTCTATAATTTATCAGTCTTAAAAAGCACATTGCTGGCCCAGTCTGGAAGCTGTGTTTTGTGTTGTCACATCTGAAACCAGTATTAAGTCTCAGACTCTACTGTGGAAGTTAGATCTCCTAAATAATAAATATTTGAAAATAAATAAATTACTTTTTTAAAAAAAATAAATATTTCCCCATTTTCACAGAATCACAGAATCTGCTGAGTTGGAAGGGACCCACCAGGAACTTCAGGTCCATCTCCCGGCCCTGCACAGGACCATCCCCAAGAGTCATACCATGTGCCTGATGTCCCCAAGGACACTCTTGGCCCTCCTGGCTGCCAGGGTACACCTTGGCTGCATTAATTACACAGACTGTCTCACAGCTTACCTTTAATAATATTATTATTGTCTTAAGTACTTGTATTGCTACAGTGCTATTGTGTGTGCTACTGTGCAAACACTGAAAAAGACAGTCTTCATGCACAATGACTTATCATGCCAGTATAAAAAAAGATACAGACAGATTGGAGAGTATTCAAAGAAAAAACCAAAAGCAAATATTGATGAGAAAGACAAGAAATAAAATACTCATATATATAGTAAAATTGACTTTGGTAAGATTTCAGGCTGGAAGCTTGATCATCAATTTTTGGACCTAAAGCCAAAGAGAAATTTTAGCAGGGCTTTGTAAGACAGCAGTGAAATACTTTTTCGAATGTTCATGGCAAGCTCCTTGTAAGCATGAGGAAAGCTGACAGGAGAGAAATGCTCACAGGAAGAAGTAACAAGTGGGAGGTGGAAACTGGGCACTCATTACTCATCAAGATTAGTGAGGCATATGATATCTTGATATTGAGAGCAGGATGATAGATAACAGGAAAGGAAAGAGTGAACAGGAAAACAAGTATTTTACTACAAGTGTGATGGAGCTAATGGAAGAAAAACAAGGGAGGAGGGAAAGAAACAGTCTGGGTAAACAGACTTTGCAAAAGGTTTCTGATCATGCACAAGTGAAACAATATTCTATTTCAAGCAATAAATTAAAGGAGGATGATGAGAATCTGAAAAAGTTTATGCTGAAGATGGGACAGGACAGATTCTCAGAAATGGTTTTCCAAAATAATCAACAGGACCAAGACATGGCCTAGACATCAAATATTGGGCTAGTGGCTGGTGACAGCAAGTGACAGCATCAGGATATTGGTCACTGCAAACAACAGATAAGCTGAAAAGAAGGTGGTTGTAAACAGTTTTCAGCAAAAGTTTAAAACTCTGCTTCAACTGTGATACATTGAAGATCCATAGAGAAACATTAGGTGGTGACGGGCCAGCCTATTATACTTCAGAGAGGGCAGAAATAAATATAGAAGGGATAATTGTTAAGTTTGTATTCGTGGACTATTTCTTAGAGATAACATACAGAAAGAAGAGCAAAGTGCAAGCAAAGGACACACCCATGGAGATGAAGAACTGTTGCAACCCCTCTGCTTGTTGCAGGGGGCTGGACTGGAGGAACTTTAAAAACCCCTTCCAACCCCAGCTATTCTGATTCTGTAAGGACAGACTCATTGGAATCAAATGGTGAAGCCTGAAATTTATTTACAGAGCATCATCGGAAAGTAATTCAGCAAATACAGAGCAGAGACGGAGAATGAAAGCAGTAAGAAGAAGTTCTAGAAACTAGTCCAGAAAAAATTTTTGACAGACAAAGTTAAATTGTGTCTGTATGAAGAAGGTTTGATGTGTCTGTATTTAGAAATATATTGGAAAGATATGGTCCAAATAATGACAAGTATTAGAGTCCAGAGGGCCACCAAGTTGATCAGAGGGATGGAGCACTTCTCCTGTGAGGAAAGGCTGAGAGAATTGGGATTGTTCTGCCTGGAATACAGAAAGCTTCAGGGTGACCTAATTGCAGCCTTCCAATCTCTGAAGTGAACTTACAGGAAAGATGGGGCAAAACTATTTACAGGAGCATTTAGTGATGGGACAAGGAGGAATGTGTTCAAATTGAGAGAGAGTAGATTTAGATTAGATATTGGGAAAAAGTTCTTTACTGTGAGGGTGCTGCAGCCCTGGCACAGGTTGCCCAGAGAAGCTGTGGCTGCCCCATCCCTGGAAGCTTTTGGGGCTTAGAGCAGCCTGGTCTGGTGGAAAGCGTTCCTGCCCATGGCAGGGCGTTGGAACCAGATGATCTTCAAGGTTCCTTCCAACCTAAACCATTCTATGATTCCATGATAAGATGAGTGCAAAAAGGACACCAGACAGGGATGAAGTTGGAGGAAATAGACTGAAACGGAGAAACAAAACAACTCTCATAAAGTCCATGCACGGAGGAAGAAAATTTTTCAGGAAGAGAGAGAAAGCAAGCAGGAAAGGCAAAGAGGTAGTTTCAATTTTTCTTGTAGAAACGTGAACTCCAGCAGGAATTTGAGTAGTAATAACATAAAGGTGACCTGTACTATTGGCATAGGCTCCAAAAAAATCAGAACTAAAAAGAAATACGTTATGAAAGTCACATGCTTGCATTTCTGGAAGAATTTGATATTGATCTGTAGGTAACGAGCAACAAACGTGAGGTGCTTGACTACTCAGATCTAGAAGGGAGGAAAACACTGTGCTTTTGTGGCTTATTAGACTGGTGGGAAGAGTGGAGTTAGGCCAATGCCAATCTTGCACAATTTTCAATTTCAGATTCAAGCCAGCCTTCCAAGCCCACTTGGAACCCTCAGGTTTTATTCTGACGCCTAAGAAATACAAATATTCCCCAGATCTTCTGGAAGACCATAAATTGAAGTCCTTTGAAGCCTGTTTAAGAGCACTTCAGAGGTTGGTGGAGTGTTGCAGTTGGAGCATTCACTAAGGACTGTTCATAAAATACCTCTCTCTGCTTAAGCTTTAAATCTAAACAAGCCTCATGAGATTCAAACCTAAGTATCTCCTGCTCTGATTTATAGTAAATGTTTCAGGGACAAATAAGAAAAATGGAGAATCTGATAAGGACAATCCTTAAGCAGACAAACTGATAATCAGAGAAGGAGCCCATTCAGTCTACTTCTTGTTAGCATGCATTGATAGTATTTCTTCAAACAGTTTCTGAATATTTGGAAATGGCTCTGACCTTAAAATGTACAATCCAATGATAGTCAAGTAGTCAGTAGTAGTGGAAAAAGAATAACAATAATAAAATTATACAATTTATATACGTCAACTTGATTCACAATAAGCACAGAAGATCTTAAAAAGGGACTTAGATGTCAACAGGGTGTTATGAATGAAAGAACAGAATAAACATTCGTTATGTTACAGAGTATGTGAAAAACTGCATGGAAAATAGAAATCAGGTTTGATTTAGGATTATGAACCCATAAATTCACTTGTACTTCTTATATGTTAAGCCTGTCTCATACAGTACTTATTATTATTTCTAAAGGAAAAAAAGCCCCTAACATCCTGTATAATCATTAGAATTTACTGGTGCCTTGTGTTTCCAGAAAATACTTTGTTGACTTCATTCTCATTTATAATTAAGTTCCTTTCTGTTTAAATATAACTTAGTAAATAATTTGAGCACTATTACCTCTGCCTCTACACACATGCACAGATAAATTATACATAATACACACACCCAAAAAATGCCTTTTCTCTCATTTACATATTTAATGTAATTTTAATACAATATAGTCAGATATAAACAAACGTTTGAAAATAACATTTAGCAGAATTTCCTTTAAAATTAAACTTGAGACTAGGAAAGAGGCCTGAGCTGCAAAGCTTCTTCTTTTATGGCCATAAAAGGAAAGTTTAAGTAAACAATACACTGTTTTTATTTAAAAAAAAAAAAAAAGGGTTAAAAAAAAGAAAGAAAAATCATCCTATGCCAAGCCCAGTCAAAATGCATTATTAGGGTGTCCAGGAAATTATAGCTTGTGTCCATTAGTCCTTTCAGGGTTAATATTGATGCAGATATTATTTCTATCCACGGTACCATTTATTTGAAATATTATGACTGGGAGTAGCTGCAGCAGTGAATCAAATCAATTGATAGAGCAGTTAGCCCCGCAGTCAAGGCTGCCTTTACACCGTGCAGTGAGCATGAAATATTATGGAGATTGTTCTTTAAAGTGATCACTTTATCATCATTTGTCTGCAGCCCAGGCTATTCCTTCCTGCCTGGCTTCCCTGTTGGGTTGGAGCTGTCATAACTCAATCAGCCGTATAATGCTGTTCATAGCACCTCCGGAGCAGGTATTGAACCTGTCAAGGGCCACCGAGGGAATTATACTTATCCTTTTTGACAGCTAGCAACACCACTCTGATATTTATGTCAGTTTATATATGTATGATATGTATTTCTTAAATGTAATTAGAAGCCTGTTTGTGTGTGATATATCTGAATTGCCCAGAGCTGCCCATGATTAAGACATTGATTTCTAACCTTGTGCATTACTGGAGAAGGGAATATGACAAGCTCCATCACTCAGGGGGTGCAGATAACCTCTTCTGTCTATATACATCATATGAAATTGTCACTATTGTTTATCTGTTCCACAAAGTTGACTACAAAGCAACTGTTATTTTAGTTTGCTAAATAAACTAAAAGACTGTAAACCAAACCATCATCCCCGTGCCTCCAGAGCACTCGTGTTTTGCAGCTGAGTTGCTTCTGAAAGCTGAGTGAAGATCACCATCGTGTTTGCTATGTCACTTGTTCTCATAGGCAGCCAAAGCACAACACTTGGAATTAAAGTGACATTTTTGTATATATCCTACATGCCAGGCAATAGAAAATACCCTGTATTCCCATTAAAAAGGGAATAATGACTTATATGGACAATCAGAAAGCAAAGCTCCCTCAAAATCTACCACCTCTTCCTGCTTATCCATTTATTTTGCTATGGCTTCAGAATGGGATTGTTACACAAAATCGTTAGTGTACGTATGATCAGCCTCCTAACTTTTTTCAATTTTAATATCCCACTGGTTTGAGGGGATTATGCTTTCTAAATCATTCTTCCTTTCATTGTATAATTAATGCTGAAGCAATTTTTGGTTTATCTCTGTTGATTTTAAAGTTCCAAAAAATATATGAAGGTATTTCTGAATTGTACCTTAGACTATTCACTTTCTCTGGTTCACAGGGCATAATCTGTGTTCATCTATTGAAAATTCCTACTTTTATAGTTTAAGAAAAAGTAAAATAGTTTTGTTTGAGGGTTTTTCAACTCTATGCTCAGGTTTTACCTCCATTTCCCTCCAAAACATTATCTCCTTCTGGATATAGTTGGGGTCAAAAGTTTCAAATTTGGATAGACTTCAAAAAAAGCATCTGTATTAGATTATGTTTTGAAAAATTCTCTCCTTAGCTCTGGTTTTACAGCACAGGATTCTGAGGAAATTTCAATGCATTATTTTAGAGGATCAGAACGTCCATGTCTCTCGTTTTAACAACAGAGGTGGACGCATTAAGCTGTCACCCATCATCAATAGAAATCCTCATGTGAAGATGCCTTGAAGCCTGCTGAGATCAGAGATTAGGGTAAGTTGTGATCTTATTCCTGTTTTTTTAAACCAATAACAGATGAATTCAAGAAAAACAAGGAGCCTGCAAATGCTGCTTACAAATAGATGCTAATTTATTTAAGTAACACTACCTTCTGGAAAACTTCCATTGCAACCTGAACATTACATTAACTGCACTTCATTTTGAGATTCGGGTGCTTAAATGAAATGGAATCTCAGTGAAATGCAGAAACAACATTAAAAGAGTCCATAGGGTCAATCTGCAGCTCTAGACATGTATTTGGGGCAGATTCTTAGAAAGTAATCTAGAAAACACTTATTTCACCCATCCCCCATGGAAAACCTGGTTCTTTTCTCACAGAAGCCAAAAGATACCAAAAGCTACAGTCTGGCGCAGACAAAGCACAAGCATTCAAGCTAAATATCATTCAGATGTCATTGTTCTGACCTTCCCTTAATAGAATCCAAAGACCCCTGTAATCCAAAGATCTGTGATGAGAGATGGGTGGTTTAAATCATATGCTTCCAATGTAATTCTTCCAGATTGTTTAATTTATAATGACAATGGAAACATATAATTTTGTTTTCTGAGTTTCAGCATGATGTGCCTGTAGCTGTTAACTTTTATGTAACTAAAAAAAACGGAAAAGGAAAAAAACCCAAGAGAAAATAATAATTTTCCTCACCTCTGTGAAATAAGAGGGTTGTGTAAAATGTATTTTATTTCTGAGTTGTCACACAGAACCATGAAAGAGTAAAATAAAGTGCAGCCAGGAAAGCAAATAAATTAGTATCATCTAACGACAAATTAGTATTTGAATCTAAAGAGCTAAACTTTAATTGGAATAAACCTGAAAAGCTTGGTCATAACTTTTGTTGAGCTACATCAGCCATTGTAAGTAAGGATTGTGCCATTAGAAAATAGCTGTATCAGTCAAGGGCATAATCCCACCAGTTCTATCTGGCTGCATCAGCTTGAGAGACAAATATTTACACAGCCTATAGTGCTAAATGATACTGACCTCAGTGACCAGATGGCACAGTCCATACAATTACTATCAGCTGCCCCCAAAATACCTCCCGCTAATTAAGATCTACTTTCCTACACATGTCATTATGCCAGTTCCACTTTGCAATGCCTTTTCACAATAACTAGATGATCTAAGATACAGTTAGAAGGAAAAAACCACAAAGCTCACTGAGAGCAAATTGCACATGGTCTTTCTTTCATCCTCATAAGAAAAACCTTCACATTATTTTTGTTTTTAAAAGGCTTTTCCAAAAATGACTCCAACTTCTGATCGAGCAAACTGAGTATCCTGATTCTGCCATGTAAAGAAAAGGACATATCAAACTTGGGAGTTATTACTAATTCTTTGGATGCTGAAAAATTTTCTTCTTCCTTCCAAAACTTTCCAAGATAATTGTAAATGCACCTTCTATACAGCTAACAGAATTAGGATCCTTTTAGTTTGGAACATGGGAACTATTTAACAGTGTACAGAAGCAATTCATAAGGGAGAAAGAAGAACCATTATCTAACACATATAGCACAAAATTTAATTTTTAACGTGTCTAAATCACACCTCATAATTTTTGATTTCTTTGATTTGACCAGCTATGCAATTATCACTTCCATGGGGAAAATAGGTGCATAGAAATAACAAACTGTCTCAGCTGGAAATGGCCTGAGCACCAGCGTTAACTGAAAGCACCACCCCTTCTTTAATAACAGTGATCAAGACTCTCCTTTCACATCTCCACAAAGGCAGCTCACTGCCAGCAGCAGAGCTTCCCTGTAACACCGCTGGTTTGGAGCTGATGTAGAGCACAAAGTCCCCAGCAATGAATCACCCTGGTTAATTCCGTGCTTGCCTGGAAAATCAGACAATTTCATACTGTTAAGTTATTCAACTGCCATAAATTATTGTGTTGCATATAATATTTATGAGGCATTTTGTATCTTTAAAGCACTGTACAAAGACTATAAATGAAAATATGGTAGGAATTCCTGTTTCTGTTCATATGAGGAAAGAGATGCAACTGAGTCAATGGAACAGCTAAGAGGAAAATTCTGATTGCCTGCCCTGAATTTTGCCAAATAGTTGTAATAAAGCCTTTTCTTGGGCCACACCTGTAGTCTACTTTCAGACAAGCTGAACTTTATTATGGTGCCTCACCAAAGATACCCAGTGCCATTCCAAATGCATGTGGGGATGCATCAGCTCCCCAATTCCTGCTACAAAACAACATAGTCTCATGGCCTGCACATATTTGGATTTCTCAGACAACACAGGACATTTCAAGGGCTACAGACACCTACAGTTTGGCAACTGAATCAAACTTTCTGTGCCAATATCTTGTGTCACAGTAGTAAATTCCTGAATGTGCTGAATACAGCAGTACCAGTTTTAAGACAGGCCCAAGCCAATACTAATTAGCCAAACACTTTGAATCCTAATTATGTGCAAGAGCAGATGTAAGAAATCTTATTCAAAATTCAGAAAAATCCAAACTGTACCTTCTGTTTACAACTCATTATCCTGTATGGCTTGCAGCATTCATTCCAAAGAAAAAATAAACTCTGAGTGTTCTTTCTAACTGCAAAAATCTCATTCAAAGTTTCTACATAAACTGTTGAAGGAAAACCTAATCTTAAAAAAAATTGCTCTGCACAACTGTGAGAAGTTTTTAATGATAGAATTGCACTCAAGATTTAGATCTGAACTCAAAAATTTGGATCCGTTATGAGCAGAAGTGAGTAAATGACAGATTTGAACACCGGGAATGGTAGATACCCAAACAAATATATGCCAACATATGCTGGAAGAGCGGCCTCTGTGCCGAGCAGATCAAGGTCCAGGAGCCAAGAGACAAAGCCCTTGCTGTCTCAGAAAGACAGGCCTGGCTGCAGGGCTGAAACCTCCAATTTCTGACCAGCACAGAAGGGATGGGGCAAGGGGAACATCAGGCAGGGCTCAGAGCAGGACCTGGCAGGAGGCACGAGTGGTTTCTGGGTGAAGGGAGCCAGGAAAGCGGCTTCCAAGAGCTTCCATCCCCTCCATCCCCCGTCTGTGGGACACAGCTCATGCAGCAGCCTCTGGCACAGCAGTGGCAGGGCTGCTCTGTCACAACTGTCGCAGGGTCGTGAAGAATAAAACTTTTGGCAAAAGAATAAATTCTGCATCCTATTAATCCCATGCAAATTAGTTTTCCATAATGTCTGGCAACTTTTTTGGATGCCATAGTCTGTCAATAAAACATGAACACCACAGACATTCCTGTAACATAAGATCTTAGGTATCCACTAATTAATATGTAAATATAAAGATACACCTATGGAAATATACTTAAGCTGTTACCAATACCACTTATGCAATATTAATGTTTTTTTAAGGGCATTTATAACTGTGTACTACTACTCTCCTTCCCTTTTAGCATACCCCATTCCCACAGCTCTTTATGAATAAGTGGCCTACTCTAATGGCACTCCTTTTTTTCCTGTTCCAGGGATATCTTAATTTAGAAAACAAATCAGTGAAATCCTTATATTGAGATGTTGAAAACCTAGATGGGTGTTTTAAGATCTACCCAACTCGGCCCACACTGGAAAAGGGACCACATGCCAACTTTTGATCCACAGTCAGATTTTGGATTCTCAATTCCTCAGCTCATAGTTTCCTCACTAATGCACAGAGCAAAGAATGACAACTCAGGTATTTCTGATTCTGCTACTGATCTGTGGACTTGAGCAAGGTACTGCATCTGGATAAATGGTAACAACAGAAATAATCCTTGTGAAATATTCTCAAATCTTCCTGTGAAAAGAACAATAATACTATTGTCATCTGTAGTGTAAACTAGTGCATGTCATATAAAAAGAGATCTTTCACAGCTTCCAATTTCTTTACTGGAATAAAGTGGCTTATCCAGTTTGTCTCCAACAACCCGGTGTAGGCATGTGAGGAAGGACAGGGAGAGACAGGAGGAGAGGAGAGAGAATATGGACTGATACATCAGGGCAACCGGAGCCATCCCTGGCTGTAAAAGCTTAGGGCCAGGCTTGCTAGAGCTACTTTCAATAAACAGTCACGGTGGTGGCACCTCCTCTGGCACTGTGCATTACAATCAAACTTTAAAAATAAATTCAGCTGCTTGCTCTTGAGAGCTGTCAAAACAAGAGCTACTGACATCCTGATCTTTAGCATGAACACGGACCTGCAGTACCTAACCATCAATGACACTGGAAACAAACACAGTTCTGTCTGCGAAATTGCTGCAGCTTATCTCTGCCACCTTCTCCTTTCACGTTCTAGGGGGTGGAAAGTGTACATAGTTATGTAAAATCATTCTGACATGTCTGAGTTCGTTCTTGCCATGCCATTTGTTTTACACAGCACAAACAATAATCAGTCAACAAAATGGAAAAAACCCCATATGATTCACTATGACTGTCTCGAAAATGTGTTCTCACAACCTTCCTGTGCTACCCTGTACTGATTCTTAAGTACCTCTCAAACTCAAGTTGCAGACACTGTTCCTGCAGTCGCGTGGCATTCAGAACAGAGCAACCCTCCAAGACTGGGGACAGACCCAGGGCTCTCTCATGACAATGCAATGTGTGGCTTCCTCAGCTCAGTCAGAAATCCAGCCCTACAGAAACAACTGCAGAAAGCAGCTATTTCTGCTATTACTAAACACATCAGAGTTTTAAACGCCAATCTAGCATCTCAAAAAGGGTTGCTACAGGGAGAGAGAGCAAAAGAACAAATTCAGGTTTTTTTGCTGGGGCTCTGGGATTCACTTCTATAATGGTCTGTCTGCTGATCTCTGAGCTACTCTGCCTCCCACTGTGTCTGATATCAGGAGTGCCAGAGTGGCTGAGAGATCAATGGAGCAGCTGAGGGAGCCAGCTGGCAGGGGAAAGGAGCAAAGGATTGTGAGGGATAAAGAAATAAAGAGGAAAAGAAAAAAAGATTTGTTGAATTAAACAGTAATGAGGAAGGGACAGAGGAACTCACTAGCCCTTTTAGAAGGGCCACGCTAAGTCCTTCACAAAACCCAGGACCCTCTGGAGCATTCTAATCAGTTTAATGATGCAGATCCCCCTTCCACCCCCTGAATAAGCTGAGCAGGTTTTTTGTCTCTTTCTCAAAGGATGACTTTTCTAACAATGATATCATTCACAATGCCTACATTTCTAGAGTTGAGGCAGCACTATCTGCTGAGATGATCATGGTCATAAAACACTGCTCCACTACAGAGCAATCTGACACGATCCTCAATTTGGGAAAGAATCTCAGATGTCTTAAAGAGAGGCAAAGTCTGCAAGGAAGAGGAACACATCTTAAAGACCAGTGCTGTGTTTGGGGAAAAGTGGATAATCTTTCCTTGAGGCATGCAAGAATATCTTCTCACCTGAAGCAGTGAGAAGCAGAATATCTTCTCACCAGCAAACTTGGAGATAAATATAGACTGCAAACAATTCCCATGATTTATCTTAATTATGTTAATCTATTAGGCAATTTGACACAAGTCTTTTTAGAATTTGCAGAGGGAAATGCCAACAAGGAAGAGACTGATAAAGGAATTGGGCTTTGTTTGACAGAGAGGAGAGAGGTATACAGTCATAATTACAGAAGACTGAGGAATATGGAAAATACAGGTTGTGCAGAAAATGTTGATGTGTCAGAACATAATGATACACGTTTCATATTTTAAATTCTGTATGCTGAATATATGCCCGTTATGTCTGTTGAGTAGTTGATACACAAGATAAACATTCCCATGCCCATATTTACATCCTGCATTATTAATACAGATTTCTAGGAAGTATAAGGAATATGAAGGAACAACAAATGGAGGCCGAATTTAAATGAAGCAGTTGCAGATTTGGTATGAGATGTGAGGTGACAGGCATTCCTACCAATATGCATAACATGGTTGAAAAACCATGGCAGGCTGCTTCAGGCTCTCTGCTGCTGAGTAATATGGTAAATATCCTTCATATAAACACATATAACAAAAAGAAACACAAACCCCTAATTGCATACAACACGAGAAGGAAGCGCCTATATTCATCTACCTCGTTTCACAGAATAGGAAAGGCAAAGAAAACATCCAGAACCCCACGAAGCCTACATAATTGAAATTCAATTTGCTCTTTTCTTCCTTATAAATGATAAGCAAAGCTTATTAAAATGGTCACAAATCTGTCTACATTTAATACGTTTCCAAGCTGCTCACAAATGCAGCAAATCTGACTTCCTTCTTGTTTGAGTTGCACTAATGTTCATCTCCAGTGCTCTTGCATCTCAAGATGTGTTTAATATTCTGGCAGAGTACAGTCTCAGGTTGTCTCAGGATAGATGCTAGTGGAAATCCACGTGGATAACATGAAAGCAGAAGGATTCAGACTAGATGCAAACAGAAAGATGAAGATGAGTCATTCCCTTTGGCCACAGGTTTGCAACATTTATGTAGAACCAAAAAGGTATTTCACAGACCATATTCCTAGACAACACTTCTCCTCATTTTCAATACTTCCTCTCTAGGGGCTCATGAGTGCTCTGTGGGCCACAGCTGGACCTGTTCCATTGATTTAGTTCACCCCTGTGCTTCAGGCCCATTCCTGTGTATGGTGTTGGCAGGATGCCACAGAGAGGGTAAGACAAAAGCAAGCCTTGCCCTGACTCCAGGCAAGGAAAGACAGTATCCACTCCATGGACAAAGGATGGCAGGTCCAAAATGCCTGAAACAGAGCTAACTGAACTGCCCTCTAAGCTTCCTGTCTTGGGTAATTCAGGATGTGGAGGACCCAGGTTAAGGGCAGCAAAGGCTAATTGGAGGAGAGCCTCCTTCTTTCAACAGTATTCCAAGCAACAGGAATTTAAGCACCATTGCAGTGGTATTGCCACATCGAAAAAGCATTTAAAAGTACTCCTAAAATGCTTTCTATGGGCTGATGTTATCTAGCCCCTGTGTCTTTTGATCTCTACATGAGACTCACAGAGGCCAACATGCAAATCTCATTGCTCTTCCAACACCTTTTTGATGGCCTTTATGATACAGAACCCTGGAAGCTTTACTTCAAGGACTCACAAGCTGTTTGAAAGGATATTGCTACGCATGACATCTGGATTCTTATCTCTCTTTTATCACTCAGCTAATTTACCTAATACTACAGTGAAAGAATTTCTTTGTTGAAGAGAATACCACATGAATATCATCCAGCTTTCTCCACCAGCTAAGACAGACATTGAGAGGGAAATTTTCTTCTCTGTCTGCCACCAGAATACCTTTAAATAGACATCTGTGCCTCAGCTTCCCTATCTGTGAAGAGTGAAGGAGTATTTGGCTCTCAGAGTTTCTATTTGACAACAGGAAATATGTAGCAGATCCAGCTCAGTTTCATTTTACATTTTTGGGTTCATTTGATCTCAAAGCTCAGAAACACGCAAAGCCACATGACATTTAGTTTGGAATATCGTGCATAAAAAGAAGACTGTACAATACTGAATAGAAAAGTGATGCCAAGCAATTGTTAGTAATGACGAAATAATGTTGGTACACTACAGCTTTGTTCACTCTGAAAATGGCAAAAAATGGCCATCATCTAGCAAAATGGTGCTACAAGAAAAGTCAGTCTAATTTTCTAGGTCAAAGAAGTGGGTGATTTTGAAGCTCCTGCCTCTCTTGGTACCTTAGGAAAGAGATTGGAATGGGGAAAAAACTGTAAAACAATGGCTGAAATATATGAGACCTCAGAACAGCACAAACTTCATTAATGAAAAAATCTGGATCTTCACTATTCTCTTCTGGGAGAATTAATCAGATGTTGCAGTTTCAGATTTATAGATTGCTGTGAAAATGGGTAATCTGAGGGGAAAGCCTCATAAAAACTTAACAGCAACACAGAGATAATCTGTGGGCTCACAGTGGCCATGTCAGGGCTAATTGAAATGTTTAAGAGCAGCACAGCTTCCAGGCTCCCTGTGATCCATGCTGAAGACACGAATATAGACCATCTCTTTGTCTTGACTGGACATATTTTATCGCTCTGTATCATGAGACTGTCACCCCAGACTTCTAATTGCTCAAACCTTTAGACACAGGGCACCTAATAATTGCAGTACCATGGCCAGCCTAATAATAAAGATAATTTACAGTTCAAAAGCAAAGGGTAATTTGTAATATGAATGGCTTTTTGTGTCCCTAAGCTCATTTCAGGACTTGAGGATCCATGCAGCAATAGCTGCAGCCTTTTGCCCGAGTGTGTGACTTACTGCGCTAGTTTATTTTGCCATTTTGTTCTAGAGGAACACAGAAGCCAGTGGATTTAGGGGAAATCAATCGGATCTTCTGCACCAAACACATTCAAAACTGTATCTTTATTCCCCTCGCACAAGAAGATCTCCTGCACAAACGCAAAATATTTTAACTTTGTATAATATTCATACCTGTATGTGTTAATGAAGTGTACAATACCAAATGAAAGCCTAAAACTCGTTCATAATAAGAAAAGTATCAAAGTCATGGTGATTGTTGCAGTAATGGATGCAGAAAACCAGGAGTTAGTGAAAGCAAAACCAGATCTCTCTTAGAAGGAGAGGATCAAGGATTTTTGTCTTTATCGACACCAGGAAGAGACCGAAATGCCTGCAGAAACACTTTCTATTTACTCCCCCACATTCAGGTCCTTTCCACACAGTGTCCCTGTGCTGCTCTGCCCCCTCCAGTGGAGCAGACCCACCTAGACCCTTGAGTCAGTGTCCTGCTCTTCCTTTGCAAGAATTTTCTCTTTCCCAGCATCAGGCTCCTATTCCACCACCACATATTTTCTTTGCCTTTTTATAGCCCTTCAGTTTTAGAGTCCAAGCCCATGCCACAGCCTTAGACCACTCCTGGCTTTGCGTTGCCACCCACATTGAGAGCGTTACCAGAACAAAGCCTCTGTTACTGTAAAGCTTTAAGCTGTGACAGTTTTAAAGAAGGTCACAGTGCACTCTGTGCAGGAGAAGGGCCTCTTCACTCCTCATTGGGACCAGGTACAAACAGAAGGATGCGAGTGCTTTTCCCGTGGTGGCACAGCTCTGGACCTGAAACCAGAGGCACAGGAAGTCTGTCTCACCAACCATTTTAGACTCTCGTAATTTTTTTGCCATTTGCTTGGCATGTCTGATTGCTCTGAATGTCTCAAATACACCCATTCATCTTGCAATAGTAAATGGGTCTTAAAAATCTTGTTGACAATCTTACCACCAATCCCATGTGCAATTTAAAAAATTGGGAAAAAAAAAGAAAAAAAGGGAGAGCACAAGAATGAAACAAAATGCTAACAGGGACCTTCAAAATGTGGTCACACTGACAGGATGGCACTGGAATCTGGGTTTGTTTTCAGCCTACATTGTTTAAAAGCAGCGGGGGACCAAAATGATGATGGCATCATACTGGCTGAAGGGAAGAGCTTGGACTGAACTCTCAAGCCAAATCTAATCTTGGATTTTTGTTGCTGTATTCTTCATTAAGAAACTCCCATGGACACTGATGGCACTGCAGCATGAAGACATTCCTGTGAGCAGTGCATGAGGATCAGAATCTACTCTATGGGCACCACACATGGAAACACTATCCACAGTTTTTCTCACCAGACCTCGAACATCTTGAGAGCACAAGTAAAGGAAAGCAACATTCATAAAATCAAAACCACAAATAATCAAATATTTAGTTTTTTAATCAAGTCAAGTTGTGTGTAAGCCCTTAAACAGCATTTACAAGCATTTGATTTGTTTTGTCCATTGACTCTATAAGAGTGCTCGTGGGCTCACAAATCAGGGCTTGTTTGATTTGTTTTAACATGCTTGCCACGTCAGGTGGTTTTTCCATATTTCTTGCTGTTCCTTGAGAAACTTGTAAACCGGGTCAATTTATTGAAATGTCAGCTTTTATAAATATTCCTATCCAGCCCAGCCTCAAAGTTAACACATGCTATAATTACAGCGAAACCATTTATGGAAAGTAACTCAAAGTGGGATAACCCTTCTTACTCACATTGAGAAATATCCTACTCCTTGAGTCAACATTTTTATTTCAGTTAATTTACTTTTGGAATTCACGCTGGAAAATGTATTAGCAGCTGCAGAACCTGTCCCAAATCTTACTGCTTTTCCAATTAAGTCTCAATCTTTAAAATGGGCATTAAATATCTCTGGGACTGAATGTTAAATATCTCTGAGACTGAAAATTTTCTGTAACTTCTGCTTTGCCAAAATGAGGGTGGTCAGCTATAAGCTCAGAGACAGAAGTAAATACAGCCGTATTTTGTTAAATGAAAATAATATAAAAATGAAAAAGAAATAAGCAACCAAAGTGATAGCGCCTCTCGAAAAAGGTGCTATCTTCCTAGCATTAGAGGCAATTTAAATTAATCTCATCATCACTATTTTGTATTTTGCCAAAATGAAAAATATTCTGTATTCTTTTATTTTGCAAGGATTGCAGACTCTTGGAAAAATGACATCTGAAAATAAAACAGCAAGCAAAACATCAATGCAGAAATGCAATTCCAGACAGCAGTCAGAAACAAGAAGCAGTAGTAGACGTTAAAGGGGGAAAATAAAATGTAAAAAAAATTAGAAAAGTGTATACGTTAGCAAGTTTAAGCAACATTTGAGTCCTTTGTGCTCCAGCAGCACAGCTATCCGATAGGTGTCGTTTCAGCGTGGAACAGTTTGCCCAGCATAGGAAAGAACTGAACCCTGTGCCTGTTGTGGAACAGGAGATTTGTTTCACAGATACCCTGGTTTAGCTGAGACATGAATCTCCCAGCGTTTCATGTGAGTGAGCCACACCAGAGCACTGAGCCCTGCCTCCCCTCCTGCCCCAGAACCAGGGATCAGTCACAGCCTCCCTGCCCACCCTCCCACCTCTGCCTGGGAAGGCTCGTGTGTGAAAGGACACATTGAAAGTGATCTGCCTGCACCAAGTGCCCAGCTGCCTGTGGACAATGAGGGAGCTTGGGAATACACTAAATTTCCTTTTATTCATATCATTGCTATTGAGACTATCAGTACAAAATATGTATGGAAAGTGCTGGGCAAACAGAGGGTTTTTAGTTAAAATTAGGGGCTTGCTGAGACATGACTGAATTTGAAGGCAAATCGAGCTACTAAACTAAATATTTGTTGCTTCTTGCCAGCAGACTCCCACACATAACTGCATACAGAAACTGGTAATTGCCCCATATTTTGGCTTGTAATGGAAATCCAGATGATGCAAACCCTCTTCAATGACTGACATTTATTCTTTCTCTTTGTTTTGCAAATATGAATTTAATTTAAATCAAATGGGTTAAATTGGAGCATCTTATTTTGTAGCGGTCACCAAAAAATAAAAAGAGAAAAAAACCAAACCAAAACCATAAAACCAACCAACAAAACTCTAAAAGCACCACAACAGAAAACCAAATCAACCTAAAAGGCGGGGAAAAAAGCACTATGAGCAAAATCCATGTTACTCAGTATGTACAAGATAAATATCAATTTTTCAATACAGCAGTTGGAAGTCCTGGCCCAAACACCAGCAATATTTTGTACTGTACTAAACTAAATGTTTTTGCAAAAATCTTGTTTTGCTTTTTCCCATTTGGAAAATGAAGATGCTGGACATGGGAACAAACAGCTGAAGAAGTGACAGGATTGTGTCTCTGAAAGGACAAAGCACAGGAATCCTCCGCATTACCTTGGAAAATACATTCTATGTAGATAGATAGGCAGAGTGAGATAAGTGTGTACCTTCTGCATCTTCAGTGGAGTTGGAAAAGAGCCTTTGCCCATGCTCTGGGGAAACATACACCAAATGCTTTTGAAAATCTTGATACCTCAGAGTAATTATTTTGTTAAGAGGCCAGTGGAACCTGAGAATAAAATCCAAGGGATATTACAATTTAGCCAAGATCTAGATCTTCGCATTCTTGCTGTAATTATTAGGATGTACTGCAGAAATTTTACCTAGTCAGCAATTTGTGTCACAAATGAGTGTAGAATATATTGCCTTTCAAAATCACAATCCTTTTTAAATACCCAGTCAGCCTACAGGAGAACACATTTCTCCAACCAGAGATGTTGATCACCAAAATCTATGCAGTTTCCTTTCATGAAAGAGCAGAGGTCTTTGTTTCTAAAGTGCAGGTGCCCAACCTTGTGACAGCAGACACAAGGCGATACAAAGGACACAGGAGCGTGAAGAAATCTTGTGTGAAAGGGAAAGTCATCAAATATGGAGCCTTCACTCGTTCAAGTCCAAATACTACATAAAATCTCTATAGCATAGGTTGCTGTAGTGGGGTGCAGAAGTGGAAAAATTGAGTGCAAATTAGGAATGTTTGAGATACTCTTAATGGCTGCTTTTGCTGAATATTGAGCTATTGAGAAAGTTGCATTACTGCAGATCAACAGGTAGGCAGTGTGCAGAAGAGATATTCAAAGGTGTCTGACACGGTTCTACTGCTCTATCAAAGCAATTTTACTTTTTTTATTTTACAACCAAATTGTGAAATACCTGAAATAATTTTGGAATGTATTTCAATATGAGGAAACTAAAGGAATAGTTGGAAATGGAGCATCAAATGACCGTTTTTGGATTAGTTTTATATCTATTCCCACATCAGTTTGCTTCTATACTTTTCTGGCTTCTCAGTTTTAAGAGGATGCTCGACAAACTTCTGAGAGAGAGGAGTGGTTCTTCGAGCCCAAGGAACAGCTGGAAAGACAGATGTCATCTACATTACCATTTTGTTGCTGGGGAAAAATAAAACAAGCTGGTAATACCAACTGAATAAAAATTTTAAAGTTAATTCCAGCTGTGACCATGTGATCAGCATCTACTGTGTTTGCAGCTGTGACCATGTGATCAACATCTACTCTGTTTGGCCCTTCATCCAAGCACATCTGGTAAAAATATTTCAGTAGTGTGGGGAGAAAGGAGGCAGTTTGTGTGGAGATTATGTTTTATTTTACCATCTATAATACTTTGTTTTTCTGATGGAGTTTTTAAAAAAGATTTGTGGGAAGGTAGATAGGAAGAACACTGAAAATAAGAACAGGCATAAATAGGACTAAAATAATCACACAATTATACAGGACTGATTTAAGATTATTATGAGCTTTAAACTCAGAGTGTTGTTATTACAATAACAAATAAACATATGGAAAGATTCCTTTGAAAAATCCTTATGTTACACTGAGATAAAGCAACAGGAAGCACACAAAAAATATTTATTATCTAGATAGAAATGCTTTTATGACATGTCACTTGCATAGGAAACACTACTTGCAAATTGAATCTGGGTAAAAATTACTGAGTATTACCCACACATTCATGAAAGACGTAGGATCCACATGCACTTTACTATCTAAAACTGCCTAATTCATATATAATTGAATATTCAGCCTTACAGCCTCACTAAGCAAATGTACTCCCTCTGACTGGCACCCACAGCTGTGCTGCCCTGTCCCTGTGTCACTCAGCACAGGGATCAGATATAACTGGGTGGGTCTCTCGTCCTGTACCTGAGCTCTGAGACACAGCCATGCCCTGGAGGAGGCCCCTCTGACCTCTGCTGTGCTTGAGGGACTGGTGACTGCACGAGTGCACCCTGGTGCTTAGCCCTGGGCATTTGAGACTAGCCCTGAAGTTCTGCTGCTCATAGAACAATTATTTTGAAGTCTAACTTACTTCTGCTGGGGAATAAAGGTTTCCAGAAAGACTTTTTTTTAGCAGGTGAGTACGTCAAGAACACACCTACTCTATTCATAAGCCAGAAGGCATGAAATTAAAGTGCATGAATCCAGAAAAACTGCTCTAGGTTGGTAAATACCTTCAAGTGATCATCTGCCCATGGATAATCAAAGATCTGAGGTGTTCCCATGTGCATGGGATTTGTACAACTCCCTCTTTACAAGTTCTCATTCGCTGTGTGTTACATAAAACTCTTATTAGAGATCTTTTAAAGACCTACATCTATGACCCAAATCTGGGCTGTGACTCTTTCCTTTAGAAGTGATCAATGTCAAAAAAACCACTAAGATGAGGAGTCAGTAATCCACTATATTAGAACGAGTTGTTTCAGGCTATTTGGCACAGTTAATTTTGCCATCTGCCTATTATTGCAGAAACACACACAGCTCTCCTGCTGCTGATAGGCTGGCACAGCTCAGCAACACTTAACTGCATTTTGAGCATTACAACTTAGTGCAATTATTTGAAAATAAACAAAGTGTTCTGACAATTTAGCACTATTTGGGTTACACATTTGATATTTTTGATACATCAGACACCCAGAGTTCAGGGCCTGTGAAAACTGACATTCTGTTGCTGCTGTGTGTGCAACAAGTAGTGAACAAATGAATCACACAAACCAAGCCTTAAAAGGATTAAAACCTCTCTCCAGTCTGGAAGGTGCACAGCCATTCCTGCTCACCTGTACAGCAGCATTCAGTGACAGGAGATAGTTATTGTTCCTTTCATTCTTTACAAGACCACAGAGAAGCAAGATTTAAACCATTAGTGGCAGTTGTATCAGGGAACTTCTTTTGAATTACATATGATTGTGGTGACTCAAATACACTTTGTATTTGCTTTTATTTTCATAAAATATCAAACAGCATTATGGCGTTAAGAGTGATTTTGAATATTAAAAAACTGTTTCTGCTGACAATCACATCCCACTCTTCTGTCTGCAGCTATGTGAGTCACTGATTTTTCCCATTAGATGCTGGTCAACAAGAACTGAAACGCTTTTTTTCTTGGCAAAGTAAAATAACTTCTAGAAAAATTAGATATATGAAATGATTAAATTCTGGTTTTTATATAAATAGCAAAGAAATTTTAATTTAAAAATTAAACTTTACCTCTTTTGTTTGTTTGGGGTTTTTGTTTTTGTTTTGGTAACTCTTGTTTTCAAATGCAAATGTGATGTTCATTATTTCAGACCCTGAAAAAGTTGCAAAACCATTCAGTTGCACTTTTGGATTTTTTTTTTTTTCTGGCTCAGCCTTCTAAAGCTTTGCATGACATTTCAATACTGAAGTCAAGGTGAATTTTTACATATTTAGTCCACCAAAACCCAGTTACGGTGAATGAAGTGTTGCTCTGAGCTAGTTCTACCCACGACACACAGTATATCCAGAACTTCTATGCTGAGACTTTCTACTCTTGGATTATATTTCAGAGATCAATTCCAATTTTGCAAATTACTACTCTTACTTGTCCAAAGTGCTGTTTAGGAACCAGGCTATACATACCATGTTGTCAGTCTAGACACATTGTTTCTCTCAATGGGAATAGCATCTGCTATTTTAATTCGTGCCCTCTAGGGCCTGTGGCTGTGCCCTATGCAAGTCCAGAAAATACTTCATAAAACTATCCCCTCTTCCAACTAAAGGGTACAGTGAGACCAGAAAAACACTGTAGGAAGTGGAATGATCATGATGACAGTTTTGTACTTTTTGTATGGAACTCACAGCTAATGGCAGTAGCACTTGCCTCAGAATCTTGTGAGACAGGGTTACAGTCAGGAGTACAACTTTAACTTACTGTATACAGGAGTACCAGGGGCAAATGATACTTTCAGAATTCAAATAAAAACTGTGCTCTAAAATAATACATTTCAGAGATGAGGTGTTTTTATCAAAGAGAAGTGAGATAAATAGAAATAAAGAGGTTCATCCTAAAAATGCCCCAAAGGGCAAAGAACATACGTGCAAAACTTGCATTTTCAGAAAACTAGCATTCAAACATGGACCATCAATCAATAAATAATGCTATTATATGTAGAGCAGAAGTTGTATTTGCATGTACATTTAGAGAACTATAAATAGAGTTTATACTTTCTTATAACCTGCAGTTCCAGTGAAGGTCAGAACTCAGTAACATCAGAGGTGGAACAGACCAGCCTTGTGCGATGTAATGTAACGAGGACACACCAGTTATACCAGTGCACTCCGAACCCACGTGTCCAGGAGCAGCACTCTCTCAGGGGCCACACCACCACCTGGCACGTCTTTGCTGCAGTGCATTTGTACAGATGTTCCCATGGCTGGAATGCTCGGGGTTTCTCCCCTTTTGTTCTGCTCCCCAGAGCTTTGCGTGGCATCTCAATACTGTGTGTCAAATTTTGCTCTTGTTTTTTATTCATTCCAGATTGCACTGAGACACGGGACGGAAATGCAATCAGGAGATTCTGTTCTTTGATTTGAACAGGAAAACTTTGGAAAACTTTACATATTAAGATAGTCTACGAGACAAAAATGAAGCATTTGAGTACCCCTCTGCAGTACAAGATTTAGGATGGAAACTTGTAGAATTTTTATGGAACTGAGTCGATTATAGCAGATATATATTGCAAAGCCAGGTTTTAACTACCTCTCCCAAATCCTGTCTAACCCTCAGTTCCTTGGTGCAATCCTGTTTGCAAATAATTACTTTCATTTAGAGAGGGGTGAGCTGCCTAAAAATTACATAGCTGCTATGTTTTCAGCAAATGGCCCCACGCTCATTCTAAAGCACACCCAACTTCTAGGGCAAAGGCAAGAATCTCTTTGCAGATACTTGAAGAATGGCTTTTTAAAATATAGTTGTGTCTTCATTGAGTCCCAATGTCTGATGGAGCACGTGCCTTTAAGCTATCAACAGGCAAATGCTTTAATGCTGCAATCAAAGCAGTGCCCACACTATTTGGTGCATCTGAGAACACGAGCCCTGTTGTCACAGCACCAGCTCGGCTTCACCTCAGTTAGTAGCATTCTTAGGGTAAACTATGTAATAATAGCTTTCCCACCTATAAAAGTCAATATAAATTGATTGAAATAGCTGACTTTCAATCTGGTTTCTTTGTTTCTTCCTCTGTTATTTAACATTAATTGCCACTGGCAAAGGTGGTACCTACATCCAAGGGGATGGAATGCCAGAACTTAGGCTCTCAGTTAAGAAGAACTTAAATCCTCACATCAGTGCAGTGTCTGTGATAGTTCACTGTTGCTGGTGATGCTCTTACAGCACTTCTACATTCAGCACAACGTCCTTGCTTCACGCAAGCAATATTAATCATTTAAAGCCAATTTCCAGTCTGCCTCTGGTATGCCTTGTATCTATTACACAGAAGAGTGGTAGAACTCGTATTTTCAAACATGGAGAGAGCCAGAGATAGTCTGAGGCCTTGATTCTCCTTAGCAGCAGCCAACAAAAGCTGCTCTTGGCTATTTTGGAGGGTGTTAGACTGCTTTAAACATGCACTGGCACACAGGGACCTCGGATGGAATTTTAATTTCAACAATTACCAATCAATTACCCAATAACAACCTGTGTGCTTACAGCCAAATTATGGTGACAATAGGACAGCTAAGGCTCTACTTGTGCCGCCCTCTGTATCAACACCGCTTTGCTGAAAACAGGGTAAGAAGCAGACGCAAGAAAATGGAACTGTTACCACTAATAGGAAATTGCATAAACATCACAATCAGGATTTTTGTGAAAAGACAGCAGAGATACAGCCATGGAATGTGGTTGCAACTTATCGAGATGGTGGCAAAAAATCAGAATCATTGTGCATCTCTCAATCACTTTTCCCCTTTTCCCTCTGCCATTGAGTAGCATATAACTGTTAGGATATTGCTTTACAGTTAAGGAATTTAAACTCAGGAAACACTCCCAAAGTCAGCTCATTTCAATATCTCCAGCAATGCTGCTGCAATAAGATCATTGCTAACATGTGTGGGAAAGGGGAACAATCACTCTGTTAGCTAATGCCTCCAGAACCAATTGTAGAAGTAACACTTACAATCCACTCATCCACGCATATCTGTGCGAAGAGTTACAGAATGGTCTTCCTTGTAAAACCTTGCCATGAAAAATAAATCTTTCTAGGCACTAATACACCAACTTCTGCATCAGCTCATTGCTATTAATACTTAGGGAATGCATCAGGACATCATAGAAACTGAATGTACAGACGGAAATGACACAAAGAGAAATAACTTCCTGAATTTAAGATTACCACTAATTAACGTACTTGAAAAATTCACAAAACAAATAATTATTTTCCATGAAAAACATGCATGACTGCACAACTGCCTGGATAAGCTGTTTAAATAAAAAAAAAAAAAAGTTTTTATTAATTCCAAAGAGGATTCTTCTCTGGGTAGTTCATGGCCAGACTTCCATTTTTGTGCCTGGACTGCTCTGTTCTCAACGTTTAAGCGTCTCCAAACAACTTATCCTGACTGATAGTATAGGAAAGTCCTTCCCTTCCCCACACTTTCATACCATGTTATAACTTAGAGGGACCCTGGCATGTTCTGTGGCAGGTGTTAACTTCTGCAACACACAGCCTTCCATGAAAGTGACCTCAGTCCAGATCCTTGGATGAACAGCTCAACACCACCTGCACAAGCCGGCCACCTTGTGGAGTGAGCAAAACCAACTCCACCCATATTCTTTCTCGTTTCTGACAGTAGTTCTCACATCAGCTCTGCTATGAGCAAATGTCAAGGGGATGGTGCCAGTGACGGGACAAGGAGTAATGGCCATGAACTAAACACAACCGATTCCACCTCAACATGAGGAAGAACTTCTTTGCATTGAGGGTGGCAGAGCACTGGAACAGCTGCCCAGGGCGGGGCAGGGAGTCTCCCTCTCCGGAGACATCCCAAACCCACCTGGACGTGTTCTGTAACCTGCTTCAGGTGACCCTGCCATGGCGGGGGTTGGACTAGGTGATCTCCAGAGTTCCCTCCCAACCTTAGTGAATCTGTGATTCTGGGAAATGGTCTGCCGAGTAGAAACATGACAGAAAAACTAATCAGGCTCCAGAAAAATTTTAATCCAAGAACAGTTCAGGTAAAGGAAAGAAATAATTGGCTTTTTTTGCCATAAGGAAAATAAAATTAAAGACCAATATGGTCTTAAAATCATAGATTTACTTGGGTTGGAAGGGTCCTTTAAAGCTCATCTAATCCAACCCCTCTGCAATGAACAGGTACAAAGATCAGTTTGCCCAAAGTCCCATCCAACCTCACCTTGAATGTTTCCTGGGATGGGGAAACCCATCAGGGCAACCTGTGCCAGTGTTTCATCACTCTCACTGCAAAAAATACTTTTTCTTTTTATCCAATTTAATCTTCCTTCGGTTTAAATCATTACCCCTTTTCCTATCACAACAGGACCTGATAAAGATTGCCTCCATCTTTTGTATATGCCTCCTTCAAGTCCTGAAAGGCCAGAGTGTTCTTTTTTTAAACTGCATTACAAAAGCTGGCTGGGGTACATACCTTACCTCGTGTCTTGGTCTGATCAGAAGAACACAAGGATGCTATACTCTTTCTGACACTGTCCAGTTACCCCATCAGGCTACACACTCCAGACAGATCACAAAGCAGTTCATCATCCCTTCTAAGAGAAGGTCCATACAAGCACAGGAAAAAACACATGGAAACAATAAAACAGAAAATATTAAAAGAAAAAAAAAATTGAAAACCCAAAAAGAAAAAAAAAAAACCCAAACACTGAGCACAAAATGACTCCACTAACTGTACTGAGCTTTTGAATCACACCAAACACTGGCATTGTGCCTCACTGAGGAGGCAGTTTGCCAGGATATTGCCATGGGCAGCTAATAACCATTCACACACAATGGGCAACAGAGATTAAACCCAAATATGTGAAGGTTTGCTTTTAAAATATTTTTACCATATTTAAGAAATAAAGCAGTATTTTATTCTTTCATATTGAAACTATTAAGCCAATTTCTTCAACACTAAAGCATTTCTTATTTCCACAAGCCACTGCTATATCTGTTTTCCCTCCTGGGTGTCCTGCTATAGTGCCTGTGCACCCTTGTGCAAGGCTACAAAGTCTAGGGAATTCCTTTAAGTCACTCAAGTCCTGTGCCAGGTGTTTGTAAGGATTAACGTTTCGAGGACTTAAACAGATTGTGAGTTTCTATAAATTGCTTTCAAATCCAGTTCTTAGACTGGATGATAACTGATATTACTGGACAGAGTCTAAGAAAAGCCTCTCTCACATTTTCATTTTTGACTATTTCAGCACTGTTGTTTCCTGTTTCGTGCCGGAGCCGTGGGGTTAAGAGATGTGACAGATTTTATGATGCAGAAAGACTCCTTTTCTTAAGGAAAGCAGGCAGAGGCTGTGTTTCCCTAACATCACTATGAATGATTTTGGTGGTTTGCTCTTTGCTATCAGTAACTGATATGGTCATGGAAAATGTGATACAAGACAGAGATTTGGAAACTTTTGTTTTATGCTGTGGCTGAAAAGTCTTCTGTCTAACAGTACACGTTCCCTCTGGATTAAGTAACCTTTGCAAGTTTTCCACAAACTGATTCTGCCAAATAGAAATTGATCAATGAGCTCAGACACTGAAATTGTCACTAGAAAATAGCCATTGAGATTCCAGTCAGCAACCACCAGCCCCAGGGTCAAGGAAGACCATGGAGCGACTTAGCTGAAAAGAGAGCAGCCTTCATTTGTCTTCTCTCTAACTTCATTTTAACTGCGCCTGATGGCACTGGGTGCAGCCAGGAGTCTGACACCACTTTTTTGATAAACCCATGTACTGAGGGCTCCTCAGCTGAGCTATAAAAATTCCTTCAAGGCTATAACTTCACTGGTCTGAATCTCCAGTGCCTCTAAGCTTGTGAAGTTATTTATACCTGGGCAAAATTAGAGAAAAGTTGGAATCAAACACAGTGTCATTCCAGGCATTAGAGGCATCATCTATGATGTTACTTCTAAAGTTTCCTGATACCATTATTGCCGGCTTCTTTTGACAATACACACAGTAGTAGCATCCAGCTTACTTAGGAGGGTTCACTTCACGTTCACTCCATTCTGCCTCATGCCACGACAGCTAACATAATGAGCCATGTTTAAAAACAAACATTCATAAACTCATAAATGTAAGACTCCAAAGAGCTTTCTGTGGACAATGTTCAACACTCCTCCCAGTCCCCAGACCTCAGAAGTTTGTACCTGCTGGCCTCAGAGACCGACTTCACAGTACTAGCTACAGATACTGGAAATTAGATAAAAGTTGTATTGTAGAATCATATTTTATAATATAAACTGGATTTCTAGAAAGACAAAAATTTGTAAATTAATACTGAAATAGTTTATGTTTTATCAACTAATTTTAAATTCTAGTTTCCTGGTAGCTATTCCATCAGTAAGAAGAGATATGTTTTATGTGGGGTGTTAGAAAACTTTTTTCTGTGAGATCTTAGTGCATTGATTCAGAATCAATTCTTTTTCTGCCCTTTAAAAACAATACATTTTTTGATTATAGAACAGTCCTACAGTCAAAAAGATCAGTCCTGTGGGTTTTTTATTCAGACTTTCTATCCTCACTCTCCACCTCCTTGATGATTTTCTTCCTCCCATTATGTACTTCTTTGGAAGATGCAGTCTCCAGGGGCTTCTTTAGGCAGGAGTAATACAGCTTGAAAGTTATTTCACAATGTGAACCTTTTTCAGTACCTCAGGTGTATTTCACTCATTGAGGTAGGGAGATGATGCTCTTGTATTTTAAAGTTAGAAGGTTCCCAGCACTCACATGTCTCTACTGTAAATTTCAGCAAGACATTTAAACTCACCAGGTTTCTCTTTCCCACCTGCAAGATGGATGTCAGGATTTTCTTAGGAATATTGTGATGAAAAATTATAGCTTGTGCATGGATTATGGCGCAGAATTCCTGTAGGCTGATTGGTGACATCAGTGCCAGTTCTGAAAACCCTGTGCCTATGGGGAGCACAGTATCTGAGCTACTAACTTCTATATTTCGGTACAAATCCTTCTATTTCTAAGTCTGTTCTGCATTTTAGAAAACATTGCACTGCATATCAAGATATCTTTAAAAAATAGCAATAAGTTACACCAAAAAGATCATGTGAAATTAATTGTATTCAGCACATGCTAGCAATTTTTTTGTTCTATCCTAGCCAGCCAATGAAATAAAAACAGCTAATTAACGAAAATTAATTTTTACACACAAAGCACTTCAGACACTAAATTGCAAAGTATTAACAAAGTATATGCACAAATTTAGAATTTATTCCAATGCGTACTCCTCATTTTTTTCTCTGATGCCCTTATCTCAGCAATAATTGAGCTCTAATGAATTTTAAGAGTATCTTGTACCTGAGAGAAGCGGCACTGACAGACACACAGGTTTTGCTGCCTAGAAATAGAGTATTTCTAGTTATAATGATAGGCAGACAAAAAGCATACAGGCCTGAGTGGCTGCTTTGGCGTTATTTTCATCAGATGTCATAAGTCCCTGGGTACTTGTACAATCAGTAACACTTCACAGAGCCCTCACTTCTAACAAATAATTAGCTAAAATTGAACCAGAGATTTCTTACATGCATGTCATAGGTTTGATATGAATAATGAGGGAAGAGGTTAACAGCAGGTCATAGACAGTTCCCTATCTTCCAGCTTATTTATTCAGTGAAATGAGAAATTGATCACATTATTTTGTATAGAAGAACCTGATTCATTACAATCAGCTCTGAATTGGCAGTTTTTGCTTTAGGCAATTTCAGAACATTACTTATGCTTAAAGAGTTACTGGTAAGGTCATTTTACAACTTGTAATCACCTCTCTGACCCCTTCATGATCAGAGCTGCAAAAGCTTAAGCCTGTGTGAAAATTGAAGAAGGCACGCATATGAACAGAAATCTAATGGTTAAACTAGAGGAGCTGAACAGACAAACCCATCCAGCCAAAGTAGGGATGCCACGTCCAGGTGTACTAGAAGATATCAGGAACACATCATTTCTTGCACGTCAAAAATGCACATTGACTCTTCCCTAATTCGGCAAGACAGATATTGGAGGGAGAATTACTCTGATAAGTGCTGTATCACTTAACCAGTGGAGGGCAAGAAAAAAGAAAGGCAAAGGAGACAACTACAGGTAAGGATCTGGAGTTGAAGGTGGCACTATGGGGGCTGCAGGGACAGAAAAGGCAGATTAGCTCTTACACCTAAGAGCAGCAGTGGTCACTACTCCATCTTCTATTGACCCAAATTCCCTTAGCACCATGAACCAAGGGGTTTTTATTCTAAAGAAGGTTTATAACAATTTTCCGTAACTGCACACACCACAGGATAAGCTCTCTTAGGTGCTCCCTGTCTCCGAGAACGCTTTTACCTCTTCCTACACCAGTACCACTCTAACCAGGTTGTCTTTTCCAGACAGAATGAGGAACTGCAAATCCCTGCAGGGCCAGAATCAATTCCTTCCCAATTACAGAGACACACGGGACAAAGGTAGGCTCCCTGTTTCAGAGCCAGTGTCATTCAGACCTTGCAGGGTGCTGCTGCTGGGCTCTGGGTTAGGTGGCAGATACTCACTGAAAGTACAAGTTCCTCTTTAAATAAAAGAAGTCATTTTATTTAATTATTTTTGAAAAACCTAGCTCCTGAATCAGGTTATGCACCCCGCTGTGAGTTATAAGGAAAACAGAGGGGAAACTGTAATAAGTGTTGGAGAACGGGGGTGGAAAAGAAGCAGGACAGAACTTCAGCTGATTTATGACTAAGGGTGTAAATTGGTACAGAATTAAGTGCTTAGAATATGCCATTCATTAAAACAGCCATCAAAGAGCAACAAGTAGAAAACAAAGAAACATTGCATGTATGTTACAGTTGGAATAACTTCTTAATTATGCCTGTTAGCTCCATTATCGCCACTTCAAAGCATAAGCAAGTGGCGCTTTAAAAATCATTCTGGTGGGTAATTGAACTAGGATATGTTCAAGGATAGACAATATATCATTTACAGATGATTCTTTTTAAGCACCTAAGTTCCATACATTTGGGAAGCTAATGTTCAAATCTGCAAAAGAACTTCAGCATCAAAAATGAGATTAAGAGGAATTCTTTGGGCTTCTACAGCCAGTAACGGAATTCTTCAAACTCCTCCCTGACCCCACAGTTGCTTGAAGTCTATAATTGGTTACAAGTCCCTTAATAATGTTTACTGAGTGCTTAATAGTCTGTTTTACACTTGATGAAACAGCCTTCTCACCAGCAGAAGCAAGGAATTTGAGATTATCGAGCAGCTAAAAATGACATGATCAACAAGAAGGCAGTTGTCGTATGCTCCCTGAGAACCAAGGCTTCCAAAGCAAATCAGCCTGGTAGGGGTGATCAGAACTTGTCCAATGTACATTGGAGGAGAAAGGTGTGATCAAAGAGGGAGACATCCTAATTTTTATACAATGGGTTAATGAGCACATGCACAAAACCTTCCTTAATCTGAAAGAATCCAAAAGAGTTTCTCGTCTTCCAACTCTTAGTCATGAAAAAACTATTGGAAACAAAGTTGTGGAGATGCAGGTTCCTTCTAAAACTGCCCTAAAAGTGGCAGTTAAGAGTGTTTAAAACATGCCTGTAACAGTCACATAAGTCAATACTGGTAGTGGGACAGGTGAATGTTGTTTCATGCCTACTAGAAACTGGATGATACCTGCAGCTTTCTTATCTTCAGGAAGCTTAATTTACTGGGATTTGTTCAACGTTCATAAGGAAAGTGGTTGAAAAGAAAATAGGAAATATCCAGTTTAACCAAAAAAGCCAGCTGAGAAACTTATGGAAATCTCTGTATTTTACTAATAAACACTACTTCAAATGTTTTTGTGAACATATTTTATCCAACTTTCTTGGTACATGATTAGCCTTTCTGGTCAATGTACATTAAAGATGTAATTAAAAGGGTAATAGCAGCAAAACTAAGTATCAGCTACATATTCATGTATTCTATATCAACATATCTAATGCTTTCTCTTTTTCTCACATGTATTTCATTTTGTACCAAGTAGCAAAGGAAGAACTTTCCATGTCTTTCCAGTCCCTAAAACTGTCACCCTTAAGCAATCTCATTTAAGACAAAGTTCCTTCTTTTCATTAAGGCTTTCTTTTTTATTTCCAGGCTGCTGCTTGTGTTCCTTTACACACCACCCACATAGGTTTAAACCTTATTTTGTATGAGCGTGCAGCAGCTTTGGGTCTGGTCAAAGCTTTTCTTGCAACAGACTCTCCCTCTCTTCACAGCCAGGTTGGGGAAGTCCAGCTGCCATAGACTCACGAGAGCAAAGCAGGTCTCTTTTAACCCCACCCCTTTTCCAGAGCTTCGACAGTGTCAGCACGCCGGATTTACTGTTTATGTCTGCTTAGGACATACAGCATTTGAAACAACCAGGCATTTTGCAACAATTCTAAAAGCCAGCCACTCTTTTTTACTCTGGCTAGCACAAAAACTATGTCTGTCTAAACAAAATAGTGCATATATACACAGTCCCCTCCCAGCCTCAGAATCCCACGGGTGCTCCTGCTCCTGTGCCACCAGCTGTAATGGAAGGCTGAAGAGGGAAGACACTCCTGGGAAAACTCACTACACCTCTGTAAGCTCTTTCAGTCCTGCTCCTATTAGATTCAACAATTTTAAGGACTTTGCAAACCATTAAGACCTGAGCTCTATTCTTTTTTTCCTGTTGGAAATCTTCTGGTTGGACAAGTCAAGCTTCCTATTGTGAAGTCAAAGAAAAAAATTGTTCTGAGATGCTCCTACAAGAAAAAGAGCTACCAAAAGTCAGCAATGACAGTTTTTGTTCAGCATAGGAACAGCCCCGAAGAATGTCATTGACACAAAGAGTACATTACAAATTCAGATGGTAAAAGCCAAGCAACACCTAAGGAGACAACATAAAGACCAAGAATTAGCCTTGTGAAAAAGAAAAGCATTTGGAACAATCATCTCTAACCAATAGTGGTCCTGCTCCCAAAAGTGAATAAAAAAATTAATTATAGCAAAATATGAATGCCAACAAGTCAACAGCTAAAGTACCATTTCTCTGAACAAACACAGAACTAGAATCTCCTTGCATTTTCTTCCAAATATGTCTTTGCAAAAGTTGCAAAAGTTTGTGGAGTCAAGAGTTCCACATTGCATTTATGGCTTCCAGGATAGATTCATCAGGGAGATAAAATTATGAAAAAGTGAGTATTTTACCTACTTAAATCTAAAATTAAGCAAAAATAAACCTGTTTTGTCAAAGCATCTGAAAGGCTTTCTGCTCGAACTCAGGGTGACAACCCATTTTCAAGCTTTGAAGATTGCACAAAGCAAAATGGTGATTTTTTTCAGGCTAACCGTAGGCAGACCTATCCCATGATAAATTGTACATCCAGCTACAAACCTCAGAGGCCTAAAAAAATAGTAAACATCCTATTTCTGCAACAGCAGTATTATAGTCTTTCTTCAAACTTTCCTAAATCCCTATAATAAATGGAAGATATTTCATTTTAGACACTCGCAGATTCCATAATGAGTTAAGCCTCTTTACAGTTTATTTTAATAAAGCACAGCTTTCTAAATATACAGAGGCTATAAAACTTGCAGGTTGGAGCAATAATATGTTTAGTAGCCTTGCTTTATAAAGTGGAAATGTTTGCATGTCTCAAATTACGAGCAATTTAAAGTAGGAAGTAAGCAAACTAGCTCTTGTGTTATGAAGCTTGACATTGTTAAGCCTTAAGAGAACACATACTTCAAAGTCACGCAGACTGAAATATGCTCTGGGAGCTTGGCAGGAGGACCAACGCCATAATGATGTACTGCACAAAAATCACCACAAATTTCCATTTCTGTGTGAAGTCGCCTTGCTGTAAACTTTGAAATTTTACTGCTGGTCCTATTTTTAAAATTAATTCATTACTCATTTTCTTATAAAAAGATCAGGGCATATGAAAAAGACAAGAAAGCTTTCCTTTGGATATCAACTAAGAAAAGTAGTAACTGTAAATTATAAACAGTAAAAAAAATATACCAGTGTTTAAATGAAGAGAATCAGAAATATCACTTGATAACAAGTATTTCAAAGGTAAATTACTGTTCTTTTCTCCTGCACCAGCTTAAGTGGGGAGAGCCTTCTTTCTTCTCCATGAATTTGGTATAAATTTTGCATTGACACCTGTGTCTTTTCTGCTCATAAACAGCAGAATTAAAGACAATGATGCTACTTACCAACCTAAATGTAATAATTCTGAGTTCTTCATGTAATTGTAGTTAGAAATCAATTAATATTAAATTATTGTTTATATAAAATACAACAAAATATTAATAAGCATCTAGAAGCGTAACAGAAATTTAAAAATATCAAACCTAAGCAGTCTCTGATTGGTCTATCAAATCAGCCTGGAATACCGTGATTTTTCAAATCTATACCTACTTTATTTCAGAATGTAACTTATTTGGAGATTCACCCACCTGGACCTGAAAAGATTTATTCTCCAAGAAGGCTACAGCATGACATACACACACGTGTCCACAACTAGAGTGCTCCGTGCATAAATATTTAGAAAAAGAAACATGATTAATCAGTTCATTTAATAATCTGGATGCAAATAAGATGCCTACAGGGAAATCAACAATGTAAAACTGTATCTAAACTTTTTAAGAAAACAGGTTAACTCTTACTAAGAATCATTGCTTGTTTCGTGTCCATAATAATGCAAAAGTAACTCTCATTTTTTATAACGGTTCAAAAAATCTTCACTTTAGAAGTTGTTCCAATTTGTAGATATAAATATTATGACGCAATATATGCAAAACTACGAATCTCACTGCAAATTCCCCCAATTTTTTAAATTTCAGTCAGCTCAGTTTTGAATGTGAGTTGCATTTAATGACCCTTCTTATTTTTCCTTTGTTCCTTTAGTACTCATTTAGATGAAAGTCACTGGCTGACGTTAGACGTTTTTATCACACACCACGCTGAATCTTATACATAAAATGTTGTTGGGGCCTTATAAAAATAAAGATTCTTGATGAATTATCACCACAGAATTGAGTTACTATTTCTATCCATTCCATTGACACTAAACTACAGTTAAAAAAAACCTCAAGTATTTTGGAAAAGAGTATCTTCTCCAAAGCCCTTTTATTTTGATATATACAGGGTAGGTCTGTGAGCACAGAGATGCTCCTGTTGGAAATATTTAGTAAACAGAGAGAGATGGCAGATTTTCCATGGCATATATCTATTTCTGAGAGTTCATTAAACATCGTGCAGGAGATCATTAGGAATAGACAAAGATGACACACTAAGGTAACTGAACGAGATATTCCAAACTGACTAAATCCTAAACCACAGTGGTGCTTTTGAAAACCCCTGTCTGTGTGCCTGAACACGACATCCCAGAGCATTTTAACAGCCCTGACATGTAATCAGCATTGCTTGTGTAATTCAACTTCAGACTTGGAAGACTGCTAGCACAATATTACTGTCAGGAAGAGAAATTAATGCGTATTAAAAATAGTTGAAGTTTTTAGATCATCTTCTGACATACTCAGGCCCTTTGATGAAGGACTGAGGCTGCTGAGTGCAGGGAGTCACAGAGATGCCCTTCCCTGGTTCAGAGGAGTTTGCTGAGCAGCCGAGGGAGCGCAGACCAGAGCCTGCACTGCTACAGCTGAGAGCTGCTGAGGGGCTACAACATTTCTATACCACACCATGATTCACAAAGTAGGTTTTCTCACTGATGTATAGGAGCTGAAGGCAGCCCTCGCTAATGAAATCTTATTAGCTGAATTTAGAACACGAAGGAACAAAAACTTGCAAAGTGAGTTCAAATAAGCTGGTGTGGAAGCAGACACGTAGCACAGGCCTTTGAGCTCCCACACCTTTGCTTACATGCCAGGAAACTGAACCTTCCCTTTCAAACAATTAGAAAGTGATAGCAGCAGCAAATCAGTCTTTGTTCAACCAAAGCTACAGAACTCTTCTCTGTGCAAAATTAGATCTCTCCGGACGCTATCTCTCCAAGCATACATGATGTATGCAGTTTGCCTTTTTTCTAAAAAACAAGAAACATTAGTCAATTCAGCAGAAAGAGGGCTTGTGGATTTCTGTGGGCTCATATCATCACAAAAGGAATTGACTAGTTTGATCCAGACCATATGCAGGTGATGATAGGTCTGTCCTGCTGATTCTGATATAATAAGCAGCTTCAATTGGCTATAAAATAAAAACTGCATCTTTATGGGTCTGGGTTTTAATTTGTTTGTTTTGGGGTTTTTTGTTTGTTGGGGTTTTTTTGTTTTGTTTTGTTTGCTTTTTTGGTTTTTGTGTTTTGGGGTTTTTTTTTAAGTCATGTGCATTGAGCATCAGAATGCTTTGTCAGATAATGCTTTCAGTTGATGCTTTTGGAGACTTGAATGCATGTAGCTCCTGACAATGATTATATGCACGTGTCCCATATAATTCCAAAAGCACACCCATTATGAAAGATTAGTACAGTTGTGCTTATGATGTATTTAGGTCGTCTGTTACTGAATATTTCTACTGTCAGTACAACAAAAGTGTGATGATCACAGTTAAAGCTCAACAAAGAAAATGCTGTCAGGCAATTAGTAAGCTGAAGTCAGCAGTACTAAAGTGAAATATATCATGTTTGAAATAGCACAGTGGTTTGCTTGTGATAAATGTTGAAACAGGTCCTCATACACAGAACATATCCTAGCCTTGGAAAAGAGTTTAGCATCTGAAAAAAATCCCCAAAAAACAGCCCCACAAAAAAAATCCCAGAACTTTAACTTCTTATTATAGATTTCTTACTTTTCTTTACAAAACAGTCTCAGCCACTGGCATCTAGAAAGGTATTTCCTCATCACAGGACTTTTGCCATTTATGAAAAGGTAACAGCACAGCTCAGGAGAAGACTGCAGTACAAACGTGTATCTGCTTAAGAGAGAGTTCATCAAATAAAAACTGCAGAAATTGTTAAAAAATCAAGTGAATTTTATTCTTGAAAGACAATTATGTTAAAAAAAAAGAAACTATTTGGCAAAACCTGGAATACTAGGCTC
Source organism: Mohoua ochrocephala (assembly GCA_013398855.1). Taxonomy (NCBI): domain Eukaryota; kingdom Metazoa; phylum Chordata; class Aves; order Passeriformes; family Acanthizidae; genus Mohoua; species Mohoua ochrocephala. Next base: position 245,035 of record VZTA01027901.1, on the reverse strand, counting down.
TCCATTCCATTAGAGGAAGTAGGAAGGTAGAAATAGAGTCAATTCAAGACCAGCAAGGTGTCTTTTCAAAGTCTCTAAGCCTTCCCTGTTGCAAAATGAACAATTAAGAAAGCTATAACATATATTTTTGAAAGCAATAACAGCTAAAATTCAAGTACAGCCTGATCAAGCATGATTTCATCACAATTTAGTCTATACTCACTGACTTATAGTCTTAGGTCTCAGTTTGTTCTGAAAGGTTTTACTGGCCCCATTTTTTTGTCAGACTTCAATCTTCCTTAGCCTAGTTATCATATCTATGACAATAAATGCTACTATGTCATGGTATAAGAAGAGAGGCCAGATCATTCCTGACAAAAAATGATGTGTTTTTAAAACCAGTGAAATACAGTTCAGAGAGAGAATGTGCAAAATGAGATAAGCTAAAGCAAAAATAATGCGGGCCTGGAACAGAGAGAAAACAAAAATCCTTATTGTACTCTAGAACTAACTCAATTATCAAAAATATTCTCAATATCAAAACCAACATAATGTGAAAAACTCCTGGGCAATATACAAAACAAAGTTAATGCTGCCTTGAGCCACAGAGAACTAAATTCTGAGCCTGTTAACCCTTGAATGCTGGAATACTAATGCACAATACAAAATGAAAGAAATTCAGCAAAGAAAAGGTTTTGGCAGGGTTGTTAAAAGCAGCAATACCAAATGCTTGGCAAGTTAACAACTATGGAAGGTACAACTGTTTTCATTTACATGAATAGTACAGACCAAAAAAAAATAAAAAAGCAGTAAAAATTGCTTGGCAAATCAAACTTTCTCTCAATAATATTTGTCACTACAAGTCTAAGACTACTGGAAAGACTGAGAATTGGGAAGAGTGAGCAAAGGAAGTGCTAAGTTCTGCAGCTCTTTGTGCAGGAGAGCCTCCCTCTCTCTGCCTGTACGGATCAGATCCTTCCCCCAGGCTCGCCGTGAGCAATCGGCGACGGTGACCGAGAAGGAGCAATAAGGAAGGCACACCCTATAAACCCTAAATCACACAACCACTCTGTAACTGTTACAACGAGCTGGCAAGTGTTCTCTGATAGTCCTTGGTATTGTTTTGTGGAGTTTGCGCCTGTAATGGAATCCATAAGTTAAAAACTCCCTGGCACTTGGCATACACCGCAGAGGGTTCAACGGGGGCAAACCCACACACGGTTGTGCATATCTGGCCCAAAGATTCTGATGGCTGTACTTCAGGCAGGCAGACGTTAGGCAGATGCTTTGGGGAAGTCCACCACTGTTATTCCATAGAAAGGGAAGAACCTGTCCTCTGGCAGCTCTCTTGCAAAAAATTCTACATCCACACTGACTGTGATCTCTTTTACAGAGGCACTGACTGTGGCACACTCATTTAATGTCTTATCACCGACCTTCCACATTCATGACTTTCAGGTATCATGCAGACTGTTAGAACCAAACTGCTCAGATATTGATGGCTCCATTCACATCTACAGAATCTTAGAATCTTTCTGATGGCAGATGAACTAGTGTGAGACAATGTCTGTGAACACTTGACACTGAATTATAATTCACCATTTATTTTTAATGACGTACATGCCCTTCACTGTGATGGTCAACAGTGTTTCAAAAAAAATCTGATTTTTTTTTTTTTCCTGAAGGAATAATCATTCAATTTTCTGTGAAGTTCTGCTTTTTGTTTCGTTAATTTTTCAATTCCACTTAGTTCTAGTAGAAAAATTCTTCTCCCAAAGGAAAAGACATTTCTCAGGCAGCTGGATAGATCTCTGCTGCCTCTGCTTGCAGCCTTGAACTGACTTTCTCTTCCACTACAACAAGTGCCAAGACAACAGCCAGAGCACACTGTGTTCCACCTGTACAGCACATATGGTGCCCTTGGACAGCAAAAACTCTGTTCTTAAAACTAAAACTTAAAAAATAGAGAAATCGCTTCCTAAACCAGTCAATAACCTGTAAACTCTCAGAGGAGAGGTAACCATGGTATCTGTGAAAGGGAGAGAAAAGCAATCCAATGCTCAAACTATTCCACAAAGCAGAAACTGTGTAACATCACTGTCTGAAGGCAGAACTTGAAAGATATTTGTGAAGTTCCAGATGCACAGACTTCACTTCACTTTAATATTTCATATATTTAAAAATTCCTCTGATCCAGGTTGCACCTTACTAATGTGTTTTCTCCCCACTCCTCAGCGAAGCTCTCTCTCACATTCTGCCCTCTTCCAGACACAGCTGCATAAGGTCCCTCCCTTTCCCCTTACACAGAACAAGGACCTTATGTTTCTGTTTAATACATATTAATTGCTTTTAATGATATTTAGCAGTGGAAAAAAAAATATTCACCAACTCCCAAATATCTAATAATTGTAAGTGTTGTGCAAAGCACATCTCAGTAACTCTGCAGGAATCAGAGCTATGATAGGATTGAGAGTATAGACAGTCACCGGAACAGCTGCCTGCTTCAATTCATTCTACTTATTTTCCTTATGGGGTGTCTGCTTCATTTTTTAATTATGTGCTATGGGATACGAGGAGGGACCAGACTCTCTTTGACAATCTGAATTGTTTTCTCAGGACACCAGCCAACACTGACAATATGCTATTTCTCAGGATGAATTATTTTGATAGGCAGAACTGTAATGGCATCAGGAAAACAGCAGCCCCAAAATTAGTAACGACAGCATTTTCCTCTCACTCAGACTTGTATGGTGGCCTGAAAAACTTCCATTCACTGGTAAGAAAGACACTGGAAGCACATAGTCCAATCCAGGTAGGTTACTGTTTTCATGTCATTTGGGTGTTTTTTCCTTATTCTTCATTTTCGTGATCTTTCATTTTGGATGTGTTGAATTACCAGGAAAGGACAGCTGCACTTACACCAAACCAGCCTAATGGGTGAAATCAGAATGACAAAAAAGTGCATGCAGTGTCAGGACAAGAATGCTAAGAATACAAATAAGTTCTGGAGTTTTGTTAGTCTGAGGATCCCAAAATTATCTTTGCATTCTTTTAAATCATTTCTAGAGAGATTTTATAATGCTTTGCTACCACAAGTACAGAGAAAAATCCTAACTCCATGAATAGCATTTGGCCATAGGCAACACCAGAGCAGGCCACTGCCAAAGCTGCAAACTCACACGGGGCAGTGCAATGACCTTTGTCTATTCCTGACCCCTACAAAACCAGGCTTGGTACTGATACTGCTAAAGGAGGAATCAGGGTCTGAGAGGAGGCTGCAGCCATCGGTGGGAGCCTTATTCAGCAACAGATTTCAGATCCACTCTCATCAGGCTCCACGGTTTGCAGCCTCAGATGTGTCCCTTTCTTCACTGTCTCTTTTTCCTTCACAGGAATGACTCAATCCCCTTTCTCAGGGACAGCAAATCTCAAATTTGTTTTTACTACTTAGTGTAGCTTCTTCTTGATGTCCCAGGGACTACAGAGAAGGCAGTTACATCTTTGCTCTTTATCCAAGCTATGTGTGCCTTTGAAACCAATGTCAGCAGCAGGAGCAGAAGGTGAGATTTTAGGACTTAATTTCACTATCATATACAAATACACAGGTCCATCTGACAACCTCAGAGGGATTTTTGACTTTCTGCCCTGCTAATACCCTGCATACCATGGCAGGAGAAAGTGAGGTATTTAACATCCACAGCAGACAGAAAACCTAACCCCTGAGTTTCCACTCCTTCAGTTCTGCTACTGCTGTTATTATTATCATCTCACTTATCCAGTAAGCTATTCCCTTACCAAGTTTATGATGATGTAACCACATTGTCTTCAACTGAGTTATTGATTTATACTAGCATAACAGAAGAGTCTGGCCTAATAAATATCTACAAAATGAGAATAAAGACCAATTAGTGTTTGCACAGAAGCTGTTTGCACTAAAATTAATTCTGTCTGCAGTAAATCTAAACAGCAGACAGAAATGTCAGTAGGAAACCAAGGATATTTTATTTTTTTTTCCCTTCGTACTTACTTTATTTAAAGGATATATGTTTTTTCAATCAATGCTATTTGTTAAAGTTGTCGTTAAAAGTAAATGGATTAAGCCCAATTTGGCCAGACAACGTGTGCCATTCAAGAGCCCTATAGCATGAAAGCATCTTTCCTGAGTCTACAGATTTCTGCACAGCAAGGGTTCTTGCATGGTTTCTCAGCATTTATACCTATCATCTCACATCACAGGCTGAGCTGGTACAAAGAGACACTGGTACCTTCCCCATAAAGGTCACAGGCCACTGTTATCGACATATGCCTTTAATCCTTCGGATGCTTCAAAAGATGAAGATTAGCAGCAATCCTCAGAACTCGCACCCAGGAGATAGTTATTTGTCAAAAAGTTGATGTTATTGATGCTTACAAAAGAAGGAGAGTATGTAATTTATCTAATAAAAGTCAAGTCTTGTTTGCCTAGGCTCCAGAGTTTTGACAGCTCCCTCGCTGAAGTGTTTGATGTTGAGTTTCATATAATAAATGCAAATTTTTCATCAGCTATGCGTCTTCTTAGGAGCAACTGGTATTATTGTGTGGATTTTCTTCCTTGGTTTTCTCCAGAGTTTTTCCTCTTAAAGTCTTTGTTTCCTTTAGAATTCATTATAAATGACATAATTATATGTCTTTTTCTCCCTTGATTGAGAGCATTTCTTACAGATGATGATTTACCATTTGGAAATTACAAATAGCATGAATAGATACAATTATTATATTGCAGAATTTCCTTTAAAATCCAGAAATGTGGTTTAGCTGAACTGTTTGCAAATGATAAGTAGGCAGGTCACATTATTTCCCCTAATCCGCATATGACCCTTGAAGCAAATTGAAGTGTTTCCTCAAACTGGATTAGAAGGTTTCCTCTGGAATGCTGAATAGATTTAAGGTTGGGATGGGCAGAAGTGGACATGGAAAACAAGTAAAAGAATTAATACAAGTAAAAATAATTACTTTTCTGAGGATTCTTTCAGGAAATCACTGTTTCAGTAAGGTGGTGTTCCAGCTGAGACAGTCAGACCAAAGCACGTTTATTGAAAAACTTCTTGTTTTGACTAGACCTTTGCCCACGTTTATGCAAAAAGTTCCATTAACAACTTCTTCAATTTTTGAGTCCGATTTTCCATAGAGAGAAAGGTCAGAATACAATGTTTAAAAGTGCAAACCATGGTTGTATGGGGCTAGAAGTCTTTCTATAGGGTCACCTGTCATAACAGGATTAATTTCTAGAATGCCTGGATGTATAGCTTACAAAGATGAACCAAAAATAACATTTTTATTTGTTATACATAAATGCTATGGTATTTCTTGTTCTGTTTCTGTTCCTGTGGAACTACCAGAATGCAAATGTTTTCTGCTTTAGAACCACATTTAAAAATAAAACCGTAAATAATTTGACACTGGTGTTGATTAATTAATGAAACAAAAGTCCAGGGACACTTTCGTACATATGATTGCATGTGTCCATTAGTGTGTTAGTTACTGCTGGTGCCCATCCTCAAAAAGGGCTGCAGCAAAGTCTGTTACAGAAAGTATGGCCTGAAGCCCACCAAAATCAATCTGAAAATGCAATGACTTCAAGAGAGTCCTGTGTGCAACAGATGGCTGTTAACAGCCAGTTCTGAGTATTTGAAACAGGCTCATCCTGCCTTGGAAAACGAGGGCCAGAGCATCCATTAACGGAGCGAGGAGAGGAGGTGAGAGGGCCAAGGGAATTAAAGATCAAAGAGCTGCAATTAGGCAATGTTAATGAGGAGTAATCTCAAAAGGTTTCCACTTTTGTAAAAAGCCTTCAGTTTGTTTTATAAACAGAACTCTGTGTAATGTAGAGCCATCTATCCATGATCCAGATTGTTTTCAGGCTCCAGTCTCTGCCAGCGAGCCATGTTAGGGCTGCTAACATGTTAAGCCTACTCTGAGTGAAATCCAAGCCAAAGCTCATATTAATTTTAGTCTGTGCAAGGCTAGGCCAGGGTTTAGGACTTCTTGATATCCTATTCAAAATGTCTAATAGGAAGTCCCATTTCTTTCATCAAACATTTGCAACTAAAAACAAAGACACCCCAAAATATCCACATCATTATGTTTTTCTGAGGTGTGTAAAACTCTTTGCCATTCCTTTGATTGCCTTCAATCTTCAAATAAAGTAATAAATAAATAAATAAGCACCAAACTCTACAACTCAATTAATTCTAACACCGCAGCTTGCTACTCCAGGAAGTAATGCACAACAAACTTGACTCACATAGAACTGCCTGCAGTTTATCTAAAAAAGTACTGCAGAAGTCCCAGTCACTCCTACCTCATCCCTTCTTCTCCTGGTCATACATTGCTATCCCTTTGCTTCTTCCAGCACTGGCATTTATCTGATCAAGTGGATCAACTCACAGAAGACAAACCCCCCAAAAAAGCAACAAATCTATTTGAACACGGTAAGGACACAATTCAAATGCTAAATGTGTTAAGAGAAGGGCTCGGTCTGTGGAGACATGTTGCTCCATATAAAGAAACAAAACCCCTAAGAGCCAGAGTCTGATGACAGTAAGAATAAAAATATTTTAGCTTCTACAGCAACCCCAGCCAAATAACACCAAAAAATTTAAGAAACAGAGTCACAGTGAGTTGAACTAATTTCTCTGCTACTTCTGAGGGTAAGTCCTGTCCCTCCATTTGCCTCCCCTTTTTGTCACTCCTCTGCCTTCTCCGTCAGTACAACTCGAGAGACCTCAGGAAACTCTAACCTTCTCTGGGTGAGGAATTACCTTTGCCAGGTTGATGAATCAAATTATTTCAAGTAAGTAGCAGGAAGACGTGGCAGAAGTCCCAACAGAGGGACAGATAAGGACCACCTTTCTTCTGCTGTGATGAATTTGTAGACACCCGTTCATTAGGTCTAGTGCAATTTAGACAGGGTGAAAATACTATTTGCCAGTTATCTAGAACATGTAAGAAGATCTGTTATCAATAGATTTGTCCCACTGGCCTGAGTAAGTGAGACACTGTAAGGAACACAGTTTTCCAGCAAAGCTGAGAATGATGTCCAAAGAATTGATGGCAACCAAACTGCTCCCTCCTGACACGTCCCTGGTGCCAGGAGGGAACAGGCTCCTGGCAAAGGACATGTACCAAGTGTAAATGGTGATCCAAACTGTGGAACCACATCAACAGCAGTACAGACCAGTGGTGAAGATCACCTGATTGGGTAACACCATCACAGCTGAGGCACAGCATTTACTGAAAGAGATAATAAATACTAGAAAAGAAAAAAAATCAGAAAAATTGTTCTCAGGAAGGCTGGAAAATCACATCTGTTCCAAGTGTGAAACTTCTAATGGTCTTGTATTTTTTGTTTGTAATAGACTGCCCTTAATACATTGCTTACATTTGAACTGAAAAACAAAAGTGAGATACGCTGCTTTCTAAAGGAATGAGAAAAGTAATGATCTCTGCACGTAAGAGAAACAATTTTTCATCTGGGTGACCAATACTGGTCACATTATTTTCTTGTGTTCCTCTGTAAGTCTGCTTTCTGAGTCCTTTATCCAGGCTAGGAGGAATCTTTATGTTTAAACCACCAGGGGTCTGCTGGTGCCTTTGACTCCTACATGTTACATCAATACTAATGGCTGTTGGGTCCTCTGATACAAGAAATCCCTAATGACTTCTGAAGATCAAACACAAAATTAAAACAATGCTTTTATCTGAAGTTCTGGCCGTTATTTTCCCTTTCAATTTTTTTTTTTCTAAAATTAGATGCTAGCAACGTATCTTGTTTTTAATAACAATATCCTGCAGACTTCAAAGTAATTTTAAAATTATTATATTTTTATTTTACTGAAACATGTTTTTGGGAAAAAAAATCTTGTAAAATTCAAAATTATCTACAATTCTGAACAGAATAGTTTAAAATCGGAGGAGAAATAAATATTCTATTGTGAACCTGCAAAATGGGGACAACTATGAAAGTTTAAAATGTTTCACAAAATAATTTTCATGTTTTTCAACCAGCTCTAGTTACACACTTATTACAGTAAAGCAGCTTTTAAAAAGCAGCTGTGTTTTCCACCAAGGGGTGACAGCATTTCATTGTGGGGATAATGTGTGTAAATGATCCCTTCATTATATAGGGTCTGATCTTGCATTCCTTGTGCATCCCAAGTTCACGCTGAAACTAACTGTGTGTTAACTACAGTATTCCAGACAAATTCTAATGGGATAATTGTGTCATTATTACTACCTAAATTTCCCTTGTTTCATTTGGATTCAGCATTTTCCTTCACTGCTGTTGAGCCAAAGTCTTCAGAAGGAGTTTAGCCATATAAAGTTGCACAATTTTGGTTTGACTTGCTACAGTTTTATGCACCTTGGTGCATTTTCCTGCTGAGGCAAGTGCCCTTCAGCAGCAGAGAAACTTTCTTCCTTCCATAATGCAGGGTCTGGCAAGTGTTCAAAAGCAAACCAACACTGTCCAAGATAGATCAGAACACAAACATATCTGCTCAAATGGAAACACAAGAAGCCATTCAGGTTCTGGACTACTGTCACCCAACCTGGAATTTAGCTGGGATACTCGATCAACATAATTGCTCTCACAGAGACTGCTTCAATGGTCAGTGCATGGGCACAGAAGCATAAAGTCCAGTGTACAAGTTTATATAAGGCAAATTAATTGCTGCAATCATTTCATTAAAAGTTTCCAAAAAAATTATTTTCCTACATCAATGGTAATCTTAAAACCTTTAAGCCAAAGATAAAACATCCATACATGAGTAGGGCCTGCATAGTCACAGTCTGAGGATGTCTTACAACGAAAACATGAAGTTATTTCAAATTAACAACCGAAAAGATCAGGGATTTGTGAGGGAAGGCAGCTAAAAATGCAAATTTTAAAGACCGGAATAACCACAATTCTTGCTGAAGAGTAAGTTAAACACATGGGGGAAAAAAATTAAGAAAAAAAAAAATAAAATGCCCAAATTATTTCTTACAGCATCAATAATATAAAACATATCTCCATTATGCCCTGGTTTAATTGAAACTACATTTCTCCAATCCTTGCCAGAAAAACAGGAGAATATGGCTACAGAATTCATGAGCCTACTTTTTATCTGCATGACCTGCTTCAAGAGCTAAGCCAAGTTTCATTAAAAATTATTGGTCTCATAACTTTTTTTTCTCTGCCAAAAGACTCCCATATGGCACCAATATCAAGATAAAATTGTGGCCTTGCAAAGTTTTTCCCACTCTTAATTTTTAAAAAAAACTATAAAGTGATTTTATGGCAAAGTCAAAAACTGTCAAGTATGATAAGATCTCGGTTGATAAAAGTCTCATGGGCAGTTGTGCTGGTTTTGAAAGGGGGTATTTTTATCTGAAAGATGACACACGAGATGTTCTCGTGTCTTATGCACGGTCCTGAGCTATACCAGCTCAGTGGAATATTATCCACTCCTTGCTGGGCGCTTTGCTAACACACATTGTGGTATTAAGGAATTCTTTTGTATTACTGTGGCATCTGCTAAAAATGTCAGATGTGATCACAGGCCTTGCAAAACAAGTATTTTAACAACCAAAACCTTATGATAGGTTATATTTCAGTGACTTGGAAACAACACTGCATTATCTGAGAAAACAGCACAGATGTTGCTTAATAAACTGCTCAGTTTATGCATTGTATTAACCTCATGAAACATTTATGCAAATCTTGCATTAACAAAAGGTAAAAGAATCATTACAGGTTATGAAGAAAACAATGTGACAACCTTTGTTTTTACCTCCATGTTTTATGGGGGCATTTTAACTCTTAGGGGTTTCTGTTTAGGAAGACACAAGGGCATTATAGATTTTCATCTATTTTGTTTTCAGTTCTGCTATCATTCCTTCCAGCTGATTTCACATTTTATAATGCTAATAGTGGGTGTATGGTTTTGAGTTTCTCTACTGTCAGCTGGTCAGTAGGTCTGGGGGATATATTTAATGGAATCTGACAGCTGATGGAACTGATCTCATTGAAAGGGGATTTGATATGTGGGATGAATGTGGTGACCCTCAATTCGACATATTAATGACCATTATTATTCAAACTCTTGCAGCCAATATAACTCTTTTTCTTGGACACAGCAGTACATGTGTATAAAAGAAATGACTTATGGATGAGTTAGTCCATATACTAGTTTGAGTGTCATTTAGATAGCATGTCAAAACAGATTAGCTATTTTACCCTGAGATAAAATTAAAGGAAAAGCCTTTGTACTCTGTACACTTGTAAACAAAGCAATGATAAAAATGGGTAGTTTCACTGGACTGAGTCAGAAATCCAGCAAATACACACCTCCAACTGTGGGAAAAAGCGTTCTGCACTCTGGGCAATAGAAAATAAAACTCAGCAGTTGGATACTGCAGCTGCAACCAACAGGTCCTCCTCTGCTGCAGGTCACCCAAAGAAGCTGTATGCACCCTTTGTGCACAAACAGCTTTTAGGAAAAGATAAATGTATCAGCCTTACTTTACACAAATCAGATTTTAGGTAACTAAACTAGCAGAACTTCACATTCTCCATTGACTTGCGACAAAATATTCACTGTTTCATTTACTCTCTGCTGGTAGGAGAAGTTTGGCCCAATCAAAGCTGTGCATGATGGGACAAATAATGCTATACTCAAAAAAATCCTGAGATTCCTGCCATCTTTTGGCAGGAGGGAAGCTGATCACAGATGCTTTAACAGATGTGTAAAGGACACAAAAGAAAATCTTAATGCGTGAGCAAGAATCACAAGGAACCTTTGATTTTAAATTATGAGCTACTACTACTTTTTCAGGTCACAAATATAAAATCTGTTATTGATCTTGAGCACTGCCTCCTATTTTGAATGTCTTTTAGAGCCAAGGGCACTCTGATGCCATTTAATCAATAACTGCTTTCACATTTTTGAAGCAAATATGCAATTTGTTTACAGATTTTAAAGGCTACTGATGTACCCTGCCTGTTCTTTTCTACCACGTCTGAGGAGAGGTGATGTTCTACAATATTTAGCCAGGATGCCTGCTGAGCTGGGCAGGACATTCAAAACCTTTGCAGCCTGTTTTATGGCCCTGGTGGTGCATGAATAGTAAAAGCACATTGCATTTCTCTCCTTTCCTGCTTCAACAGGCTCTCCAAAGGGGGAGGAACCTCTGAAAAGAACCAGATAAAATGAAGCCACCGCCAAAATAATGCACTGAGACGCTCGACCTACACATGTAAGTATTGCAGCATATGAGGAATGCTTCAATAACCTTAAAGTTATTAAGGAAACCATCTGAGAAGGAGGATGTAATTAGATCACAGCAGTGAGGTTCACATTTGGTTTCCATATTTTTGAGGATTCAGTCAACATTTAGGATATCTCAATTAATGTATGGTTTGAAAGGCTTAACCATATGATGACACTCAATTACTCATTCATCTAGCCAAATATGTTAAAAGTACTTGAAAAGTCAGTTCTTTAATCTTTTATGAATTGCCTTTATCTGAACATTGTCACCACATGGGCAAGGGCATCGTGTATCGTGACCAGCTTATGTTTACTTTCTTGCTCATCATCTATTGATGGAAATTCTAGCTAGGATTGTTTCTCAAACTTAATATCTATGCTTTCAGGACAAAATGGAAGTTGAATTACAGGTACACTTAAAAACTCACAAGGAACATGAACACAAACACAATCAAAGTACTGTTAATAAGAGAAAGAGCTTATCGTGCATGTGAATTTTTGTTGAAAATTTAGACCTTTAATCTTCTAATGCACATTCAGTTTTCAGATCCTTCCTGCAGAGTCATCTCACTGTCCACAAGCTGAGCTTGCCTTATGGGTACTCTGTTTTTTATCATTATGTTCTACTTTGGAAAGTGCATCTCACTCCAAGATAAAAGCATCGACAATAGGTTCTCTGAAGAAAAGAAAAAAAAAAGGTTGATCCCCTATCTTTGAATCCTCAAACTTGTTTATAGCCCTGTTTCAAATACTGATTATTGGTTCTGGCTGATAATAACCACTGTCCAAGTGCCAGTTCTTCATTTCTGATCTTTCATTGCTTTTCTTTCTGATTGCTCCTACACAAGAACAATTTCATCTGACCATTGGAAGTCACTTATAACTGCATCTATTTACATAAATGCATCCCTACATTACATATACACAACAGCACAACAAAAAAAAAGGATAAAACACATTCATTTCCTTCTTATAATTTTAATGGGACCAAGGCTTTCTGCACATCTACTGTCACACAGAGAAATTTGGACCAGAAATCAACAATCATCCCACTTTATTTTAAGGGAAACTAATACCAAATAAACCAGAGGAAATAGAAAGAACCATTGTTTATCTGTTTTTGTTCTACTTCATGTAAAATGAATATAACACTCTGCAGACTTTAGGACCCTGAGTGCTACATAATCCCACATATTGGCTTGCTGAACCTGAGCCACAGCTGTTCTGATAACGGACCCTTTGAAACTGCTACAACTTTGAATAAAAGCAATGTTTGCAGTAATGATGTTACATGGATGGTAGATTAATCATCGCTACACATATTTCTGGAGGTCTTTTTGTGTTACTGTTAAACGAGTGCTTAGTACTCTGACCACCTGAAACCTCACTCCTTTGCACATTTTCAGAACAGTCAAACGAAATGAGGGTATCCCATCACCTATTAGAAAGGGTGGGACTTTACATGCCTTAAACATGGTAATATCTATTATCAAATCCTGTGAGAAAAGCTGGATCCAAGTCCCTTGTTCCATCATTACGTGAAGAAGAAAAACTCCACAAACCAAGATGGTAACTGACAAAACAGAACAGGATTCACAAAACGCAATTTATTAATTGGATATGTTCGTAAGCTATTAAAAATGAAACATTTCTGAGTATACATAAATCCAACTGTATGACTTTTATAAGGAATTTAGGCATCCTGAAAGAGAAAATTCAGGTAAAATAAAAATAAGTACTCTTTTAATCCAAACCACATTCTTTTAATTAAAAAAAAAATGAAAAATATTAGAGCTCACTTATGTGCAGCTTGAGATCAGATTTGTTTATACTACAAATGAAATTTTTTCCTTGCTCTATTTAGTGACCTCAGTATGAATTTTGTAGTGTAATACCAAATCATTCCATCTTTCAATGACATCCGTAGGTCTAACCTAACACTATTGTCACAAAAGAAAGGAAAATCGTGGTGCCTGCCTCTTTCTCAAATTAGTGAAACATGTTTGCTCTATTCCTGGCTGGGGACTGGCTGCATTTTTATGTGAGAAGGTGACAAAGCAGTTGGATTTTCCCCGAACCTCTGGAATGGCCGGGCTTAATGAGCACAGCAATGCTGCTGCACTAATTTCCCTCTGCATCATTCTTAAGGCAGTTGATTGTTCCTTCTTCAGTGTTCAGGTTACAATTTCTGCAGAGAACTTTTCAGAGCAACCTTGAAGTTCAAATAAACTCACTGAAACTGGGAGGCTCAGCCAGAGACAAACAAAATTCCACCTACTTTGTGTCAAGTGCTTCCTATTGTTTAATTCTAGGCCTTCAAAGGCACCAAGCCAATGAAACGTTAACACTAGACACACCATGGCTTAGATTTAGTCCCTCTGAACACCCCTCAAAATAGCTGCTATAATTTATTCATATTTTCTAGCTAACTAGTTAATTTCTGTCCCTTGAGCAAGGGATTGTATTTAGAGATACAATAAAAATAAGAACAGTATTAGTGGTTTCTGTCTGTTATAGAATTGCCAAGGCAAAACTATCCAGGACTGAAATAATGTATTCATACTCCTGTTGATGCATCACATGCAGTGATCAAATTCTAAGTTATGAGGAAAATTTTGTTCTTATTTAAATCAAAGCTGCAGGGTTGTATCCAGCAGCAGCAGCCACTAAACAAGACGTTGCTGAAACTGCCTGGTTAAGTCGAGATTTTTATTATGTGACAGTATTGACTGAAGAAAACAGCAAACCAACTCTGGTGTAAATCAATGAGCTTTTGCTAAGCTTTCACAAAATAAAAGACCTGCTGGATTCAAAAGTAAAATAATCAATTTTCTTCTACTGAACAGGTTGAACATGGCAAGGAACAACTCCACAACCATCCACAGCAATTATAATTTAAAGGTACTGAAAAAGAGCCAGGTTTTATTATCAGATCTGAAATACTTAGGTTTTGAAAATATAAACACTGATGAGATGCAAAAAATGCAAGGTCCTGATAAATGATCTACCTCAGCACCAGACCAAGCTATTCTGGAAGAAAATTTCGACAGAAAAATCACTCTGTGAAGAGTCCATAAGAGAAGGCAGAAGTAAATGGCTGAGATTATACACATAGTACTTTTGATCATTTGTGGATTTTTGATGGGCAAATACGTTTTGTTTATAAAAGGGGAAAATAAATAACTGGGGGGAAAAAAAGTACTGGTAGGTACTGGAGGAAACAGATACTGATTCTGACCACATAATGAAGATACATGGCCTTTTTACCATTTGATTGAGATCACTAAATAAAGTTAAATCTGTTCCTGAAATTTATAACAGATTTCCTTCTCTCTCTCATGATTAATTTGTTACAGAAATTTCATCTACGAAATTGTAATTTAAAGACTTACTTTCTCTCAAAGTTTGGTTTGGGGATTACAGGGAACACTCTTTCTTTCAATTATATGAACAGTTGTAATCTTCAAGATCTCTTTGCAGCACAGGATTGGTAGTGCTCTCAGGAACACCAGCTACAAATAATTTTACTTCCTGTTGTTAAAACATCTGGAATTATACCTGTGATCCTGGCAGAGGACTAAATATGTGGTGTCATGGAAATTTAAGGATTCATGGATCCAGAAATGAGCTGGATAAACTTATGAGAAAGAGGATTGACCAAATTAATACATTAAAAAAAAAAAATCACAACTAGTTTTTACTAGGTATTACCTTCAGACACTGCTAAAATGAGGTTTATTTCAGTTAAATGAGGCTTAGCAAGGCTGTAAAATGCATTTTACCCTATCAAAACTAACCAGAACCTCTTCCCTTGACAAATAGCTTCTAAAAGGCACCAAACCTCCCATAATTATAGGCTAAAAAAACCACTAAAAATGTACTCTGTACCACACACATGCAGCATAACAGCTTGATTTCATCATAACACTTAAATGCAATATTTTCCTGCACAGTATTATATTAATATGATAAAGTGCAGCCAGCCAAAAAATAGCTGAAGAGCTGCAAAGTGATTTCAGAAATTGAAAAGCAATTTCAAATGTTTGGTAAGCATTAACTTGCTCACTGCGCCCTATCAAAACCAGCTGCTAGACCATAATTCTAACCTTTTCCCTTTCAAAAATGCAGGGCCTTGAAATACTCTATTAATGAGAAATGAATATGGTAATTGAAAGAGTAAACATAATTTTAAAAGAAAGCTCCCACCATCAAAATCTTCCTCCTTTCACACTGGCCTGTTTTACTAAAGGAATAATATGAAAAAGTGTTCCTATGTCAGATACTTATCTGTGCTGGCAACCAATAGATTTAATGAAATTTTAAAGCATTCCTCTGCAGCACGTGCTCAGTGATCTCACTGAACATTCACTTGATACAGCTCTGGCTGAGGGATGCAGGGATGCTAAGAGAGATAGGCATGTCCAGAAAATACAATGCCTGAAATGGGTTTTGCAACTGAACAGCAGGTTAAAAAATCCCATGTCTCACCTGCTTTAAGATGCCTCCCTATAGTCCTGCCTTGGGCCTTAATGTGAACATGGGATTCATTTTCAGAAGCTCTCCTTCATCTCAAGCAGTTCTTGGGTTCAGACAAGTGGGTCAGAGCAGCAAAGAGCTGCTGCCACTGCTCCACTCCCCATTTACACACACAGCCTCCAGAGCGGCAGACTGCAGTGTGGGCTCCACGTACCCCCAGCCCGAGGCATTCTGAGAGTGTGCCTTTTACCCCTCTAGCAAGCACTTCTGTACCAGCACTGCAGGAGAACAGGATACTGCTGGAGGTACACCCCTACAAAGAAATGATTCCACATTACTTGGAATACACTTCAGCACCTGTTTCACAAACAGAGTTCCTGGTGAAGAGCTCCTCTCCAACTTCTCCGTACCCCCCTTCAGATACCGTGCCAGTGACCATGCACTGGAACAGGTTTTCCAGAGAGGGTGTGGGGCATCCTTCACTGGACAGATTCCAGAACTCTGGAACTCCATCCTGTGCCATGTGCTCTGGGATGACCCTGCTTGAGTAGGGAGGTGGGACCACATGACTTTGGTCCCTTCCAGTCTGACCCATCCTGTGATTCTGATTTCTCTGTTTTATCTTTCCGATCTCTAACCAGCATTCCCTGCAGCAGTGGGACAGATCTGGAAGCAGAGGTAGCCACTCAGCCTGTACGAACTCATTTCGGCTCTAGCACATAATTATAGGCTCTCTAAAGCACTTCAACATGTCCGTCTACTAGAAATGCACTGTAAGAAAATGAAGCTGACATTGCTTGTAAATTTGCAAACTTCACTACCAAAGATCTCAGCAGTTAACAGCTTCAGGCACTGCAAGCTTAAAGAATAATTGATTCCATGGATAAACAGACAAGAAAATTTTAAAATTACGAAGGTTGGAAGTAAAACATGAGAAATTTTGTATTATGCAAAGTTAGCATTGTGTTAAAGAACAGCTACTCTTAACGCCATTCTAGGTGGGACTTCCCCCAGTGTCATTATGAGAAAACAGAAAACTTTCTATGTAACAGTCATAAAAACTAAATAAAATTCAAGTAATAAAGATCAAGAGGATCATCTTAATCATCTTGTGTAACCTCCTACATAAGAAGCTGTAACTTGGCTCAAGAGTGTGCTTCTGAGGTGAATCACCCCCATTTACCACTTTTGAAGCAATCACAGGACTGGCTTAGAGATGAAAAATGGGATAAAACTAAACACAGACATGCTCCAGGAATGCACCCAATGGGCTCCAGCCACTGCTGGGCATTCATTCCAAGCAATCAAGGAGACATAGGATGAAATAACCCCGAGTTACAGGGATAACATCAGTGCCAACCATTTGGTTTTGTCTCACAGATCCATTTCTCTCGGGTCACATCCTTTATGCATACAGACAAAGCATGGCAACAGCACACAATAATTCTTTCTCCAAATACCTTTGTCAAGATATCCGCCACCATAAGTTTTTTTCACAAGTTGTTCCAAGCATGGGCAAAGAAAGGCATAAAGAACTGATATTTAATTTCATCAAGGTAATATTTTAATCGTTGAAAAGTTTTGCTTAAAATTATTAAGGTGTATAAATCTATATGACAAGTTAATACCTTACAATTGTGTTCCATAGGTGAGAACAATAGAAAATTTATTATTGCATTTAATTTATCAAAAGTTTAATAAGAATGTCATTACTTAATCCTCCCTGCCTTATAACTATAAACAATACCCTACTTCCTTGAACTTCATTCGTGTTGCAATAAGACCAAACCCAAAGGCATAACTTCAAGAAAAAAAAACTAATTCTTTTCCGGAATTGCCTAATGGAGCGTGAAAAACCTCTTGAAAGTCTACAAAGGCTAGAAACATGAGTAATAGCTACATGTACAAGTTTTGAGCAAGAATGCATGGGATGCTTCGGGTTTTCTTGGGACATGTTCACATCTCTACTTTAAGTCACACAATTACTCAAAAGCAGTATCTCCACCGGGGTACCCTCAAAATTCAATAACACAAAACAAAACAGCTGCTCACACGTGTAGCTGCTTCAAAAGTGACGATACAAGCATTTGGAATGGAGGAAAGGAAGAAAACACCTTCAGCTGCGATGTCTTATCATCCAAAAACTTTTACAAAGAAGCAGGGAGGGGCATTTTGCTAGGCATAATTTATCACTAATTCTGAGACAAAGAATAATAATACACGCATCATTTTCTCCAAGAAACCATGAAAAAGTTATTTTCTTAAATTAACAATATAACCACACCTGTTTTATGGCTTTCACACAACTTTAGCTTAAATGTGTTTCACACTTACTGGTCTATTTTTGCAAACATATTGCAACCTCACTTTTGAAACACCTCAGTTTTACTTTAGAAACACACACACGGCAGTCAGACTAGTGGGCAGCATGAAAGCAAAACAGAGACTTTCTGTCTGCGTGCATGTATGTATTTTTATATAGACATGTGTGTGTGTATATATATACACACACTATGCTGCTACAAAAGCTTTGGACTCCGTTTCGTGATTTAATTCCCCACCAAATCAGTCAAAGAATTAAGGTAAGTTCCACTTCTCTTGATGATTGTGTGCAAATCTCTGAAATACTCAGATGTTAAACATGCATAGAAATATGTAGCACAGCTTTACTATTATAATAAAAAGCAGCTCTAGATAAGACTGGTTTTTAAGGGGAAGTTATAAAAACTAAACACACTTTTGTTCCAGTTTGTAGCTGTTTTCACATAGCACAGTGCTTGCTGTGGAACTCAGGCAAAACTGTTCCCTGTGTCTAAGCCAACTTCTCCAGCTTTTCTCACAGGGATTCCGAGACAAAAAACCAGATCTGGGGCCAATTTACATGTATGGTTTTTCAAGTATAACTGCTGTTATCTAGACCTATCAGTCTAACAGAAATAATTTATAAAGTTTTCTAACTTGGGAAACAAAGATCTCATAACATCCTCTAACAGCCACGAAAGAACTGAAGCAAAACAACAGTAGGGATTTGAGCTTTTTAACAATAGCAAGTCTAGCAATTGCTGAACTCTCCTCATTTATTTTAAATTCAGTGAGTATTAATCAGTATCTTGGAGCATTAATCAGTATTAATTAAAAGAGACTTCAGATCATCTTTAAATTTGTAAAAATCAACATGCAATTGATCAAAAATATTTTTTTTTAACACAGTACCTACTGTGACATTCTTACTGTTTCCTAGAAGAGAAAGGAAACTGAAGTGAAAGCTTTCTAAATTCTTATATTTTACAGAGGCACATTTAAGAAAAGCCTACAAACAGGAAACATGTCCATGTTACCAAATATCCAAAATTTGCATTGAATTAACTAAGAGATGAAAGAATTCACTTTTATCCCTCAGTAATAGAGTTAGCACTGATAAAAACAGAGTAAATTCCAAGAACTCCCTATTACTCTCACTGAGACAAAGCTTTCGTTTCCCTTTTATTTCCATGTTGGTGGTTAAATCATTTTCAGTAGTCTCAGCTCATGTCCCAAGCCTTTTCTCTAGTTAAGTACAGACCAAACAGCATCTTGCAAATGCTTTCTTTTGTGGCCAGGCCTAAACCACGCCCTGTTGTACTAATCTGCTCTTGGTGAAACTGCTGGGAACGCGGAGTTTCTTACATATGGATTCCTGCCCTCAGCTCAGCCCAGCACAAGATATGGTCAAAAAGATGATAAGAAAGGAGCACTCACTAAAACCACAAAGTTGGTAATTATAATATCTGCCATGGTAGGTAATTTCTTTACCTAAGAAGTAAAGAATCTTTTATTTTTCAGATTTTAGTGAAAGAAAAAATTAATTTAATAGAGATTTAGGATAAAGAACATAGTGCTAAAAATGTCCTACATGAAAAAGTTGGTTTACACAAGACCTTTCTTTTTAGAAACTAAAGCCTGTGATATACAACAGCCAATTGTTTTAAAAACCCTTCTCATCAATTCTGTTTCCTAAATTATTATCCATTAAATTTAGTCCCTGAGTAACAAATGTTTTGAACCTTGAAGAGTTCCTTGGCCCGAGAAATTTAAATAAGTGTGTGTGGCAAATATCCATACTGCCAAAAGCAGCAGGAGGAAGCCATTACCGTTACTTACACAATCTATTCTCACTGAGAATGTTGCCCAATATAATTTACAAAATTTCTGCTGGAAATGCATTAACAGCTGAAAAGCAAGCAGCTTCTAAGGGATAAACAGAAAAAATAAATTAAAAAGCATGCTTCCAAGCTTCAAATGTTATTGAATGTCAGCTGCAATCCCTGCAGTCAGCAGTCTATAACCTTGTAAAGTCCAAAGAACACTTTAATTTTAACGTGCAGATTTCATCTGATTTTGGTTTAAGAAACTTGTTATGGATTCCGTTCAAATAAAGTGACAACTGGTTCAAATGTAAAAGTGTCTTTCTGTGTGGATTGAGAACACAAAGTGCATGAACTTTTCACACAAACGTATGATGAGTTCATGCGCACATCTATGCACACCAGCATAAAGTGCCATTTCCAGGCTGCATTTTATTTGGTAGTGAAACAGTTTCGCTGCTTGTTGCACAGGGCTCTCAAATGCTTAGTTAAACTTTTTCATTGTTCCAAAATCTTTAATAGCCATTTGCGTTCTTTACATTTTAAAACAATGAAAAGGATAGAATGCATTTTCTCAGTATAAACACGATGTGTCCCCAACTCTTTTGTAAGTGGATCTCTCTTCTCTTTTAATTCCTATTTTAATTTTTGTTGAAAATCCTTTTGGCACAAAAGGTCTGTACTCTGAAAGAATAAATGCCTCAGTCTGCCTTCTCACAAAAAGCCTTCAAGAGGGCACTAGAATCAAGAAACACTTCAAGGTGGATCTCATGAGGTTTTCCACTGATCCCACCCTTTCTCAGCCCTAATCTCACCCTGCAAAAAGCAGTTAGTGGCTGCTGTTTGCCAACTCACCTTTCTAGGAAAGCCAAAGGGCTGGGCAT
Source organism: Mohoua ochrocephala (assembly GCA_013398855.1). NCBI lineage: Eukaryota > Metazoa > Chordata > Aves > Passeriformes > Acanthizidae > Mohoua > Mohoua ochrocephala. The sequence continues at coordinate 224,281 of VZTA01027901.1, read as the reverse complement.
TTTCTAAGCCCCAACAAGCTCATCAGTCTTTTTCTTTAACCAGAAGGATTCTAGCACACAGCAACCTGCTCTAGCATGAGAACATGCCCTGTGTCACGCAAGGTAAGTGTCCTTGTTATGTGTTATCCTTACAGTCTCTGTGCCGTTGGATCCCCTTGGTGTAATCTCAGGAAAGAAAGGGCATGCACTGTTCAATAAACTTGCAAAATATGTAAATCAGGGGGCACCCCTGGTCTGCCAGGCCAATATCCTGCCAGCTGATGATGTTGTATTTCACTGCTTGGTACATACAGTTCTGTGTATAAGAGCAGAATGACGCTCATTACTGATACCACGCTAACATCACGAGAGAAGTATGGATCACACAGGCCATGGTTAAGAGTCCACCCAACTATCACAGTAGAACAAGTTTCCCCATGTCAGCCTGGCTATTTGCTGCTGTCTTTTCAACTTGTCATACCTGTTCAATTCCGTGCCAGCTGACGAGTGCCCCACGAGCTCTGGCTCACACTAAGGATTTGTTTTCACAATCTGTGGAACAGAAGAGCAACTCCCTTAATGTGGAACAGCTACTACTTACTCTAAGTGTGCCTGACATCTGAGTCAGAAATTCAGAAGCTACAGAGGATGTAAAGATTCGGCATTTTATCTCTGAATTGAGTTTGTTGCACCAGCACTATGCATTGTGCATTACACAGTCAAAACCACAGTATCACCTATAGCATAAATATAAAATACAAGACCTTTAATGAAGACCTGCTATTATACTAGAGCAGTCAATGCTTTACTGGAGATAATGTTATTTTGTTCTTTCAGCTGTTTTCATTTATGTTGCTCCTTCTTTTTCATGTTCTAACTCTCCTCTGTGAAAAGAGTTCCTGCCTTATGTCACACCTATCTGTTTACTGTACTGGCTGGTAATCTTCACAATGCTGTGATTGCCTCCTCTTGGTGATACACACAACAATCCACTCTTTTCCTGACAGGTTAAAGCAATCATACACAGGGATGCAACAAATGAATAGATCTGGAGATGAGAGAAATTGTGCTGTAACCTGGCCTAAGAGACTTTACCTACATCAGCTGAGAAGAATCTTTGGGTTTGCAGGACAGAATCTTCATGCTGACTGTACCTGTTAAATGCCCTGCTGGGTTGGGTTTTTTTCCAAAACCTTTTAGACATTTACTTGGAATTCTGTTTGGAAAAATTCTAAAAGGTTAATGGCACACACTTCTGACTTTTTCCCCTTTCAACTTAGTGATGTCTCTTGGTAGCTTTTTACCCTATTTAGGGCACAATAGTGTCAATGGCTGCAGTACAAACAGCACATGTGGGTTCAAATTCACCTCGTGTGCTGAAAGCCTGACACCTGACAATTGTGGGCTAAAAGAGAGGCAAAGTCAGCATTCCCACAGTAACACAGCAGCATCTAACAGCCTTTCCCATGTACTTTCCAATCCTCCCTGTTCTATTCCATAACAACATCCACTCCTCTCTGTGCTAGTTGTACTTTCTTCACAGGGGAAGATGTAGGATTGCCCACAACTCCAGGGATTCCAGTTGACCTTCAGGCAACACAAAAGAGAGATCAAAACAAGACATCTTTCGAATTTTCAGGAGCACTCATTACTTGGATTGCCCCATCCCCCATGCAGCTTAGGTCCTGTGCAGTCTTCAGTGATCACTGTGAATTTTTATAAAATAGTATCTATTTTTAGAGTAGGATTCTCTGGTACTGGATTTTTACATGAAAAGACCCACACAGATGATCTGTACGTACATGTTCTGCCAAATATTGTTTAGACACCATTTGGAAGAAATGATTTAGGTAGAGAATACAGAAAACACGATAGGCTAGATCACAGTACAATGGCAAGCAGAAAACAAGATAGGGCATAGAAAATGGGAATTTGTTACCAGAAACAAGTGAAAACTTCTGCAGGAGTAAAGCTGGCTAGCTCAGAGGTGGTGAGGAGAAAGAAATCCTGTCTCCTTCCACAACTGCAACAGAACACAGCTTTGCTGCACACTTCACTGGGAACCCCCTTCTTGTAAGAGCTTCTGACTGCTTTGAAAACCAGTCCTTTGGCCCCTACCAGCCATCACTGCAAGTCTGCATTGTTCACAAGGGTCTGCCTTAAGCAGCTCTGTAGAAACAAGCACCCAATTCAGTGAGGGGAAACCCCTCAACTCTCACTGATTCAGGGAGAGGTGAGGGAATGGTTACTGTGGAACAGGCATTTAGAGTGCCTGAACCTCACTCACACGCTGACTGCACCCAGAGCTGCAGCTCTGGTTTCAACAGGTAATAATTAACCAGTGTTGCTGATCTCATTTGTATGAACCAAGGTCTCAGAATCTGGCCTTACACCTGGTAGAAATCATCTACCAGGTATTTCATGCATGACAGATAATCAGAAGGCCTTACAGCACCCTACTGAGTTACTCCTGTAAACAGCATAAGCATGTGCAGATTCCATAGCTAAAGTGTTTAAGGTGAGCTCTTGGTAAACCTGGGAGAACACCAAGAATATGGGCTATTCAGACAGTGTTTTTAGGTGTCATTGGTAAGGACTGGATTTGTTTGTGTAGCCTTGCACTTTTAACAAGAGCAGAAGCCAATGTCAGCAGAAAAGGTGTTCCTAGGAAGTCTTATAACTAAACCTTTCTAAAGCTCTTGAGCTTTCAACAGTAAGATACAATCAAGAGTGCAGAAAAAGCAAGAACTTAGCATTAATTCAGATGCTTGAATCAAATCCTTTAAGTTGTTCCCAGTGTTTCAGTCAATTTATTAGGACCATAACCA